>NW_017566832.1:248783-373944 GCF_001854935.1 Bemisia tabaci | reverse complement strand
ATCCCACTCCCTCCCCCTCCTCCTTACCCCTAGCTTTCCTGCAGCAAACTGCACAGACTGTGCACATAGGATGGAGGTAATTGAAGTTAAAAATCTAAATCAAGATTTTAGAATCTTTCGGTTCTTCAAAAAATGATCCAAGTATGTGAGCCGGATAATCTGTAGGATTTCATAAGTCATAAAACTGTAAAGGGATCGGAAGACGTCCTAAAAGATTTTGTGAAGCTGCTTTAAGAGTTCAGAATGATTTACACGCTAAACACTTCGAGCACTGAACAGCTCTCTATTTCTTAGCCTTAGAAAGAACCCTATATGGAATTATTCTTGGATTTTACGCAACTCCGATATTGATTATATAATCATCCTGAATACCATGGTTGAAGAACAAAGTTCAAAACTTGCAATAAATAACGACTGTAGTTCTACACCTGGGTGAGTGTCCAAAAAGCCTTATTCGTTCAAAAGTTATTCCAAATTATTCGCTTGGTTATGACAGTCAGAACTGGTCCTGACACACGCCATAAACGAGTCAATAAATTCTAAGAGATCATTATTGACACTAATGCATAGTTCCCGCGTTAGGAGCCCTTAGAGTGTGGGTTGTAATACTTTAGCTTGATATTGTCGTGCGATCTAGTAACTTATTTTTTCCACCAGACCTTTTTGCACTAGGATCATTAAATGATTTTCTTCGCAGCTGTGTGAAATGCCAGATTTTTTTATGGAACCAATGTGATGTGAATCATCATATGTAACGGAATAAAAAAACTTTGAACGAAAATATTTATACTTCAGTGATGACTGATTGCCGCTACTCTCTTTACCCACACGCGCGTAAGCGGAGGCCCTCCCTTTCTTAACCCTTTCGTTCACACGCTGTGCGAGTGAGTGGCTTATGCTTAAACAGGGCTAAATATTATTGTGTGTGAAATTTAAGACACTTGTAGCGAATCAGAAAAAAAAAACTCACGGTTATTCCATCAACCGCGGCTAGAAAGTATCCGTCTCGATGCAAACAGAAAGCTGATTGCATAGCTCACACGCATTCAACTCCCGCGAAACAACTTGCACAACATTGAACCTTCGCTAAAAATTAGGAGGATAAGTAACTGCAGTAAATCAGCAGGGGTCAAGGGATAGACCTGTTAGTAGAGCCCGTTTGCGTGTAGAACTTTTATAAACCCTGAGAATTCCCCCTCCTCAGATAGTTTAACGCTTTACACTCTGATGATTATGGAGCCTACAGCCACCAATAGACAAGTTGGGGTACTTAAGGGGTTTTGAAAAGAATATCGATTCCCTACGAATAAAGCGAGATAGCTGTAACGAACATTTGCATCTACTCTCAATTTAGGATACATTGGATCTAGGATTCAGAGCAGGTCGGAAAAACAGGTGTTACGGGATAAAAAAGGCTAGGATTGCGTTGAAAAGAAAGAGTTTGATAGGTGTAAAATAGTAAATTTAGGACGAAAAACTTTAGATTTCCTGAGATATATAGACCCATTTAGAGCGAGTATTCACGCGAGACTGAGCTGGAAATTTTCCCTGGGTGAAATTCTTTAGTTTCTTATTTTTCGGCTCATTTAGACACCATTGGAACTAAAAACCCAAAAAATAACTCATGCAGGGGCCTTCTGAATCAATCACCGATACAGTCGACCCATACGGATTTTATTACTTACCTCAAAAACTGGCAGGGTACACTAGTAGGACTACGCACTGTGGGTGTCTATTTTTCTGCTCTTTTTGTGGGATATTCGATTCCCCTTCCTCCTCGGTTGAATTTTTTGATTACTAATAACTAGGTGAATTATTTTAAAATTTAAAAAAAAAAAAAAAAATCTATCTGTCTTGTCAGGAAGAAACTTGTCTTATTCCAAAGTTTTGGTGATTAAGAGTTCCCCGTATCGTAATTTTACCCTTAGGTACACATTCTTATTCACTCATACGTCTTTGATTACTTGTTTCGCAGAGATTGTTTTTGCCCAGTTGAATTTGAAAAATAGCTCATGTCACAAGTTTTGATTGAGATGTTTCACCCTGTTTTTTTTATTTTGAAAGTAGAATTAGGTCTGATTTGAAAAACCTTCGGGTAAAGTAGGAAACAGGAACATTTACTTAGCTCGTAAGTACTTAGACATTACTCGATAAAATTATTAAAAAGTATCATTATGATTATAGTCAAATCATAGCACTACACTTCTGAAAATTTTATCCATCCACCTCTAAATTTTTTCAGCATTACTCCTCAATAATTGAATAATTTTTCACAGTGTATATAAGATGTATGGATTTACTTTTCCGCCCTCTTTCACTTAATTGTTTGCTTCATATTCAGCTTAACCACCTGCAAGCCTGGCTTCTACTTGTACCCCTCTCCTTTGCTTTAAACCAATAACTGTCTGATCGTAATTCCCCTCTCCAAGTGTACCCACTACTTTATAATCCAATCAATTTAAAGGAAAAAATATAAAAGAAACTTGGTAACAAAACGTATAAACCAGGAAATGACCGATGCTCATTTTTTTGGGGAAATTGCGTTATGTAGGAATTTTCTTGCGGTGAACTCGTCAGTTTATGGTTTTTACCAAGTGATTAATGAATCAAGAAACTTCGCGCTATTTTTGGAGATCGTGAGATTTAATTTTTGATTTGGGTGTAATTTTTTTTAATTTTTGCCTTAACAAGAAGTTAATTATTTTCCTTGGAGTTATATTTTCTAAGATTTCGCTTCGATTGGATATCGCAGATGTTTGATATTCTTGAAACTGAACGAAGAGTCATGAAATTCATAAAATTTCAAAATCCGATGTGTGTGTGTGTTTTTTCTTTCTTTCTTTTTTTTTTCTTGTATCAAGTTGTCAAAGCACGGCTACTCGGACCGCCGACCGCGCAAAACAGAGCGCTAATGTAGAGAGTGTTACCAAGTCTGTACAGAATGAATTAGCATGGTTATTCAATTATATCAAAAGTTTTTCATGAGGATCTGGAGGACCACTATGTGAACAAATCAGATCAAGGAGAATCAATAAGAGATCCGAATTAGGGTGATTTTCCGTTGTTTTTTTCATCAATCGGAAAAATAAAAATTTATCGCATTGTAATTTCTAATAATGCAATTTTCCCAGAATATGTAAACTTGGTCACGGTTTTTCACTTAAACTCAAATAAAGCATTAAATAGCTCAGTCATTAGAGACAAAAAAATCAGTTACTATGGAAAATAAAGAATGTGATAGAATGTTTCATGAGTGATTTTGATGTAAGTTGTAGTCCTGAGTTAGAATATAAACTTATTTCCAAAAACCTCAAGAACATTCCAATTTTTGCAAAAGAGCGTTTCTTCGGGGTATATTTCACATTTTGCTCTGAAACTCCTTCAAAATTCATTTTTTTTCAAATGCAGTTCGATCGTTGAACAATTCAAAATCAAAATTTCATAGGTACTCTGTAGATTTTCGAATGAGTCACCAAAGCAAACATCAAAATTTGGGAGGAAAAAAACGAACTCTTCATTATTGGAACAGCGAAGTTCCAGAGGGAAATTTTAGTCGGAGGTTGAAACTTTGAGCTCGGGCCTAAAAATTACATAAAAATAATTCAGTACACTGCCGTGCTGCGGAAACGCCGTATGAACATTCGGGAGCTGCCGTATTTCCTGCGATAAATCGTTCATTTTTGAGGAAACAAATGAATATTTTTCCTTGAATATTTCGAAAACTTTCGGTATATTACGAACAAAAGTATCTGATGGAGATGTTGCATGTGTGAGGGATTTGCAATTTGACCATTGATTCTCATGTAAAAGTTCGCGAGAAACACGATGGTGCCACTGGTTTTCTCTGAAATTATCTCCCAAGTTCAAAAAAGCTCTCAAAGTGAGGCCAAAATGGAGGGGATATCCCGCCCTACCCTGAAAGTCCACCTCTACATCAAAACAAACTCTCCATGCAAAGATAGGAGCAAATACATTGACAGGGCTGCCACTTCATTTGGGGACTCCAAAACTGAAAACACGGCAACCCTGCTAATGTATTTGCTCCCTATCTTTGCATAGAGAGTTTGTTTTGATATAGAGGTGGACTCTCAGGGCAGGGCGGGATATCCCCTCCATTTTGGCCTCAACTTGAGAGCTTTTTTTGAGCTTGGGGGTTGATTTCAGAGAAAACCAGTGGCACCATCGTGTTTCTCGCGAGCTTTTACATAAGAAACAACAGTCAAATCGCAAATCCCTCACACATGCAACATCTCCGTTATGAACAAAATCATCTGAAAATTGGAGGAAAGGCATTCATGAGTTTTCTCTGAAATTCGTATTTTATCAGAAGAAATTTGGCAACGTCTGAAGGTTCATACCACCTTTTTCCTTAGCACGGTAGTATACTTACCTTCTATCGCATGTTTCGCAAGGTAGACTTCCCTAATGACTGAGCTACAGGGTCGTACAATTGAGAGCCAAGTATGAGCGAGGCGTGCTTGTGGCTGAAGGTAAGTGGTGAGCGTTTTGATTACAGCATCCTCGGCATGTACCTTTTCGGCGGTAAGTTCTGCATGTTGGTCGATGGCTCGCGCGAGTGCAACTGCTTCGAGATCGTGAACAAACTCCCGACGTGCAGGTGTGATCGCAAACACTTTAATAATATCCTCTGGGCCACTGTCACCGTTTTCCAAGTAATTCTTTTTCTTTGTCATTTTTACCTCTTCCTCACACCCATCAACGACCAAGTGATGTCAGTTTTTTAGTTGAAAGTAGTGGTGCACTGAAAAAAAATTCTCGGCGTTTTTCCGTTGGTACCTTTACCATCTCACTTTTGTTACCAATTATTTGTAATTTAACCAAGACAGACTGGTAAACTTACCTAAAAACGGGTATTTTTACTGTTTTTTTTCAGGTAAGAATACCACTTTTATTGGTAATCAATTCCCGGTAACTTTGCCATTTTATCTCGGTAATTCTACCTCAGACAATAAAAAATATTGGCGTTTTTACCGGGGTCCAGTAAAATTACCGAGAAAGTCAATAATTTTACCGAGAATTCTCGGTAAAATTACCAATTCCATAAATGGTTATTTTACCAAGAAAAAAACTGGGATCAAGTAGAACCCTGAATGCTTGGTAATTTTACCCTTTTCTTAGTAAATACACCGAGATCTTTTTTTCAGTGCGTGGTGGACCTAGGGTAGATGGTGACGTGGCGTGCCCTCCACCCATTGTTGAATCGAAGAAAAGAAGAGAGAGGAGGAATCAAGCGGAAAGGAGAAACGATCACAGTAGAAAAGCACAATTTATTAGTGTAGCCTACATGGAATAAAAGAGATTGACCAGTAAATCTTGGTATTTTTATTTTTCTGTAGGCCAAAAACATTGACAGACTAATTTCTATTGTCTTTTAAACACGTTTTCGCCTTTCCCGCCTCTTCTCCTCTCCAAAACTAACATTCTTGGTAAAATCTTAAGAAGTTATAAAATTTGTCAATTTTCACGTCACAATTAACTGAGGGAGGGGGGGGGCCTCAAACCCTTCCTTTGCCCGGAGGGTGGAGAGGGAGGGGCTGTCTCAAGTGGCCCCTTTTTCAGCTATCTCTGGATTCGCCACTTAAATTAATTAAATTGTGAATAGTATTTTATAACTCAATGCCCTAAACGCTGGGAGGCTAAATATTAGCGCTTCAATCATGATTTTCAAGCTGACCAGGAATAGTCCTGTTTTAAACCTCACATTTCTTTTCTTTGAATTTTTCTTGTTCAATGTAAGCTTGATTACACATGTAAGCATACCTACGACCTCACTTGGTTTCTTTTGGGTCTAACCCCTCTCCCCTAGTCGATGTTTATCCCTAGGAGCACCAATTACTGGTGTCTTTTTGTTTCATTCAAGTGATTAATAATATTTCTCAGTAAATGCCAATTTACCGTATAAATGATTTTTATTTTTGCAAGTCTTTTTGTCTAGTTTTTTTTTTTTTATTATTAACTATAGAGACATTCTAGTATAGTATATAGTTTCTGAATCTTAGAAAGGACCCATATGTAAGTAGGTAGTGATAAAAACCAGCACCTAAGTTCACGGGTCCAGCATTGAGAACTATAATCTAAAAATGTATTCAAATTAAATTTACTCTTTGAAACCGGAGGGGCTTGTACCTCTACAATCTCTCGATGAAAAATTTTTTCTTGATTAATCTTTGAATATTATTTTGCTTTTTTTTTGAATATTCAGAGATTACTCTCTGCATATTCATGAAAAATTCCAGATTCGCTGAAAAATATTCAATGACCATATTCTGAATATTGCTCCACTGTCTGAGGAATAATATGCTACATTTCTGTTTGTAACCGCAAGGTTACAAACTGACACAACACGCATATAATGAAATTTATTTGTGAGGCCTTGCAAATGAAACAAATTCTTTTTCAGTCATGTGATGTGATTGTTGAATTTTTTTGGAAAAAAGTATTATTATTAAGAATTTACTCGTATTGGAGACTTGGACTCAGCTTTAGCCTTAGCCTCAAGCTAAGGTCAAGCGTTGTGAGAGAATCAAATTTTAATAAAGCTTCATGGCAGCCCATCCTCAAACAAAAGTGGAACTAAAAGTCTTATTGGATTTTGGGTTTAGGTCATTTTGCAAGCTTTAGCGACTTATTCAACGTCCAATGAAAGTTATAAGAGGCTCTTGTAAGCGCTTATCGTGGTTCAACTTAAAAGTCGGAAATTTGAATGAAAAGTAGTTTTCACATCTATAGAACTGAACTTTATTGAAAAATTAAAGAAAGGATTGAAATTCAAGACTCATATTCTTGCAATTTTGAAAATTATATCATCTTAGTTTTACGGAAGCAATGCTTTTTTATTGGTCTTTAACCAACCGAATTCATTTGCAGATTTTGACCCAAGAGGATTGGAACACTGTTCTATTCAACGGGATGGAGAAGACAAGTCATTGGGCTGCGTTGTACTTTGTTGCTCTCATGACCTTCGGGAATTACGTTTTATTCAACCTCTTAGTTGCCATCTTGGTTGAAGGTTTTTCATCAGAGGTAAAGATGTAAATGTATCTTTTAAGGAACCTTCTTCATCTTCGATAAACCCTGAAAAAACCTCGATCCTTTAAAATGAGTGTTTTATTAATTAAAACTCCGCAGACTTCTTCTCCCAACAGTTAAACATCCAAAAGTCACATTACGTTCAATTTATGTTATTGAGAAAAACACATAGAGTGTGGCCCAAACTGTAAATAACAGAATGGTAGAATACTGCTGGGTTGAGTCTACATTATTCCGCGAGGAAATCAAGGCCAAAAAACCCATCAGATTGAAAATTTGATTTTCTGTAATATCGATGGTTGAAGTTCAAAACGACTAATCATTATTGCGGTGTTTGAAAAGTTTTGCTCCTATCTTTTTACGAAAGGAGATACAAGCCAACTTAATAGCTTGAAAAAATGCGTACAAAATATTCTGCTGATAGAAAAGAAAAATCAAAGACGTTTTAAAAAATATGCGTTGACAGATTTTCCAATGAAAAAATTAAGTTTGACAGAAACTCTGCAACGTCGCAAACGGAGATACGTGCTTTCACACTTTGACCATAGCTACGCTTCTGACACGAAAGTTAAGTAGTAATATATCAACGGTGTAAGTCGGCCATCACATAACTCGGTTTGCGACGTCGCAGACTTCCTGTCATACTTTATTTTTAAACAGAAAACAACTCAACGGCAATTCTTTAAAACTGCCATGATTTTTTCCAAGAAAATTCTGCTTAATCTTCAAAGAATAATTTCAATTTGTTCTCCTTTAAAAAAATAGCACACATGCGGAGATTTTCAGACACCGCAAACGAGATATGTGATTGCAGACTTACGCCACCGATATAAGTAATATTCATTGGCCAGGCGTGCTTTGCGATATCTAGATTGATCTGCCCTTTAAACGCACATGGAAAAGGATACGTTTGTGTGGAAAGGATGAATCAGTTTGTGTACAAGGAAAAGGATCGATGGACGGGGTGTTTGCAACGAAAATTTTAATAGTAATCGATTCTTTACTACAGCTTCAAATTGGGAGAAATCTATAATCGATCATTGACACCTCGCCTCTGCCACTGGTAATAATGATGTGTTAGTGTTTACTGACGTTAATTTTCAACGGTTGTCTTTTTTGTGTTGTTTGCTCCTAACTGATTTTTTTTTTTTTTTTTTTTTTTTTTTTTTTTTTTTTTTTTTTTTTTTTTTTTTTAACAGCGGCATGAAAGGAGAGAGCGAGAGCAAAGAGAAGCGGCTCGACGAAGAAGGAGGAAGTTTTCACAATGTTACAGTGATGATTTGTGTCGCAGCTCTTGTACAGCTAGCTTAGAAAGCGAAAGTTGTGTTCAAGTAAGTACCTCTCATTAGTAAGGATATTGGACAGGCAGGAATTGCGACACAACATGGAAATAGAACAAGGAGAACGCGCGTTGACGATGGCGCAGAGATACAACTATTCGTGCATGAAGGATGTCCGTGTCGTATCTGCAAAATTGAAGGCGCGATAGCGTGATCGCTAGGCTGTCAATGTAATGTCGCTCAGATTCGGGAAAAAAGCTTTAAAAAAACCAGGCCTGATTACGTCTCTCAGTTATGGTTGTGTTGACACTCAATTTATTTCCTTTTATTCAATTTGATGCCTGATTCTCTTTTTTAGGATGTATTTGTAGATCTATATCGAAATTTTGTGTATGTACCGCACAATAACTTTCCCGTCAATTTGAGCCGGCTTGGGATTTTTGGGGGTGGTTGCTTCTTTTCCTTCCTCTTCAATTTGACGTATGACTCTTTTTTTACGGTGGATTCGTAGATCTATAATACATAATATATCAGAAACAATTACATTTGACGGAAATATTGAAAGACGAATGCTTGATTACCCTGTTTAATTCAGGAACGATGTGAGTCGGACCGAAAACTCGAGGAAAACGAAGAAACCCGAAGGCATAACAACTGGCGGAGGAGAAATAAATGCAACCTAAAAAAAGGTAATTTTCAACTTTCTCAAAACATTATTTTGTACTCACATTAAATGATGGTTTTTTCCAACCTTCCCACGACGTAGTATTTGGTATATACCTAGACACAATTTCAGCCTGCATTTGGGTCCCTACCACTTTACCCACTTTACCCCTGTAAAGTGTACTGTACGCCTTTACTGTAAGCCTTTGCTGAACGGTCCAATATGTGCAACATCCCAGTTTGCTTTTTACTTTTACTTATTTATTATTTATTTGTTTACTTGTGACCAGCTTATCTGGAATCGTTGTATTGATAAGTCACTTATGCTTCGGTTTAGCTGTGAAAGGACACTCTGCAAGAATGACCTCCCCCCCCCTCCAGCCATTTTTTACAAATTTTGGGTATTGATAACTCATATTTGAGTCTTCCTTTTCCTAAATGGTTCAGAACCTAAAAAAACATTAAGGCAAAACCTTTACGACTCCATATCTTTCGAACAAAAAGGATACCGACGTGATATTGGTGGTATCGTTATATGGTCATGATCAACTAAGAATATCAGAAACATCGAAAAGAATCAATTAATCAATACCATTTGACCAAAAATCGGACCTACCATTGTTTACAGCTTTATTAATTCGGTATCGACTTAAGGTGTTGGTTTACTGATTTCTCAGATAATGAAATGTTGTGCCCCATCATTACCCACACCGCAGCAACACCGCAGGATTCACCGAACACAACTTTGGACTCTCGTGAATTCAGGGCATTGAACAACCACTTCATGACACAGTCCCCTAGCCTTTCCATTGATTCCTTGAATTGCTCGCTGGTAAGTTTTTATATAAAGGATTTTTTTTTTAAATAACAAAGGGGATGCAAATAATATGTAATACAGTAATCTCTTTCTACAGCGAGAACCCAAGGGAACGGCTGATTTCCTCCCTCAGGAGAGGTTCTCACTTTAACGATAGTCGATCAGAAAAAAAACGAGCGATTAACGATTAAAATAACGTTTTACGAGCTTCGACATCAGTGCCTCAATAGACTAAAATACCATTCAGAGGTGCAAATTCTCTACAATCCCGCGATCCTAGAATTGCAGGCTCGGGGTGCATACTGGTTGGAAATAGTGTAGACCGCGGTAGGTCCGGCACCGAGATAATACTTTTCAACGATCAACGCGTAATGCGTGAAGTATTCGTTCAGTCTTGTAGGCGCTAATTTATGCGTCTCACGCGCCGACCAACGAGGCAGCGACCGCACTGTGTTTAGCGCAATGTGTGAAGTATTCCTGCACTCTTGTAGGCGCTAAAATGCTTTCCGCGCCGGCAGGCGGCCGCACAACGTTTGGCGAGATTAGAAACTATGATGCAGCATTGGATTTGAGAGAAACTGTAAAAACAGGGGAGAGATAATGCGTTTGAAGAATGGCCGGGTAAAATTGATGAAAAGGTTCATGCAGCGTGCAGACAAAACTATTTGTAAATAAAGAGAATCAAAAATTAAACGAAAACAAGAACAAGAAGCTGACGCAAGTAAATTTTCACCCGAGAAAAAGAGACTTACATCGGAGGAAAATTTTGACGTAAAAAGACAGCGTTTATTTTTCCAATAAAGAATTGCACCGAAGAGTTTGAAAAGGAAAGGGCAGATTTTCGCAAACAAAACAATAAGTTAGGAAAAAAAATAGGCGAGAATTAGGTAGAAATGAACAATTTAAAAAAAATAAACACCTGAAATAAAAATTATACTAGAAGGTAACTATAAAGGTTTTTTTTTTTTTTTCTTTCGCATGATGCACTCATCACGGCTCGATATTAATTGACTTCCTCATTTGTTTCAGTCGGTTCCTGGTCTATTGAAACCCCCTCAAATGACAGTCAACAATCTATCCTCTCAGTCCCTTTCCAGAAAAAGTAGTATAAGTTTCAACCAGAGCAGTAAAGAGAAAGAACTTCAGTTGAGGTCAGTTGTGTCTGTATTCTTTTTAATGAACCTCAATAAGTCTGTTTCACGCAACAGATACAGCCAAATAAACGTACTCATTTCGAGTAAAATTGCACAAAAATTACGTCAGGCACGTCAAAAAAGTCTTAAATCTATTCCTCATCGCGCAATCTGCGTTGTTTGTAACACGCTTTTTCAAGTTCTGCGCGTCTGCGGGCAGGCAAATCGTATTACAAACTACGTAGATTGCGCACTAATGAGTGGATTTCAGACTTTTTTGATGCGCCCAAATTGATTTTTGAGCAAGTTTACCAACAGAAAGTGTATTCTCTTGGGTGTATCTCGTGCGTGCAATAGACCCATTGTAATTGTTGTCTTTAATATGTTTATGTTTTTGAGTGCATTTGCTGTGTTTCCTGTATTGAGTGTTTATTGATGCTTTCGGTGCGTTTGATGTGTTTTCTGGGTTTTATGGTTCGTTTTGTTTGATGCTTTTGGTGTGTTCGCTACATTCGTTTTATCCAACTCCAATTTTCTTCGTGTCCTTGTTCTGTGTGTTGCGATTAATGCGTCTAATTCGTTCGTCGCTTTCAATGTATTCGGTTTGTATGATGTGTTTGTTAATAAATGAAAAATATTTAATTTAAAATGCACATCTTCCGTCAAATTATTTCAATTCAGCAAGATGAGCTAAACCCAATTTTCCTCTATTTTCATTAATATTTATATTTTTCAAAAAAATGTCCACCATTAATTGATGACCGCGAAACGGTTATAGACCCCGTTTATCGGGACGGTTGAGGCACTGGCTGTCAGTACTGATGATTTCGAAATGCAATTGAATTTACATACCTCTGAAATACCTCAATTCTATCACACTCTCAAAATTCCACCACAACTTGCCTCGGGAAAAAACACAAACGTCTCATCGCGCATAGTTCATAATCAAACTACAAGGGACCCCGCTTAAAATTAGACTCCTTTACTTCTTTTGGCGTGGACATGTAGAATAAAAATAAGAGACAATTTTATGACGGAATACTAGTATCAAGATAAAATCAATTACCCAATCTAGGTATCTTTCAGTATTGTAAAGAATTCGTTCTCAGGTTATACAATTGTATAAAGTTATTTGAATGAGTTGTCCGAGCCGCCCGTAAAAGCGCGCGGGTGTAGTCGCCGCCTATATCGATGGCTTAAGAGCGAAACCACGTATCTCCGTTTGTGACGTTGTAGACTTCCTGTCTTACTTCATATTTTCTGTAAAACAAGTAGATAATGCGATTTCCTGCAAACTTCCCTGATTTTACTTCTCTGTCAGCAGAATAGTCTGTAAAAATTTCAAGCTAACTAATTGGCTTGTTTCTCTCCGAAAAAATAGAATAGAGGCGGAAATTTTGAAACATGGCTATAAAAATTCGTGGCTCCACATTTTAGCCATCGAAATGCCACGTCTAGCTTGGCAACTTAGGGACCAATACTGCCGCGCTAAGGAAAAACGCCGTATGAACCTTCAGGCGTTGCCAAATTTCTTTTGGCAAATCACGAATTTTCGGGAAAATTTATGAATATTTTTTCTCCAATTTTTCAGATAATTTTGAACGAAATTTTACCTAAAGTTCCTTAAAATTTCAAGGAAAAATATTTCTAGCTCTCCTCAAAACTAAGCATTTTATCAAAGGAAATTTGGCAACTCTCTAATGTTCATACGGCGTTTTTCCTTAGCACAGCGGAATGCCTCCGGATACGCTCTGACTGTATACGGAAAAATCAGAATGAATAGGGATGGATCCGTATAAAGTTGGAGCCGTCCTCTTGTTCTTTTATTCTTATTATTGTTTTTTCTAAATGTTACACTCTTCGCAGGTTCCATGGGGGCCTATCATGGAAACTAAACAGAGCGTCATTAAGGAAAAGGGTCAAAACTGGCATTGGAGATACAGAAGAAGTCAACGGTAAAATTCCACTGAACAATAACAACCACCTGCTTGTCAGCCCATTGTAAGTTGAGCCAAATTTTCTTACAGACGTTACCAATAGTGTGATCAAGCAAATATTATAATCAACCAATTATTCTTTGTTTGTTTGCTGCGACTTGATTGAAAAATATGGTTTTCAATAGTCGAAAAAATACGGCAAGAAAAACTCGAAAATATTTTTAGAACTGTGAGCCGTAGAATCCCTTCCTAGTATGTTTTGTATGTGTCCCTTCCTAACATATTTCAGCAGTGCTGAACTATTTCAATCGTGTCTTTTTTCAAACTTTCCGCTATGCAGATAAGACGTTTATCGCTCAAAATGCGTTCATTTGGTACCTAGTATAATGAATTTTGAAATTTGGTTTTACTATATTCTTTCAAGTTGATATTTTTTGTCATTTTTCAGTCATTCTGGAGATCATATTTCCTGTAACGGCGTTGCAGTTGCAACTAAATGCAACAACACGCGAATCGAAAACATGAGTAATCCTCAGTTCTCTTACAATGATGCTCTCCCAGTGAGTACTTTTAATGAATACTGATTTTTCTTTTATTTCGCATAACGAGGGTGTATTTTGAAACAAACTATTAAAAGGAGTAATGTGTAGCCTAAAAGTGCAAAAGACCGGTTAGGACTCTGAAACAACCAGTAACGTAAGACATTTTTTCTAAAGGCTCTGGATCCTGCCTTACCGGACTCTGAACTGACCAGTGGCGTGGCGTGCTTTGCGATATATCGATCGCTTTTTCATTCAAATCTATGAGAAAGGATCGATAAACAGGGTACCTTAATAATAAACACCTTAATAATCGATTCTTTACCATAGCTTCAAATGGTGAGATATCGATAATCGATCATTCACGCCACGCCATTGGAACTGACCGCAAGTTGATGTACACTGCTGACTGGACTTTTTTTTAACTCTTCCGGATAACAAATACCGTGTTTGATCGCAATTGGTTTAAATGAAATTCGGTGGTGGACACTTTCATATCAACATTCAGAAGCATATCGAAAGAAAACATGAACTGGTTGCTATTCAGCACTCATTAAATCCATAAAAAGGAAGACTTCTTACACTCCTTTGAAGAGAACTCTAAAATGCATGCGCGGACACTTAAATTGTTTGGCATTTTGAGGGATGGCATTGTTGTATTACATTTAAATGCCAATTCATTTTTCGGAAAAGTAGGTAACAATGTCGCCATAAATATCAATAATAGCTTAGTTCAATAGCACAATTGACAATGCTGGAATTGTGTTAAGGCGTGAGAGGAACACGCAAAGTGCCCTTTGTTAGTATCGCATGCGACGAGCATTAAACGAAATTCATTATAACGTACGGATACAACTATTCGAGCTCTACGGATGTCCGTGTTGCCTACGCACGAATTTGAAGGCGTTTTGACACTCCAAATACTCATCCGTGCGATTTGTATTATTAGTTAAATATTTTTTTAGCGAAACGAATAAATAAGAGAAATGGTATGTAAACAAATAAAAGTGAGACTGTTTTTCAATTTTAAAACTAAGCTTGCGCAATCAATATCAAAAGACGTGTTAGAGAATTATTTGAGCTGAAAAAATAATAAGATGCGAGGAATATTTTCCGGGCACATACCATTTTTTAGTAATATCGTCATAACATTTTATGCAAAAAGATACGTTCTTGGCATTAAATTTAACCCTTATTCACATTTTTTGCAGTACTCCTTTGTAACAAGTGCGAGGAGAAGGAATTCCACGTGTGAAGCTAATGATTCTCACACCCTCTACTTAAGGAAGGTAAAAAAAATATATTTGTTGAAATCTTAAAAAACCTTTCAGAATTTTTTTTTAAATTCATATTTTGAAAGCACGAAATGAGGAAATTTTTATTTTCCCACTTTTTTTTATTATACAATTTCAGACTGAATAATTGATAACGAAAGAAAAAATCTACGAGTCTCAATGGTATCGATACAGAAGCGGAATTCCAAAGTTCAATGGATTATTTTCCTAAGAAAAGACGCTCTTCCCTATGTTCTCTCTTCCCCTCTCCCTATCTCAATTGTTTTCTTGCTATGTTAACATCAGCTAATTCAAGTATAATTTGTTTTTTTCTGTAGATGAATCCATCAAAAATGAGTGCTTTAGCCGTTCCTCCTGAAATGAATCAAGTGAATCGGATCGAATCACCGTTACCCAAAGTGAAACATTTTCCTGAACCAAAGGACGCTTATGATTCTGCGGCGGAAAATGATGGAAACGATTTGCCCCCAGAAATCATAAGAAAAGTTTTCTATTTTTTTGAAGAAACTGGTTGCCTTAAAGATAAAGTTAATTATTCCCTGTATATATTTCCTCCCAAAAACAAGTAAGTTAAATTTTTATAAGTGGTTAAAAACTCTTGAGAAATAATAGACTTAATTATATAAAACAAGAAGGTATGGAAATGTATGCACCCATCAGATTTAAGCTATTAACAGTTAATAGCTATGCATGAAATACCATTTTAAAAGAGTGTCAATCTCAAGTTAACTTTGAAAAATATCATGACTAATTTGCGGTTTAGAGTCTTGGCTACCAGCAACGAGATTCCGTTCCTAAGTTTTACCATTATCCTAGCCATGATTATGAGATGATCTCTTCTAGACCTTTTTAATTAAAAGACGAAAATGTAAATGAACCTCGAAGCGCACATTCCTTTCCCACATATCTTTAGAAAAATTCAATGAATAAGTATTCCCGGACCTCACCTGAATCTAACGAGTATTATTCACCTCGAAGCCTTCAAGCGATTTTGATGTCATATTTTGACTTGGAAATAATGAGTATGGAACATTTTTACAAGTATTTCAGAGGACATTCAAGTAATACATAAGACCTTTTCGCCAACTTTTTGACCCCCTCCTTTCCCCCTGGAAGGTAACCGTAAGAAAAACCCGCTCCCCCAATTTTTCAGAAAATAACGAAGGAAGCCTGAACAATAGCCAAAAAAATTATTATGATTAGAAATTTTGTTTAATATTTTTTCTAATGTATGAGAAGTTTACGCAAGACTATTCTTGAGACACCTTTGTAAGACACAAAGGCAAGCTTAAACTGCTCAATTTTTAAATAGCTAATAATGATACATGAGAGGCCCTTTTCGTTATTGATCACTGTTACGAATGTGGGGATGAAATCAGCAACAGTGCGCCCTTTTTTATTTTTTTGAAAAAATTTCGTGAGCGCTGTTGATTTTTCTTACTAATGTGTGGTGACGCTAAACAGCAAGAAGATATTTTCAAACTATGAAAAAGTAGTTATGGCGCCGCAATATGCGAAGACAAGGACATCTCGGACTCTTCAGTCGATCTAAAGCGTCGGGCGAGTCTTTGTCGGATACCTCGTCGCTCCTTGGACCTAAGGGCGTATTTCGATACCCGCATGACCCCCCAAAAACACGAATTTATATGGAAAACAGGGCTCACAAGGAAATTTAGATACGCGTTTACGCCAGAGGGGTAACAAAATAATTAGCGCAGCCCTTCGAATATTTGAGCACTCGTCGTGCCAAATAATACAGGATCAATCCCCTTGATCTGTGGTGTTATGGGCCTCTAATTTTCCCTCTTTTCCACTTTAAGGGCCCTTCCGCTTGGCTTCCTCTCAAATCCATAGGTGTGTCTTATCCTCTTTGGAGTATGTCTTACCAGCTCATTTATATTTCATGCCCCATTGTCTTTTTATTAAGATGAGTATCTTCTTTGTTACAGATTTAGATTAATGTGTGTAAAATTTGTAAGTCAGAAATGGTTTGACAACCTTGTATTATTTTTCATCGCTCTCAACTGTATAACGCTTGCGATGGAGCGGCCGAACATTCCGCCGGACAGCGTGGAGAGATTTTTTCTGTCGACCGCAAACTACGTGTTTACCGTTGTATTCGGCCTAGAAATGTTCATTAAAGTAAGGAACCTTGGTGCTACTAACATTCTTTCCCCTTGCAAAGTTTTGTTCTACTTTCTAACCTAAAATAAGGATAACAGACTGCTGCCTAACTTCTAATTTTTGCAGTGGGCCTACTTTCTGACGTTTTAGAAACCTAAAAATAGGACAATGGTAGGGGAGGGAATGGAAAATTGAAAATCTATCCGAAAATCCACCTATTTTGAGGCAGGGAGAATCTGAACGAAAAGGCCCGAACTCGGGGAAAAACAAGATGGCTGGACTTTAGAAAAAAAGAGGAGAAGGCATCGCAATGCAACCCCCTTCCCGTTTTTTGAGAAGGTTCTGAAAAGGTCGATCGGAATCTAGGGCCATCTAAAATCAGAGTGTTTAGACATATAACGCTAGTAGGCCAATAATGAGGTTGCGAACAGCCTCCAACCATAAAAATTATGTGTTTACCGTTGTATTTGGCCTAGAAATGTTCATTAAAGTAAGGAACCTTGGTGCTACTAACATTCTTTTCCCTTGCAAAACAGAAATACATGATGTGCAAGATGGAAATAAAAGAAATAACATATTACAAAAGTGATAGCACTCCAACAATGCAACTCCTATACGTACCTATGAGTTTTCATTATATGGAATATGCGAGTAAAAATTATTTGAAAACGCCAAGTATGGCATTTGTGTTATCAGGTGGTTGGAATACCTGTATTTAAATAGATCGGTACATCTCTATCATACATCATCAATAGTACTGAGTATTTTCCGTAATTTTTAAAGTTTCCATTTCCAAAAAATAGAGAATGCGCTCAGTGCACGAAAATTCTCTCAAATTTTTTCGAACCATACCAACTCACGAGAAGCGAGTTTAAATTTGTGCAGCTTGAGCTCTCGATTCAATACGCATCACCGCACAGTGGATCGAGTCAATTAGAGAGATCGGACATGAAATTTTTGACTTATACTGCAAGTTTTGATGTTTATTTCGACACATTTTCAATTTCATTTGTTGCTTTAAGAACAACAGTTTACGAATATACCAATGAAACCACTTTCGGAACCTCAAAGTTTTGGATGAACCAAAGATTACTAAGGACTCCAAATACCGCACGCCGTATACTTGCCGTAGGAAAGAAGCGGCCCCCCAGTCGCCTGCAGAGCCAGGGTAGGCAACCTGTGTAGCGGTATGCCATACTTTAGCCCACTTGTAATGGAAGTGCATGGGAAATTGGGAAATTGCACTTCGAATGTGCAGATTATGAACGGCAAATTGCGAAAATTGTTCATTTTAGTCACTAGTGAACTCACTAGTGGACTTAAATGGACTCAGAAAATTGAGCAGAGTTATTTGCATTAATTTTTTTTTCTTTATTTTTTTTTTGGTTTTTTCGGCATTTTTTAACGATATAAAACATAAGAAAATTTAATACAGTGAATCTTCAACCAAACTTAGCACAGCACGGCGAAATCGGTCAAACACACGGCAAGCAGTATATTCGTTAGCTCGAAGTATGGCATACCGCTAAACAGGTTGCCTACCCTGGAGCTGCAGGGGACTGGGGGGCCGTTTTTTATTTCAATGCGGTATCTGGAGTCCTTAGTAATCTTTGGGATGAACGGAGTTATGAGCATTTTAAGTTTCCAAATCTTGTCCGACCTCTCCTGTTGACTCGATCCACTGTGCGCCGTCGTAACCGCACGTCGATAATGACAACTGCACGGACCATAAACTGCGGCAGAAGTGTAGCGCGGTCAAGTGCACCCTAGGGTACGGCTTAAAATGATGAATTTCAAAATAAACCAAGGCACCCCTCCAAACGTTCCGATCTATGTGTGATGTAAAAACAAGTGTTGGAGAACGAGTTTGCATTCGGTCAATATTTAAACGTTCCGACGGACCGGTTATAGGACATTCTGTCAACGATTTTTTGTCCGCGCACCTGTTTTTCCCAGTGGTTTACGTCCACGCGTTTCTTGGGAAGGAGAGTTTCGGTCCACTTACCACTTGAGACCCAAAGTTAATTGGTCCACGTGTAAATACAAACGACCATTGCTTATGACGTTTTTGGATGAAAATGTTTAATGTCTTGGGAGAGTGTAGAGTTGATTTTTTTTGTTTGTTTGCTACAACAGAGAAAAATATATAATTGAGAGTTTTGGTAAAAATGAGGGAGCGTCATCTCCATGAGAGAAAATTCACTGAGACTCTCAACACCTCTTTGGCACAACAGGACTTAATTATCTTTTAAGAAAATCCCATCTTGTTATACCTGAACCGGAAAACCTTTTGATTTGCCTCCGTTAAAGGCTCTTATATTTTTCCTATGTATGATAACTTCGCGACGGCACCGGCATGCCGCAGCGTTTTGAGCTACTATTTCGCCACGGAGGTGTTGCGCAGTATCATATGAGATTGAAGGCACCCCATCGTATTCATGGCGTCTTGCAAAAGCACGAAGTTCCCTCGCAAATTAAATCGAGTGACGGCAACAAAAAGAGAGCGTTAGTCGAAAAACTTTTTTTCCTAGTTTCTGAATCTAATAACGTTTAGCATGATTTTTTAACTCCATCAGAGGACAAAGTGACCTGATCCAAAGAAAAATATCCTCAAATTTACCGCCGAGAAGATTTCCTTATGAGTCAATAAAGAAAATAATGCTTTTTAAACGAAAAAAAGATGCTTTTATGAGAAGGAAAGTCACTTACATCAAGCAAAAATCCGCTTTTGTTCACCTATTTTATTATTGATCAAAATAAAATCTTCTTGACGGCATACTCAAGAATGTTTCTGTACCTCTTTTATCTCAATTCATTTTGCAAGGTAAGTTCCTTACTCTTAATGGATGCCTGTCATTCTTAATATGTTGGGGCTTCTTCAATTTCATATGATACTGTACAACACCTCTATCGTGAAATAGTGAAGCGCCGTGGGTGGCACGCTGCGGCGCGGCGGGTGGCCGGCCAGCACGCAACGTGCATTGGCGCCTACAAACCTGAGGGGATACTCTACGCATTGCGCAATGCGTTAAGTATCCCCTTAGGTTTGTAGGTGCCAGTGCGCGTTTCGTCCTGGCAGCACGCCGCGTCACTCCGCTTTATGTTAGGCCTTATTATTGAAACTTGCGGGGTCAGCGTTTTTCAACTCGTGATTTTTGCATGGATTACTCTCATTTAAATGATAAAAAAAAAAAAAAAAAAAAAAAAAAAAAAAAAAAATATATGCATGCATGAAAGGAAAATATAATGTATGTTTTGTAAATATTAAGGTAGTTCCTTGTAAAATGTAATGATTTCCAAAGCTTATGAATTATTTCTTTTATATATTGTGCTTTTACTGTGCTAAATTGTGGTGCACGCCCAACCATAAACGCTTAAAATAGGATGTATTTGACTCTAATAGATCGATGTACAAATGGGCTAAAACCAAAAATTGTGTGCTTCTTGGTTAATTTCCCCTGTTATTCATTTTTTATAGTTTCTTTCAACACAACTACTGCTCATTGACTTTAATATCGATACCAACGCTCGGATTAGGTTGTATAAATATTTGCCACGTTTTAAAAATGTAAATGTTTTTAAAATAAAGTAATATTTTCATTAAAAAAAGTTTATATAAGGTTAACTTTATTACGAAAATTTTAAAGATAGAAAAAAAACCAAGTATTCACTCATGCCCATTAAAAATAATAAATCAGAAGAAGAGAGTAACATTTCATTTAAAAAGCGAGTTACCGCAACAACTCCTCCTTCTCTCTCAATTTTTTCATTTCAATATTGTCAATATAATTTTATATACGCAATAAAATAAAACACTTGATACTTGATAAAACACTAAAATAACACACACATAAGTCACTGTTGCTTATTTTACGCTTGGACGTAAACTATTGAAAAAAAACAGGTGTGCGGACAAAAAATCGTTGACGGAATGTCCTGAAACCGATGGACCTACAAATGGCTGAGTTTTACCCCGAAATATCACGTTTTATAATAAGTCGCCTCTGTAGAAAATTATTGATGAGCAGTCTACACGGAGAAAAAAAACACGGTTATTCGACGGTTACCACGGTAATAATGTCACACTGGATTCCACGGTAGTGCACGGCGAAGAAATCTTCGTGCATGGGACCCGAAGTTGAGGTCATATGGATCTCTGAAGTTTTCTGATCACGCATCCGAAAACTTGAGGTCGAGCTGCCGAAGTTCGGGTCAGACATCGAGGCACTTCGGTATGTACCGGAGTACCTCAGATGTGTGACCCGAACCCTTCGGTAGACATTGAAGTACTTCAGATGTCTGGCCCAAACTTCGGCAGCTGGACCTCAAGTTTTTAGATACGTGATCCGAAAACTTCAGAGATCCACATGACCTCAACTTCGGGTCCCACCCACGAAATTTTTTTCACCGTGTGGAACTGTGGATTTTGGTAATATCATTGATGAGCACAGTAGCATAACCATGCTCATAATAGTATGTCTGTGCCCACAGTAATGTTACAGTGATCACCGTGCTCATCGTTACAAGAATCAAAATCCACGGTTTTACTACCGTGGAATCCCATGTGACATTACTTCCGTTGTAACGGTAGAATAATTGTTTTTTTTTTTCTCGGTTTATAGATGTGTGTCTCGTCATATTTCCTGTACGTTTTAGCTTACATTTAAAATTGCTTTTGGTCACAGGTTGTTGCGGCTGGGATGTTTTATGGCACTGAACCCTATTTCTCCTCCGGCTGGAACATCATGGATGGACTCTTAGTCATTATTTCAATTATAGATTTACTCATGTCTTTAATTAGTGATTCTAGTCCGAAAATATTTGGTATTTTAAGGGTGAGTATATTTACTGAGGAGATGTTTTTCTTTTTCGTCCTGCATGTTACACCCTTATCACTTTATCACTGAGAGGGATTATGATCGAACAGAGTATGTAATGTGATCATTAATAAACAACATGGTATTGAGGTATAACAACATTAACGCGGTATTGAGAGTTCTGCGTCATTTAGGTATGACGTAAAGATACGAAACATTCGTGTTGCACAGAAGATTTGAAATTTTTATTTCTGTCAGAAATGTACCGCATTACAGCAAAGAAAGGAACAAAATGATGAAACTTGCTGATTTAACACTTTAATTGTTAAATCAGCAATCCATTTTTTTTCGTGAACGAATGAGACTAATTATTTGTTTTCTTTCCTAGGTTTTTCGTTTGCTGCGATCATTACGCCCGTTGCGGGTGATAAACAGGGCACCGGGATTGAAACTTGTTGTTCAGACGCTTCTCTCCTCACTCCGTCCTATTGGCAACATTGTTTTGATTTGTTGCACATTTTTTATAATTTTTGGCATTCTCGGAGTTCAAGTAAGTATATAGAATTACGAATCTCTACAATAAAACAACATCTTCTATTTGCGTTGAAAAGGGAGGAGATAGGGTTTGCACAAAAAATGCATTTTTTAAAACTGCGTGTTAAATGTAGTAATAAGGTCAAGTTATGAACCAAAATATGGTAACTTTCTTTAACTGTATCTTCGAACAAAAATCGCACTTTAAATCCCGCTTGGGGGTGCATTGTTGCCAGAATGTGTGAAAAACCGTTAATATTTTACATTGAGTTAAATGGGGGAATGTGCTGGATTTTCAGCACAATCTGGCACAGTGGTGCGGGGTCATGTCGTTGCGTCGCCGCCTCTGCAGCATACCCATAATTTATTCACTTTTCTATAATGGATTCTAAAATATATGCATTGGCTCCGTCTCTATTTGAGATTTTTTCTATTTTTTCTCGTTCTTTTTTATTTCCAATATTTAACGTTTCCCATGTTCTTTGGTCGATTTCAGCTATTCAAGGGGACCTTCTTTTATTGCGAGGGGCCTAATATCAAGCACGTGAGAAATAAAACAGACTGTATAGCGGATCGAAGGAACGTTTGGATCAACCGGAAGTACAATTTTGATGATCTGGGCAAAGCCTTGATGTCTTTATTCGTTCTTTCCTCTCGGGACGGTTGGGTGAACATTATGTACACAGGCCTTGATGCTGTTGGGGTCGACTTACAAGTGAGTCCATTAGGGTAATATTACCTACGTATTTTTATCCAGAACCGAGGTTTTTTTCGGGGGGGAGGGGGGTAGGAATGGGGGATGGAAGTTGGAACTTTCGTGAGAACATTCTCTGGAATTCCGGGTAAAATTTTACTTACACACTAAACACATTCATTCATACTAAGGGCAATTCAGATCTGTAAAATTAACTTCTGAAGCTCAATTTTGACACTTTTTGGTCTGTAATTCTAAACAAGCTGCTGGTTCCAACACTACTGTGTTGGAGAGCTCGCCTTCGTGAAACTATTAACATGACAAATTTTTCACACCGCAATAAATAAACTGAATCATTAATAAAACAGAAGATAAGAGTGAGATAAGACAAAATACAATAGAAAAATGGTACAACGAAATTTATTTCCAAGTGGGCGAAAAAATGGTCCTCTCCCGAGTGGGCGAGCTCAAAAACCCACACGCATAAATACGTAGATTTGCATTGCACCTTATACTCTAAGAGTCTTAAGGATCATCCCCGGGATGTTCTGCCGTGCTAAGGAAAAACGCTGTATGAGTCTTCATGCGTTGCCAAATGTCCTTTGATAAATCACGAATTTCCTGCTAAATAAATGAATATTTTTCTCCTAATTTTTCAGATAATTTTGCTTGTAATTTCAACTAAAGTTCCTGAAAATTTCCAAGAAAAATATTCATAAGTTTCCTTAATATTAAACATTTTATTGAAAGAATTTTGGCAACCTTCGTAATGTTCATACGACATTCTTCCTTAGCACGGCAGTATTGTGATCCGTAAGTAAATATGCAGGATGAGAAAATGAGAAAGACAAAACTTTTCAAAACAACTTTTCTTCAGTTATTTTCTGAATGCATTGTAATACAGCCATCATCATTAGCTAACTTCAGAGCCTCTGATGATTCCATTGCCACCTATTATTTGTCTGCGTTCATTTGCTAACTGCTGTAGTTACTGTTGTTTGTTTGTTGTTTTTTTTTAGCCGATTGAAAATTATTCTGAGTGGAGGCTACTTTATTTCATATCATTCATCCTGTTAGTTGGATTCTTTGTCTTAAATATGTTTGTTGGAGTGGTCGTAGAAAATTTTCACCGTTGCCGAGAAGAACAAGAAAAAGAAGAAAGAGTTAGAAGACTCGCCAAGAAAGCGAAGCAAATGGAAAAGAAGAGAAGAAGTAAGTGTACAAATCGAATATACCTTACGATTCTGACACGATGTCGTAGCATACTAGTGTTTTCCTATGTATTTTTCTCCATCTCGCGGGAAAAGCACTCTTAGATAAAAGAGCGACGGTAGGCTGTACGTGGTTTAAGGTAGTGCAATATTATCATAACAGACAAGTGATTTAACTCAGTCATCCTTCAATTCAGCGGTTATGCAATGCGAGTCACCCAAGAGTTAAAATAGTTGTATCCAGCAATTTAGAACCGCTGTGCTCCATTTAAACTCCTAAGTCTGTGAATTAATTAGATAATTATTATAATTCGCGTACATTAAAGGACATATTCAGTCAAGTTAACGCCAACTTGCTAACAACAGGATCACATCATTAAGGAGATATCTGCTCGGCATTAACATGTTATCATGTTGGCCACAAGACCCATTAAGATATTGAAATGTTAACACTCTGATCTGGTATTGTAACAATATAGTTTTTCGGCCACGTTGAAATTATGTGGAGGATAAAAATAAATTGATGCCACAATGGTAACATATTGGTATCATAGTCTGTGAAGAAATTGTATAGGATGTTGGTGGTCGTTCCTAAAAAAATGAGTCGCAGATTTGGATTCAGGAGTATCGATGTTGAATGCACTTTGTGCTCTTACTTTACAGAATTATGTAACTAAAGTCATTTTTCATGCGTATGTCATTGTTTTTTGTTTATTTTAGAAATGATGGAGCCTCCATATTACAGCGATTACTCGAAATCCCGATTACTTGTACATAGTGTGGTTACGTCCAAGTACTTCGACCTTGCTATAGCTGCTGTCATAGGTTTAAATGTCATCACGATGGCAATGGAATTTTATATGATGCCTAAGGTAACTAAATTTACAGAGAACTAACTCTAGTACTTAAAATGTTGGTTTGATAATAAACAAAAAATAGAAAAAATGAAATCTTGTCTAAAAAGGATCTGAAGATTGGAAATTTTCCCGGAATGGCTATCGTCTAACTAAAGAAATATAGAAAAACCAGGAGATCAGGAAACAGAAAAGGTAACATTTTCAAAGAATTATCCATAACAAACCAACCTTTTTCGGAAACGTTCGTATATAATGCCAAACATGCCTACCTACATGTTCTATTTAACAGTGACAAAAATTATGATTATACATTGTGTTATTGTGTATATTTGCAATTTGGCCCATCCGAAACTAATTTATCTGTGTTTTTTCCAGAGTCTGGCTTATACGCTTAGGATTTTCAATTACTTTTTTACGGCTGTCTTTATTCTAGAATCAATTATGAAACTAATTGCCTTAGGAATCCAACTTTATCTTAAAGACAAGTAAGTCTTATCTTATGTTTTTATGGATTCCTCATTGAAATGCAACTTGCATTGCAGTTGTTTCCTCGTTTGCAGTTCATCATAAATTAAACAAGAAAGAAAGAACAAAAATAAATAATAGAATAATTTATAAGATTAAAAAAATTAAAATCAAACTCTACATAAAATCACAAATGTAAGATTTTTTATGTCAAAAACATTGCAGAAAAAGTAAGACTGCAAGGGAGAAAATATGTCCAACTAGTTGTTAAAAACTATAGGTTAACAAGCAAGTCAAAGTTGCTTCAAAAACCAAGAGACAAAGTCATATTTAAGCTTAAAAATTCACCGATTGAAAGTTGTACCAATGATTCAATTCAAATTGTTTCCTTATTAATTTTAAATTATTCACATCACCTATCTTCATACTTATAAATCTATCGTATCCAATGTCAACCTGATGCATATTCCGTAAAATATTTTGAACGAGCCCCTGTTCAAAAATAAAATAAAAAATATCATCCCTTTGTTATAGCGACAGTGATGTCCTGCCCTATGACCTATTCATCACAGGTTTGGTATTACCACCACAAAGGCCCAGGCTTTTAGATTGAATGAGACAGTCATTTTTAAAGCATTGTAACTGGTCGTCAATGTACTGGAACTCAGCATAATGCAATGCGGTCCAGGCACAACCCGAGTTGAAGTCTGTCCCATTGACCAGGAATCACCATTTCATTCAAGCAAATTTTAGGGGGCCTAGTTTTTTTAAGGATGACTTATTTCTTTTCGGTGTTTAAGAATACATAACTGAACTTACAATGCACTTACTTTTTCAGGTGGAACCAACTTGATATAGGGATCGTGATTGCTTCTATCGTTGGGATTGCTCTTGAGGAAGTGGAATCAAAAATTATTCCAATCAATCCAACTATAATTCGAGTCATGCGTGTCTTAAGAATCGCTAGAGGTATTTCTATTATCTTTTTCTCGTCTCCTCTTTTTCTCCTCTAAGTTTTTGTTGTATGTATGTATGAGCCGCTTTTACGGCGCGGTAGGGCGCTCTGCGACGCCTATTCTCCACAGGAATCTGTCATGGTAGAGATCCTCCGGAAGCTGGCATCTCTCCATCTCTTCATGGATGCCCTCTACCCACCGTTTGCACGGAAAAAAATGACTGTGCGCGGATAACCATCTTGGTTTTGTTAATTAAAGGTGGTGCCGTATACATGAAAAATTAATAGAATAACCAACGGCATTGTATGGTACACGACGTCTTTAGGGAAATCAATCATTTTCAATTAGTTGCTACTAGCTACTACAAATCTGTTCACCGAGACAAAATTGATGGTAAACTGCTCCATCAAGTTGACTCATTGCACCAAAAAGTGCGCTTGCGCTTCACCTATCTTGTTTTTGGTTGATGCTACTCGGTTAAGTGGGCTCATTGAACTACAGAATGCGTTAGTGCAAATTATAAACTTGTTGATTATGAAGATATTTGCACAAAAAACATCGCTGGAATTAAGTTAAGTCATGAGAGAAACGAGCTAACTGCCCTCGGCGGGTGCCGCATGCAACGAACGCTTAACGAAATTCATTAAAACGCCTGGATACAGGTGATACAACTATTCGGGCTCCACGGATGGCCGTGTTGCATACACACGGGATTGAAGGCGTTTTGATTCTCCCGGCACTTACCGTTCACCCGCGCCATGGCAGCACTAAAGTGGGCACTACTGCAAGGATCTAAAAAGACAAAGCGTCTTCGATTCTTCGTTTGTTCCTCGAAGACATACCTTAGACAAGACAACTTGAGCTCGGGCATAAGTAGGTATCTTTTGTGCTTCACTTTTGATGTCACAATGTGCTGAGCATAAGTATCTCTGATTGATCAAATGTTGTACCTCTTTTCATTTCAGTGCTGAAACTTTTAAAAATGGCAAAAGGGATCCGAGCTTTACTGGATACTGTAATGCAAGCTCTACCTCAAGTCGGAAATCTTGGTTTATTATTTTTTCTACTATTTTTCATATTTGCTGCATTAGGAGTCGAACTCTTCGGCCGCTTAGGTTTGTATTTATTTTTTCTTAAATTTTTAACTTTGTCTAACTTAACATAAGTGTCTAATTACACCTATCGACGGAGAAACTACCAAACCACGTATCTCGTTTGCGGCGTTTAAAAATCTACGCTCACATTTTATTTTTTTTAAGTAGACCAAATCAATATCATTCCTTGAAATTTTCGCGGAATTTTCTCCGCACAAAGAGGAAAAATCACAGAAATTTTCAAGACTGGAAGTTAAGTAGTTTTTAATTTAAAAAATAAAGTATGACAGGAAGTCTGCGACGTCGCAAACCGAGATACGTGGTTTGGTAGTTTCACCGTCGATATTCAATTTATCGAATGCACTTGCACAAAACTCTTACTGTTTTGGTTTTCTCTCTTCTTTTCATTTGGTGATAAACTAAAGGTTAGCATGTGGTGTGGTTTTTCTTTTTATTATATTTTTCGACAAACTCGATGAACAAATTATAACAATATAGCTAAAATTCAAGGTCTAAGATCTTATTACTCAGGAGCAAAAAAACACGAAACTCACCGTGGAGGACTCTGAACAAAAACTATCTCTCAGCCAAGCTAAAGGGGGTCAAGCCAAGCTTACGTATTCAAATTGGGGTGAGAGGTTGGCTTACGGGTGGCTTACAGGGAGGGGGATGTCAAGGAGTCCGCCAAAACGGCTTAAGTAATGATTGAACGGCATCTCGTTGCTGGCGTCGCTTCGAGTTGGGTTCGAGATACTGTCTAATTGTAAGATTGGCTGGTATGGGATAACCACCCCTCTTAAATCAAGCAAAGGGGATGTTTCGTCGGGTCGATGACTGATACCTGATTGACTGAAAATTGGATCATACATTTGGACATATTTCTACCAAACAGAATTAGAGACAGGTGGAAAAGAAAGGGTGTGCTTGTTAGTCGAGGGCCGTAAGAAGGAATAGGAATTATGAAGCGCCAGTGACGTCAGCAGCGAAGAAGCCGTCGCCCTTGTCGCTCCTAAAGTCCCTTTATACTGAGAGTCAAGACAATAAGAATCCATTTCTGATTAATTAACCGGATTTTAGGCCTTCACAGTGTCACAAACGGGAATAAAGATTACATTTTCACCAATTGCAAAGATTATAATCTGGAATGGACCGAGGAATTTCGGGTTCGACAAGGAACAAACGGAATGAGAGAAGGAACGGAGAAAGGAATTTAAGAATGAGCCGATCAAAGATTACGAAAAACGTTCAATTTGTGTAATCTTTATTCCCGTTTGTGACTCCATGAGGGGTGTTGTCTTGACTCTCAGTATAAAGGGACTCTAGTCGCTCCCGATCCGCATTAACTCATGAGCTCTGTCTAGGACGCTCTTTTGCCATGCCCGCGGCTCATGAGTGCCGCATGCAGTTGGCACATAGTTCTGTTCGATAGAATGTATAATCCTGCTTTTCAATTTCTCCAAAGGGAATCTCGCCCACTTTTACAGTGTTTCTTATCCAGGTCTCTAGAGCACATCTCATCTTTTTCACTCACACATAGTTCTGTTCGGCAGAAATACGTCCATTTTGAATGAGGAACTACTATTTCATGCTCATTTTAGAGACAAGCTATGTTCCAATAGTTTTTTTTTAAAACAGGAAGATGATATTCCAGTTAAGCCACCTAGGCAGGAATTCATAGGGATTCTCCTCCCCATTGGAAAACGTAGTCCAACCGATGTATCAGTAAAAATGTACATTTCTACGCTGCAGTGAATTGAATTTTCACTTCACCCCATCCACTTTAAAGTATATATATAGTAACAAATTTATCTCCACATTTCCATAATGAAATAACAAGTACTTGTATAAGTTAAAAACAACAGTGGGAATTTACGGGAAATTACCTTTCAAATCAATAATGCACGAATATCTGTAGTAATGCGATCAGCGTCATGATGGCCCACTATGTTCCGACACGATGGGTGTCAGAATTCTCTGCTCGACAGTTTTTAAGCGTGCCAGTAGGGCTCGCTTTTTGAAATCACTCGGATGTACCATAGTACAGCACACCGATCAACCAATGCTATTCAACGGGCCGTCCAAATATTTTTTTCCTCGGACCCGTTTTCTTGTCTTTGAACCATTATACTGTCAAGCCCTGATGGTCTCTTACCAAAAAACCGAATGAACTGCTAATTGGGAACCCATTTTCCTGTCAAAACCGTATTATTTCATTTGACAAAAACCTCATAGAAGCTTTCTTACGCTCGGAGGACTCAACTCTAGAACCTTCTTTCCCGCCAAAACTGTTTAGCCAATGAGCGTTTAGCAATCTGTGATGAGCCTCGTGACTCTTTATACCATGTACGAGGGGCGTTCAATAAGTAAGTATCCCCCCCTCTCTAAAATCCATAAGAATGGACCAATTTTAAAAAAACTTGGGCTCAAAATCTTCCTTAGGATATTTTGAGTTCAACAAAACAAACCGCAACAAAATCGGACTATGTGCGGCCGAACGCGAGCCGTTTGAACGCGCCGAGGTGCTCGACGCTCCCGCCGAATCTGCGAGGATTTGAAGTCCGCTACAGGAGAAGAGCTTCTCTGCCAAAGCCTCAGTCGTTCATCACTGACGAAAAATCAAAGAAATTTTTGTAGAATAAGGGGCTTACCTCACTTCTCCACATAACCAGCTCGATCCAAGCAAGTCTGATACTGAGACTAAGACTAAGAAAACAGCTTTTGGATGCCTCGTGCGTGGAAGTCTTTCAGCTGACCGCGGATGAAAGAGTGGACGGCTTGTTTGACCTCTTCCACTGATTCAAAATTAACTCCTCCAAGTTCAGATTTCAGGAACGGGAATAAATGATGGTCTGGTTTGCCATTTATTATCGTATCTGAAATCTGAACTCGGAGGAGTTAATTTTGAATCAGTGGAAGAGGTCAAACAAGCCGTCCACTCTTTCATCCGCGGTCAGCTGAAAGACTTCCACGCACGAGGCATCCAAAAGCTGTTTTCTTAGTCTTAGTCTCAGTATCAGACTTGCTTGGATCGAGCTGGTTATGTGGAGAAGTGAGGTAAGCCCCTTGTTCTACAAAAATTTCTTTGATGTTTCGTCAGTGATGAACGACTGAGGCTTTGGCAGAGAAGCTCTTCTCCTGTAGCGGACTTCAAATCCTCGCAGATTCGGCGGGAGCGTCGAGCACCTCGGCGCGTTCAAACGGCTCGCGTTCGGCCGCACATAGTCCGATTTTGTTGCGGTTTGTTTTGTTGAACTCAAAATATCCTGAGGAAGATTTTGAGCCCAAGTTTTTTTAAAATTGGTCCATTCTTATGGATTTTAGAGAGGGGGGATACTTACTTATTGAACGCCCCTCGTACTAACCGTGGCCCCTGCAGAAATCCACTCAAACCACTGCAGTTATCTCCCGATATAGCTTTGGGTGTCAGGTTTCGAGCAAGGCAATAAAAGACGGCGAGGAGAGGGTTGCCTCGTCGAACCTATATTATCTTCCACGCCCGATTAACCATTCATCGTGACGCCAGGATCCACCAAATTTTCAAAAAAATTGTTTTCCGTCTATTCAGCGAGTTTTTCCTTACTTTCCGTTAAAGTACAAATAAAAAGAGACCTCATTTGTAAAAATCGGCCGAATAGGAGAGAAGTTACAGTTCGAAATCCAAAGAGATTAACTCAACGCGATTTCGATGCACGGCAGTTCGCCCAAATCACGGTCGTGCGAAATGCCGCATATCAGCTTAAAATCAAGATAATTGGACGGAATCTTTAAAATCAATTTACATTCAACGTTCATGAATCAATATTTTCTCCCAAAATTAGCAAAAAGTACCAATTGATGCAAATAACAAAGACGTGAAAATAGTAGGTATGTGTCCAACATTTCAGTTATTCGGCACGCTTTTCCAACATATTCATGTTGGATTTTTCTGCTTGTTTTCTATTGATTTAATTTAAAGAAAGGCTTATGTGGGCAGTAAAACGTCTGACCGCTGGGGTAATTTCGGCGCGCCAGATTCTTTTTAATAAAAAAAGACGATTCAGTTGTCCAATTTACAAGACAAAATGCATGTTTATAGAATTGCTCTCACTGACTTGTATCCAACCAAATTCCGAGTAAGGCTGACTTTATTCTACGGGTGAAAAATTTCATAATCACGATTACTTGTTCACAGAGTGCAGTGATGAAAACAAATGTCAAGGCCTGGGGGAACATGCTCACTTCAGTAACTTCGGAATGGCGTTTTTGACACTCTTCCGCGTGGCAACAGGTGACAACTGGAATGGGATCATGAAAGATACTTTACGCGATAACTGTGACGAGAGTGCTGATTGTGTTCGCAACTGCTGTGTTCACTCGGGCATAGCCCCTATGTTTTTTGTCATTTTTGTTCTTATGGCACAATTTGTACTCGTCAATGTTGTCGTAGCAGTTCTTATGAAGCACTTAGAAGAGTCTCATAAACAGGTAATTGGACTTTTCTAGTTTGTATTCTACCAATCCTTACAACAGATTATTCCTATTGCTGGGACCAACATTTTGTTAATATAGGATTGGAAACTTCGGTTTGTAGTTCAAGCATATGTTGTGGTAAAGATAAGGTGCAGGATTAAAAACCACACGGAGACGGAATAAATATATATGAAGGGCTTAGAGGACAAGGCACATAAGTTCAGTTTTGCTATTTCGAGAAATACGTGTTTGAACTCTCGAGATTACGTGGATCCTCATGGCGGAGAGGAAGTTCAAACTAACTTTTTGATGCTTGAAAATTGGGGTTTGGGAGCAAATTCTGTCGTAGACTATGCATAATTTACTTGAAATTGATGATCTCGAAACTTTGAATACTAGCACACTAGCAGGTTAAAGCTGAAATATGCGTATCTCTACACCAAAGTTTAAAAATCTTGCTAATGTCATTTTTTTCGTATTAAAATCAAATAATACTAAGCTGAATAAAAAAGGCACAAAAACCAAATAGCACGCAATTTTTGGTTTTAACCAATTCGAACATCGATCTTTTAGAGTCAAATACGTCCAATTTTGAGCGTTTGGTTGCGCATGCGCACCACGCTGCAGCACAGTCAAAGCACAAAATATAAAATGAAAAATTAAAGTGTGTTGGAAATCATTAAATTTGACACGGAACCATCTTAATATTTACAAAACATATTTATATTTTCCTTTAACACGTATTTTTTCCTTCAATACATATATTTTTTCATCATTTAAATGAGAATAATCCATGCAGAGTGTGCAAAGATTTTGAAAATATGAGTTGAAAAATGCTGACTCCGCGCGTTTAAATATTAAAGCCAGACTCAGCGCAGCGGCTTGCTGCCAGCACGATACGCGCACTGGCGCCTACGAACCTAACAGGGATACTTCACGCATTGCGCAATACGTGAAGTATCCCTGTTAGGTTTGTAGGCGCCGATGCACGTGTCGCGCTATGCGTGAAGTATCCCTGCTAGGTTTGTAGGCGCCGATGCGCGTGTCGCGCTATGCGTGAAGTATCCCTATTAGGTTTGTAGGCGCCGATGCGCGCGTCGCCCTCGCCCGCCGCAATGCGCGCCACAGCACTTCAAGCAAGTCTTCCCTCTTGGAAATAAAAAAAAAATTGTCCATTTTGAGGAGAGTCTTCTGTTTTGATATATTCGCTCGCTGATGGATGTTACCCTCTATTATTTAAAATTTTCCGCATTTTTTTTTCAGATGGAGGAAGAAGCAGACATGGAAGTTGAACTAGAAAGAGAACTAGCTGCAGAAATTGCACTTGAGAAAGGAGAGGAGCAGGCTGAAGACATTTGGTTTCAACACGCCTTGGAGCAAGATGCGGCAATGTCAAATAAGAGACCCTTGGCCAAAGTGCTTTCATTACCAGCCGATTTCACCTTCCACAGTGTAACACAACCAAAAAGTACGGCTCATCCTTAAGTTTAAAATAACTTATCGTTTCCTCTCTTTTTTGACATAGGGACTGTGTTCGTCTATTTTACACCCAGCAAAAGATGGCATGCTGATTTTTACTGATCATCTTGCATCTGATTATGTTATCAGTTTACGATTTTGATGACGTCATGAAATGAATTACTCTTAAAATTGCTCTTAAATCATAAACTTTGACATGGATATAATGACCATCCGTAATATATTTTTTTTTCCTGCATAGGCAATAAACGTCGCAGGAGTTCAGTAAATTCCTGGAGCAAATGGAGTGACGGTTACAAGACCCGGAGGAGAAAAACTATTCAAGATTCCTCCTCTCTGATGCCTCATGTCTACACAACACAGCACGACCAAGCTGTAAGTGTCATGTGGTCAGTTCCATTATCATAGACTTCTGGGAAAAATCTAATCGAATGGAATCGTTGCACCAATTTTATGCAGCGCTTTCATCAATCATTGGTGTCATGAAAGTTTGGATATTCACAGGGAAAAGTCTATAGTGAATACACCAAGATGCAGACTTTCAGGTGAAAGTAATCTAAGTCCCGGTAGAATTTACCATGCTCTTGCGTAATAATTAAGGACTCATTTTACAATAGGGAACTCATATTCCGGCTCGCCTACAAAAGCATCTATCTGCATGTTGGAACTACGGTCTCATCTCGTTGTAACGTTTTCGAAGGAGATTCAGGAATGCTGTTTCCGATAGAACGTTATTGCGAGAAACGTAACGAGGTACGAATGTAATATACTTGAACATGCTGTGTTTCTGAAAGAAGCCAGAAATGTTACTTCTCGATTGTAAAATTTAGTCCAGTCAAGTTGTGGTTCAGCAAGGTACCAATACCAAAACTTACCGCACTTCCCTAAGGTTTACCGGTGCAAAATCAGGTAGACATGTGGTTATACACACCATACGCTTATCATTGATACTCTTTCATATCGACGGTGTAAGTCAGCAATCGTAGAACTCGGTTTGCGACGTCGCAGACTTCCTGTCATACTTTATTTTTTAAACGGGAAACTGCTCAACTGTTTAAAACTGCCGTGATTTTTCTTCTCTGGGCGAAGAAAATTCGGCAAAAACTTCAAGGAATGGCGTCAATTTGTTCTCCTTTAAAAAAATAACACAGAGGCGGAGATTTTCAGACTTCGCAAACGAGATATGTGATTGCGGACTCCCGCCGTCGATATACAGTCTGCCACGTGAAGAAAATTCATGAATGGATATTAAACTTGCGTGAAAAATAGGTTTAAAGACTAATGATCAAGCGGATATGACTTGAATCGGTCTAACTGCATTTCGCGATGCGATTTTTATGTGTGAGATTGGGGTCGAGACGATTTGAAGCGCCAATTATTCGTGAGTAAAGTTTGATTTTGTTGGTCATGCGAGAGAGAGGCAAAGGAAGTGCCCTCAACTAGTATCACGTGCGACGAACACTAAATATAATTCATTATACCGCCTGCATGCAACTATTCGAGCTCAACGGATGTCTGTGTTGCGTACACACGGAGTGAAGGCGTTTTGACTCTTCAGACACTTATTGCTTCACCCGCACCGCGTTATGGTGTACACTAATCGTTGCGTGGCCTCTTTGACGTAAGGGCGTATCTGAATTTCCACGTGAGACTTGCTGTCCATGGTACCCCATATTTTCTAGGGCTCAAGTGAAAATAGAGATACGCCCTTACGTCGGAGGAGCGCGTAATGTGAGGATCCAAAAGGACGGAACGTCTTCAATGGAGATGTTGCATGTGTGAGGGATTTGCGATTTGACTGCTGTTTCTTATGTAAAAGTTCACAAGAAACACGATGGTGCCACTGGTTTTCTCTGAAATTATCTCCCAAGCTCAAAAAAAGCTCTCAAAGTGAGGCCAAAATGGAGGATATATCCCACCCTACCCTGAGAGTCCACCTCCACATCAAAAGAAACTCTGTAAGCAAAGATAGGGAGCAAATACATTAGCAGAGTTTCCGTGTTTTCAGTTTTGGAGTCCCCAAATAAAGCGGCAGCCCTGTCAATGTATTCGCTCCCTATCTTTGCATGGAGAGTTTTTTTTTATGTAGAGGTGGACTTTCAGGGTAGGATGGGATATCCCCTCCATTTTGGCCTCACTTTGAGAGCTTTTTTGAGCTTGGGAGACGATTTCAGAGAAAACCAGTGGCACCATTGTGTTTCTCGCGAACTTTTATACAAGAATCAACAGTCAAATTGCAAATTCCTCACACATGCAACATCTCCATTCTCCGTTTGTACCGCGAATGCATCTTTTAGACACGAAAATTTGTACGCAGGCATCGGATAGGCAAATTATTCAATTTGGAGAATTTTCATAGGAATCAATTGCTCTGCATCTCTTTCTCGAGACATAAATCGTATTGTTACCAAATCTACAGCTTATACAGAGTCAACAGATGCAGAGCACATCCTAATCGGTTTGACAATTCGTCAAGAAATAGTGTCTCCGAGGATTCGACTTGTAGCTGTATACTATTGTTGATTGCTACACATCAGTGCCCCAGAGCCAAAATCTACACACACATGTTTGAAAAAATCGATTCAGTGTCGTTTTGGAAATCTCCAAAAACGGTTCCGCGTGTGCGGAAAATTTGGCAACCCTATCTTATGCCGGTTATGAGATACGGAATACCAAAAAATGCGATTTACATTTGAATTAATGGGGCCGTTTTCCCTGATAACTCGGAATTACTAAAATGGAGTGGGCTATCTTTTGACTCTGGGGCACTGACATGTAGTTCCCTCTCTTACCATGTGCCACTCTTTGTCCCCTTCCGCCGAAGAATTTTAAGTGAAAATTTTGAAAAGCATATTTTGGAAGTCTTGAAAGAAAGTGTCAGTGTGCTCCATACTATACAGACGAATTTCATTATCAAAGTGACGTAATCATACGATTCGGTATATCTTCTTGTTATATTTGAATTTTTAGATTTTGTTTCTTTAATTGATGGTTTTCTGGAATTTTCAGCTTCTGTCGAAAAAAATAGCGGTCAGAAGAGTTAGGTCAGACTTTAGCGCTTACAAGACAGCACAAAAACCTCCCCTTGAAGATTATCACTGCCATTCTGTAATAGCGGTTCCAAAAGCCTATTTAAGCTCACCTTTCGACACCAAACAGCCGTCTGAATTTCATCCAGCACTCTATTACACGTCACCAGAGGAAGATGTCTCCCCCGAGTGCGTCTCACCGTCTGCACTTCTGGTACCTCCGTCATATCCTGAAGCATCAACGTCCATTCAGTCGTTCAATTTTGAAGAACCACCTTCAGTCAAGCTTTTGTCACAGCAAAGGCTCAACGAAGCGTTGGGAGCGGTAGTTTCAACACACAGCTTCTCGGACACGGTTTTAATGACCAACGACAAAAAAATCGTTGTGAAAAATTCAAATTGGAAAAAAGACCATGTTTCACGACAAGACTCTCGAGATGTAAATAGTGCGGTCGATGAAAATGAAAGGCTAATTAGCAATCAAAGTCGACACACGAGTCTATGATAATCACCTACCGATTTTCAATCATACCTATCTGACACCTTCTCTGATAAAATTATTTTTTGGGTGCTAATTTTATGATTTCCTATACTCGTGGGAAGAATTCATTCATTCCTGCCTTGTTGTATTTGTTGATTCGAAAATTAAAATATAAAAACGGCCTCGGATTGAATAACTAACGTTTTCATTCGGGAGAAAACGTTGACGCAAGACAGCAATAAGCAGAAAGTAGGTAAGACTTTGAACGGTCGGCGCGGGGAGTTTCTTGAAGAGTAGGACAAATGGATTCTGCGGATGAAGTATTTTGGTCAAGTTCATTTCAGCATTAAATGTACACGATCCATTTCACTCTTTCAAAAACGGGGCATAAAAAGGAGAGCAAAGATCTTTCGTTTTTGTTTTTTTTTTTTAAAAATATAATTAAGTTGTATTTCATTCTGGTGAATCGTACTTTGAGATTCAACTTCAGCTACCTAAACTAAACCTCGGTTCGTGATGAACACCGGACTTTTTCAGTTCGGATAACAACGGGTTTCAGATATAGGAATTGAATTTTACTCCCTGTGTATATTTACTTCAATCGAAACATTTATTTCAAAAATCACTCTAGGACACTTTTGGCTATGTGTCAGGAATTTCAGAGTCAATGCGCCTTCCCATGGAGTTTTCATTTCCGCTCAAAAATCAATTTTGACCAAAAGTGAAGATTTGCCCTCTTCGAAATGATTGTTTCACTTTTCTCAATGAATTAAAAAAAGAAAGAAAAGAAATAGAGAGATAGAGAATAGAGCGCCGCCCCCCCCCCCATTGTGAGTAGAGGGAGAGTAGTTACTACGTTAAAGAACGAAAAAAAAAAATAATAGTAAGGACGGTGAGGATATGCACTTTACAATGAGTTATTTGGTACTTTTTAAAGCTTTTTTGTAATGCCTGAAAAATTTAGGGACAATTTCTCTTTACTGAGGGCCCGTGTAATAATGGTTAGGTTCCCACATTTTTGTACTATTTGATTACATTGTACAAACGTGGGATTAGAGAGTACAGACCTGCGAAATAAATTTGAAACATTTTTTTTTTTTCAATTTCGTAAATCCTACCAACTGTGGAATGGAGCGTGAGCATGGTTAATACTGAGAAATTAACTTTGGTACCTGCGCTGAACATGGATCAGGCAATCTGGTGTGTGTTCATTATTATAGATCTTGCCGCGTCGCACAGTGGATCGAGTCAATAAGGAGAGGTCGGAAAAAATTTGGAAACTTTAGATGCTTATAACTCCGTTTATACCAAACTTTAAGGTTCTCAAAGTGGTTTTATTCGTTTACCCGTGAATTTTTTTTCCAGAAACACCCCTCAAAGTTCTAAATGTGACGGAATAAACATTAAAATTTGCAATTTTAGTCAAAAATTTCATTTCCGACCTCTCTAATTGACTCACTCCACTGTGCGACTCTGTCAATTTTTGCAATAGTAGGAGTAACGCAGGGACCAAGGGACCTTCCTAAGCGTGGCCCTTGTGCGTCTGAAGCTTGTACAAGCTTGGCTGTACTGACAAATCATCCTACGGGAGGTTTCAACTATCTAATTTTTGGTAGGTGATTCTTGTCGTATCACATTCTTTAGTCTCGTTGCTTTAAACCCACTTGAAGTAAGAATAATGCAATTTTCACGAATTTCATATCATGAAACATGTTACGTTTTCCATTGTTAAACTAATTTCACAGCTCATTGCGTTTTAATGTGTTCTTATTTAGGGTCTGTGGGCTACTTTCTGCGTAAAAACGGCAATGAGCTTATTTAGGGAGTGAGAAACACTCTGCAGCGGGAACATGCCCCTTGCCTTATTGTTACACTGGTGGTGTGTGTTTGGGGTGGGGAAGGGGGCAACCGGTTCCTTGCTTTCTTTCCTCTAATTTTGTACTCTTGCTTGAAAAATCAATGACAGTGTTGGTATCCGGTAAAATCCGGTGCTAAGTCTCGCATGCAATTCTTTTGGATTGTTTGACAAGGAGACATACAAATTTTCCCTATTATTAAGGACTGATCCGAGAATGATAACGAGATTTCTTCCCTTCGGAATCTCAAGAAAAAAGGAGCGATAGTGATATTTTACCACGAAGACAGCAAATCCCTAATTGCGTTCTGTCTAGTTGCGATACTGATATTTCAAAATTTTCCCGAGGAAAGACCCCTGTCTCATTTTTTAAAAATTCCCCTAACCCAAAAGGTTCAGTCCACACGCCGCCACCGACACCGACTTGTTAAGAAACTGAATCTAGATCTCCGCCTCGGCATATTTAAAGTCGATAACTATTATAAAAACAAAATTATAAAGAACACATCGACCAAAATAAAGAAAGAGAATGAAAATGGATCATACTATAAAAGAGAAGAGGGAAATAGAAAAACATGAACCGATGTTAACTTTGTATGTCAATTTTCTTCTTCATTTTATTTCCTTTATTTAATTCTTAGGTTCGTTTATTTCTTCATTTTTAGATATTTTTTTTGGTAAAATATTTGCCTTGCATTTCTGACCTACGATACCAAAGTAATCATTAATGTGAAAATGTAAAATGTAGAATTGTATGACGCTGTATTTTAAACTATTTAAGATTTCTTCCGTAGATTTCTATGAATTCTCTCCGATGCATATAAACTCTTGTGATTTCTCTAGTTCCTAACATCTGTCAGCAATGATGACCTTCGCAAGATGGCAACAGTATATTTAAATTTAAATTAAATAATTGATTTTTATCAATTACATAATTATAATGCAGTAGGTTCATGATGGGTTTAAATCGAGGGAGTTGCCAGTTTGCGTAGATCGTGCCTGACGGTAATCTGTCAGTCATTTTGATCTGTTGAAACGAAATCATATATTTTACTGCAAGTAGGCATGTATATTGTAGGCATTCAATTATTTTCAACACTAAATGATAGCAAACTGATGGCGTAGTGTAATCTTTTACGCAAACAAAGTTTATAACTGCTCTTCCATTAATTTGCATCAGTAGTCAATTAATTAAATTTTTTATACGCATAGAGTCTTGAATTTTATCATTGTAATACTGTTTTTAAGCAATTTTAGATAAGTTTGCCCAAAATGGAACACATTTTCTGTCGACATCGAAATCCAAATGAGATCCGTTTGAAAAACAAAAAAACTTGTAGACCAACGGGGTTTACCCCCTGGCCGCTAGGTAGGCAATTTGACCTCCGGAGGGCGGTTTGCAGCCATTTTCAAGAAACCGGGAAATTCACACTTTCAAAGCAATGTTTTTTCCTTCTTTTTTTAAAAAAAAAACAAAATCTGAACGATTTTGCGTAATTTCAACCAGGCAAATCATCCACAGAGAGACACTCATTCTTGAATAGGTAATACAAGAGTTGAAATTATTCGTACTTTATGACTTAGGTCGTTGCATCTCTACATACTTGAATGTATGTAACTTACCTTACCTACATGAATACATGGTAGATCGCGGTAATATTATTGAACGTGTTCATGCTGAAAAGAATATTGTGAGAATGAATAAAATCCAAAAGAACTATCATGCACGCAAATCTTATGCACATATAGTTCCCTTTGGCTAATTGATTCCTCACATATTTGGTTCATTTTGGCATAAAAACGTCCAAATTTTGATCCATAGATGTATCTCCATACCCTTCGCTCCCTCCCTGCTGGCCGGTCTAAAACTAGGCATCCACTCTCAAGCGTTTCTGACACACCTCCATTTAACGTATCGACCAGAGGCAGCCTAACAACATTCCACGTTGCATAATTTCCTCTCATATTTCATTTTTTAAAAAGAGATGTAGGTATCATAGTGTCTGAGAACTTTCTGTGGATATATCCTAAATTACAAACAATACCTGTACTCACGAAACAAGTCAGAGTGTTCTTATCTTCCTGAGGAGGATTTATAGCACGAGAAGAAATGAGGCAAATCATGAAGATAGGCTGATTTTAGGTGAATTCGTTCAGATGTTAGGTCCTTCTCGACGCTAATAATTGTAAGTCGTAACCAAACTGAACCAATGTCTTGAACTGCAACTGAACTGACCGTGCTCCGCTGGCCAGTCGCGTGTCCCGCCTATGCCGACGATGATCATAGTTGCCAGATTTTGGCTGATAATGAGGATTGTTCCCGTAAGACTCAATGTAAACAAATTTTTATTTTTCAGCACAATCTGGCAACCATGCCCAATCCTCGATTGCACTTCTCTCGCCGTGCTCGAGAGAGAACGGAGCATCATAGGTGCTTTAAGTTTTAAACCAAATTTGTTATTTCACTTTGTTACGATATTGTGATAACTCCAGGATGAGTTTGTAGTCCGATAAAAGAAATAATAATGATAAGTAGTATTATTTTTTTTCTCTGTAAATAAGATGTATCTATACGTAGAAATCACGGGAGATTGGTGACTGGAAGCCCACCTATTTGAGGTAGATGCTCTGACTTCATGTCGGTGTAACCTCCTTGCCATTTCCACAAAAATCGTCTGAGTTTCAAAAACTTATGGTATTTGGAAGGCTTAAGATACCGAACAGGTTCGCTTAAACTATAATTTGCTGCTGAATGCGAGGCGTATGTTTACTTGTACAAGTCGCCCATTGAGTGCTCTCTGGCGCTCTGCAACACTCAAACGCCGCGTGTAGCCGAATTCCAAAAGATCTTGGGGCAACTGACATCTCTGAATTTCTTCATTGATACCTTGCCGCCGTTGCATTGAGACGAGCCAGAAATTGTGATGATTTTTACCCTCAATTTTTAAGTAAAGTTATAGAACACGTCAAGCTCGAATAATATGAGGTGCCAATAATGTGGGAAATTCCTGCTTCTATCCTGCCTCATCCACCATATAGAGAAATCAATTGTAAAATGCAACGATTGTTCTCATGGCCTGTAGACTCAACTCTTAATTATTAAAAAAAAGGAAGGAAGAAAGAAAGACAGAAAATAAAAGTGTAAGAGTTAAAATTTTAACTCTCAAATTATAACTCTCTTTTGAGCCCAATATCTTCTCAAACTGAATTCTCCTGTGCCTATTGTTCTTCGTAGTTTTTTCAGTCCTTATTCGACTTTTAGAGATTTAGCTTTAGAGTTTTCTTTTGACAATCCTTTTTCGAATTTTTGCCTTTTTTCTATTGCCTTTGACCAAAATAAAAAAATTATACAATAACTTCTTGATTTTGTTCGACCCGTTTCTGTACCCCTCAGATTCTGTTTCGCCATAACATTCTATCAGTGCGTTATTTCAGTCTTCAAATGGCATAACATTTTTAAACACTATTTCGCGCTACTTTATTCACTTTCCACCATTTAAGGAGGAGAGGGGACGAGGAAGTTTTGGTCAGCCTATGCCGTAATTTATGGACGGCCCCATATCTTGAAAACATTTTAATGACAGCCAACATTCTCCCATTAACTCGATCCACCGTGCGCCGCACAGTGGACAGAGTCAATAGGAGAGGTCGGACATAATTTGGAAACTTTAAACGCTTAAAACTCCGTTTATACAAAACTTTGAGGTTTTAAAAGTGGCTCCATTGGTTGTCTCGTGAAATTTTCTCCTCGAAGCACCCCTAAACATTTAAAATATGAGGAAAATAACGTCAAAATTTGCAGTTTTGGTCAAAAATTTCATGTCTGACCTCTCGAATTGACTCGATCCACTGTGCGCCGCCGCGCTGGGTCGGAAATTATTTCGGAGAGGAATTACTAGAATGTAATTCTGCTGAAATCGGAAAAATGTTCTCGTCGAGGTTTCAGATGCTGAGCACAGCAGCAGCGCAGCGACCCGAGGCTAGATAATGCATCGATAAACAATAAACAACTGCTAACTAGGTCCATCGTGTGTAAACATGGTGTCTCGTGCTGTTCATCACTCAATGTTTTCTCGGGTGTCAGAAATGTCTTGCTCTTGATCTTGATGGAGAAGTGCGTACTGCGTATAGTAGTATCAGTTTTCCTCACTTTGTCCATCGTCTGACGTAAGGGCGTATCGAAATTTCCACATGAGCCCCAGAAAGCATAGAGGTATATGGAAGACGAGGCTCACGTGTAAATTGAGATACGCCCTTACGTCATTTCAGAGGAGCGACGATTTGTCAAGCAATCTCAAAATTGGCATGCAAAATAACTGATCCTTTGCTCGTCTTTGCTAGCGACCCAGAACTATTCCCAGTGAATATATCAATGGAGATGTTCCATGTGTGAGGGATTTACGATTTGATCATTGATTCTTATGTAAAAGTTCGCAAGAAACACGATGATTTACGATTTGATCATTGATTCTTATGTAAAAGTTCGCAAGAAACACGATGATGCCACTGGTTTTCTCTGAAATCATATCCGAAGCTCAAAAAAAGCTCTCAAAGTGAGGCCAAAATGGAGGATATATCCCACCCTACCCTGAGAGTCCACCTCTACATCAAAACAAACTCTCCATACATAGATAGGGAGCAAATACATTAGCAGGGTTGCCCACAGGGACTCCAAAACTGAAAACACGGCATCGATGCTAATGTATTTGCTCCTTATCTTTGCATGGAGAGTTTCTTTTGATGTAGAGGTGGACTTTCAGGGTAGGCTGGGATATCTTCTCCATTTTGGCCTCACTTTGAGAGCTTTTTTGAGCTTGGGAGATGATTTCAGAGAAAACCAGTGGCACCATCGTGTTTCTCGAGAACTTTTACATAAGAAACAACAGTCAAATCGCAAATCCCTCACACATGCAACATCTCCATTGAAATTTCATTTCTTCATAGGTACTTAAATACTCCTCCGATGAATCGGCCCTTCCAAAAAATACCTACGGTAACAATGAAAATACGAGGAAAGCAGTAAAAACTGATTGAGCGATCCGTTTTAAATTTTAGATTTTATAGTATTGTGATCAATTGATGAATATCTGTAATATTTTAGCGGTCTGGAATTCAGAACGGGTTATTTAAAACTGTTTTCACTGGTTTTCTCGTATATTCTAAGTACAGGCGCTTAAGTTTTTTGTGAACGACCGAATCAGCTGGAAGTTAATGGTCAAACTTTTTTCATCTGCTTTGATTGAGGGCATCAATTGATGCATCAAAACTTGTTAGTCAATACTGCTATCGAAAGAACGTTTTCCCATGACTTCTTCGACACCCGCCAAAAAATAGAGAGAAATAAATGCATAAAATAAAAAATTGAGGGGATTTCTAAATTTGAAAGTCAGAGGTCAAATTTTTCTCAAATATTTTTAAAAAGGAACCCAAGTAAATAAAATTGAAAAAAAAAACTTTAAAAAAGTGATACATAAGGCATTTTGGCAAGAGCTTTGACTCTTCTCTTTCCTCTTAAGAAACACTCGTGAGACAACATCTTAAACCTCTTTTTTTTTTTAAATATATGAGACAAGCCCGACCTTTTTTTTATTATTTTCTTTAAATAAAAGAATAATCTCCCCGTTTAAAGGAAGACTCTTTCGTAGGGCTTGACCCCTCTTCTTTTCTCGGAAGAAACCGCAGGGCAAGTTCAGATATCCTTTCCATCGTTATACTTGAACGGCCCTTAATACAAATAACAACCATGATTAAAGAAATTCAAATTCTTCCAAATTTTATCAAGTCTCCTTTGGGCGTAAAGATAAATGAAACACTACGGTCTTTGTAGTAGTTTTGTGATGCGTAACTTTCTAAAATATGTTACGGAATTAAGTCCTCATCCGATATCAAATAAATTCATATGATTATGAATAAAAACACAGACATACATAAATACGCATAAACAAAATTGTATTCACATTGAATGTACAAAATTCAAAACAAAGTATAAATTATAATGTAATGTATAGGTAATGTACTTATACACTTGATTTATAAGGCATAAATGTACTTGGTTTTCATTGTGTACTATGAATGTACATTTACAGGGTATAATTTGCAAAAATTGATGCAATATGACGATATGGAGCGTCACAAATTAAAAACTAGTATTGTTTTCTTCCACCTCGAGGGGGAAAAAAGTTCTATTTCGAAACTAAATACCGCAATCCGTCAAAAAATGTCGTTTAAATCGAATTGAAGAGAATCGTAATTTCAAATAAAAAGGTTTCTAATCAAAAACATAGCTAAACTTTGTTGAGTTTGGCCGAAAGAGAGAGCATTGGTTCTTTCATTTTAAGTTCTGCCAGCGTCTCATTCACAGGTTTCAGCGGAAAAATCCGGCTTGCGTTCAGTGGTAAGCTCTGAAGTGACGAGAATTTGGTCTTAGCTTCTCCAGAAGTAGTACCCAATTCTTGCCTCAAGTTTTTCATGACGTTCTTTCGCACCTCTAAATTCGTGCTTATCTTTTCCATCAAAGCAGCTTTGTTCTCCTTCCACTCGCTGACCGGAAGTTGTAGCTGGCGATCGGAGGCTCCTCCAAAAAGACCAGAGGTAGAAAGACCAGCAACTTTCGGTTTTGGTACACCCATCATGCCTGACCTCATTTCGGCCGAAGAAGATTTCTCAACATTGGCAGGTATGGATTTAGGTGCTTCAGTTACAGGAGATTTTTGCGTTTTGGGTTTTGGTTTTTCCGTATTGGTGGTTGTAGCTCCTGGTGTTTCAGCCAAATTGATTGCTTGAGTCTCAACAGATTTGGACTTTTGAGTCTCCGTTGATTTCGTGCTCGAAATTATAGCCGGCTGATTTTTTGGTGTTTCTATAGACTTGGGTTTTGGCGTTCCAACGGGTTTAGATTTTGAAGTTTCAACAGATTTTAACTTTGGTGATTCTGAAAGTCCAGCTTGTTGCGCTTCCGTGGGCAGATTGGTGACATCCTTTCTTAAACTGGAGGACCCAACAGGAAGATTCACTTTTTCAGGTTTCTCATCAACTGGTTTTGTAGATTCCTGATGGGTGAATTCTTGTTCCTGAGCAGTTGCGGCTTCAGTGTTTCTTATTTTTGATTCTAGCCTAGATTTTAGTGTAGCTCCAGTGTCTTTCTTGGCCAGATTTTTAATCAAAGATGTATCGAAATCATCACTATCGACGTCATAAAACGTAAATCTGTCAAAATTCCCAGTGATTTTCTGCAGACCTTCCTCGGCACTTTTTGGTGAAGAACTCTCAGTCAGCGATTCCGGGCCTTTACCTGAATTACTGCCTTCAAAGTTGCTGATAAAATGGTCTAAACTTTCTTCCACCTCCGTCTTCGGCTCTTTCGTAGCTCCATCCTTGACTGTTCCTACGGTCTCGTGTGCACCTGTATACCTGGTTGCGTCATTATTTTTTTCAGGCGTTTTTTGTGGCTCTGCCGCACTATGAGAGATTTTGTCGTTTTTTGAATCTGTGAAGTTACTACTAGACTCCTCTCCACCGGGAGTCCTCACCAACCGATTTTTATTGCACTCGATGTCTTCGTAGCACTTGCTTTCATCAGATATCAAACAGTTCTCCATCTCCAAAAATTTCAGGAAAAAGTTATCAAAAGGATTTTTAAAAGAGGCAGTCGGGACGTTGTTCTGCAAACCCTGTAAATATCCGTACATTGTTCTCGTCAACGGATCCTCGTAAGATTCATTTATCATAGAGTCACTGCTGACGTCACTTGAGTCGTCTGATGAAAATTCGCTGGCATCCATCGGATATCCGTTGAACCCCGGGAATCCGCTCAAGCTCGGGAACTTGGGTGCGTGACGTTTTTCTTGAGCGAAGGAATTCGATGACTCCTCAGAGCAGCTTTCGTCCAACCAAGAATCGGCACCTAGACCCACATTTTCCTCAGCCGGCGCTTGCATTCCCCGGACATTGTCGCGTTTGGATCGGGAGCTTCCTTTAGACTCGTTGGGGTAGCCATCCCGGCTGGGGTAGCTGAACCCAGAACCGGGTAAAATAAGTGGCGCTGGCTCATCAATTTGCCCGGATGACTCGGACAAGTCCAAGTCGAGAAATCGCCTCCACCTTGGACTCCGCTCTTGCGAATCGATGGAAACGTCTTCAAGCGAATCAGGTCGATAATTCGCCATCGGTTTCAGTACACGTTCCAAAGGGAACCCGGATTTCATTGGAATGCGTGTTTCTGGTCGGGGTGCTTCAACTTTCGGCGCGTCCAGTTTTGGTGTATCCGATTCCTTCCGCCTGTAAGAAACACCTACAGCCCTGGGGAGCTGTGGTGGTGCTGGTGTTGTCGTTGCTGATATGCGGTTCATTAAGGACTTCCGCTGCGGTGGAAAGGTCGACCTCTCCTCCTCAGACTCGCTTTTTATCTTCGTCTTCACCTCACTCGTGCTTTCAAGTAAATCACTGATCAGCTTCAGGACTTCAAAATCTTCGGGTTTGAATTCGTCATCGAATACGACACTAGGTTCATGTTTCCTAATGGGTTGTTTGTTCGTTTCCCCTTTTTCAAAGGAAAAGTCAAATTCTCGGGAGTCTTTTTCTAAGTTTTTGTCCGAGCGTCTGTTCACGTTTAAGTTTTTCTTAAGCTGAGGATGTGATTCCAGGAAATTATGAATGAGATTTTCTCTTCTTGAATCCGCTTTGAGTTTATCAATGTTGAGGGACGCGCCGGTCTGTAGCGCATTCATCAGGTTTGGAAATCGTGATCCCATTTTTTCTCTGCCGTTCGGAAACTCCAAGATTTTGTCCATGCTTTTCTCTCTCACTTTTCTATCGTAATCTAGTTCCGGCTCGTTCTTGAACATAAGAGCTTCCAGATCGTGCCCAATTTTTTGGGAGGTCAAGCTTGAGAACTCACCTTTTCTTGAGCTCTGAGAGTGTCTTTCTTGAGGAGAAATTTTGGAATCTCTGGAATATTTTTCTTCAAGAAAACCGTCTTCAGAAGAACTGAAAAGGTTGAAATCGGTAGAGAGTTTTTCTTTCATGCGTGTCTCTGAAATCCTGTCATAAGGAGTGTATTCGTAGGAATCGTCTCGATGTTCATGGCCCCTTGAATATTTGTCTTGCGTCGATTGGGGTTTTCCAAATCTTTCCTCCGCAGGAAAATCTATCGAGCTCTTGAATTTTCTTTCCTGAGGGGCGTAATTTTTGGAGGGCCGATCTTGAGAGGATAGTCGCAGCTGCCTATCTTGAGAGCTGGATGTAGTTCTTGTCTCCTGAGGGGCAGATGCCTGCAGTTTTGACTTTTGCGGAACAGAATTTCGCTGTACCGTCTCTTCTGCTAATTTTGCGTCCAAGTATATTTCCTGTGGTGACTTCAAGCGGAACTCCGGCAATTCGTAATCCGGGACATCACTGAGGTGGTTTGGCATTGCTGTGGTCATTTTGAAAGGTCTTCTCATTTCCGGTTGATGTGTGCTGGTTTCTGAGCCTTGTCGATTCGTCTCCTGATTATTCTTGGTCATTCCGAACTGGTTTCCACTCGTTATTCGTTGACTTTTGGCTGCAGGTTGAACATTCCTCGTCTCCTGGTCATATGTTGTTTCAGAATTATGCTTGCTCTTTCCCGATAACCACCCCCAACCTTTATCACCGCCGCTCCTTGTGCCTGAGAAGTCCTCCTCGAACATGTGCTGAGAGGTCCTATGACTTGGGTTGCTGACTACGTCCAGGAAATTGCTGAGCGTTGAGTGCGTCGTTGCAGGGTCGTGTGACCTTAACTGACCAGACGCCTGACCGCTCAACTTCCGTTGCTTTTCAGTGAGCTGCTGGTCGATGATCGCCATCGGGAAGGATAAAATAGATCTCCTCACTCTTTCACCATTTTCAGGACTCTTCAGATCCTGATTAGCTTTAGATTTCAAACTACTTTTTGTGTTCGGGTGAGCCTCTTCATTTTTCTGAGCATACAAGAGGTCATAAACATCTTTAAGGTAGGCGCGTACTTCTGAGTCGGTCCGGAGATCATCGATATCAATATTATCTGCTACCTTATTGGCTACTGACCCATTTTCATGGGTCGCGTTGATCTTTGTTGCATTTAAGTTTTTGTGCTGAACCGAAGACTCCTGGAGCTTTCCTTCACGCAGAGGAAGCCCAGAGAGGATATCGGAAATCATTTCGAAAAGCTCGGAGTCGTAAGGGATGCTCTTTTTACTTTTGATCTCTTCAACGAGGGTTTTGAGTTCATCGGCCATTTCACTTTTTGCAAGTTTCAACGTGTGCTTGTTAGGTGTGTCTGGAGGTGGGATATTATCAACAGATCGCCCACAGCGTTTTTTGTTGAACGTGTTACCGTTGTACCAACAACAAAGACGAGGCAGAGCTCCGTAGTATTCTTCATCTGTAATGATCTCCTCTGAAGAGGAATCAGTCTCGTCTGAATCAGTCTGTAAACAGAAATAAATTATTTAGAAAAAAGAAAATAACTGAATCGCAATAACTATATCGCGAGACATTTTTGCTAATTGGCTCGTATTTGAATTTATTGCTGAAATAGGAACCGGTGTGGCTAAGGTAGCATTTCTGTATTGCTAAAGATGAAACTTGCAATTGAAGTGGAAAATTAGTAGAAAAAATTTTGCTAAAAAAGCAAAGTAATAACTTGCGAGAATTGCAAAATGAGATTGCTAACTTCTCTACAATTTTGCGAAAATCGCAAAATGAGATTGATAAATTTCTAAAATTTTGCGATTTTTGCGAGATTACAATATTTATACATCATTTGGCCAGTAATTACCGATTTTAAACAACCAATAAAATATTCTAAAAGTCAGAAAAGTAGGCAATTCACAATGCAAAAAATTGCGACCTCTTTAAATATTTTTGCAATAAATTTCAACGAGAAGAACCCCTTCAATTGATGAATTCATAACTTTTTGATACAATAGCAATAATTTTACCATCGAACTGCAATTTTGAAACCTGCTCTATTTGAGATTTTTTTGAAAGAACCCCTTCGAACTTTATATTTTGGATGAAAATTGCCCATAAAAATCGAAAAAAATTTCTGTGATCGATGAGCAATTGAGCACTCTCAAGCGCCAAAAATGCAAGACTTCAAAATTGTTGTGCGTGTATTCATCTCATCAAGACGTTTTTCACTCCGAGCGCAATATCTGACCGAAACGCGTTTTGGAATTGTAACCCAGGAAGGCTTAAGACAGCTTTTCAATGAGGTTGCTTTTTACGTAAATATTAAGCTCATAGTTAGAAAAAAAAAACAAAAAAAACTTTTCTGCGAAATGAACTGCTCTGAATCATATTTTAAAAATTTGCGAGAAACATGACTTCTGAGCTTTTAGTCCGTAACGCAAATTTGAAGAGTCAGCGAGCTTACTTTCCATACCAAGTGAAGGCTTCTTCATGTTTTTGTCTCATGAAATGACTTTTTTCTTTATGATCTTTTAAAAAGCGTCTGTAGGTAAGTTGAAAATTCCGTATTTTTGGAATGATTAGCTGAAAATTCTGTTTCAAGAAACAAAACGTAAAATAGTCTTCACTTGAAATGAGTATGAGGCTTGCTGACTCCTACGACTGATTTACGTAACGTACACCAGTGCTCAAAAATTATCTTTCCCGCTGATTTTTAAAGTATCTCAGAATAATTCTTCTCTTAATAAAGATTTCTTTCCACTATGAGCGCATCATTTAACTGAAAAAACCAGCATTGAAAAAATGTCTTAAGCCCCTCTTGATAACATATTCACTGCTCGTCTAGTATTAGACGATGTGCTCGGTGTGAAACACTTGATGGAATACCGTCAGGTTTGGGTAAAATACGCCCTCAGGCCTAAGTTTAGGCAATACAACATTTGATTACGTAGCAAGAGTCTTACTGCCAAAATCATGATTATTCTCGTTAATTGCATAGGCTCAACTCATAGTCCATGCAGTAATTGCCAGATTTCAGAGGGGGTCCAACAAAGGCCCTTATCGCTACCCCTGCTGTCAATTGTGTTGTATTTTCAAGAGTGCAGAGAATTAATTACCTCATCGCTAGATTTTTCTTTTTTCGTTTTTGGTCTCGGTGTAGTTGTGTGTGGAACATCTAGTTTTAGATTTTGTTTAGTAATTTTTGCTTGTGGATTAACGAGGAATGTCTGGAACACACAGAAAAATATTAAATTAAGACAGCAACTCCATGAAAGTTGACTAATAACTTATTGCCATGATTTTTGAAAAACCTAAAAAATTTGCCAAGCTAATTTACGGTGCCTTAAAACAGTTTTGTTCCAATATCAGGAAAAATTGTTGTTGCTGCAGGCAGAGACAGATCCAGCACTTTGGCAACACCGGATTCCCTCCATTTAAAACGGTTTCAGGGCATTCCGTCAACGATTTTTTGTCCGCACACCTGTTTTGTCCGGTAGTTTACGTCCACGCGTGAAATAGGCAACAGTGAATTGGTCCAAGTGTCATATTTTAGTCCGTATGTAAAATTATATTGACAATAATAAAATGAGAAAATTGAGAGAGACGGAAGAGTTGTTGTGGTAACTCATTTTTAAATGAAATGTTACTTCCTCCTTTTGATCAATCTTTTTAAATTGTCATGGGTGAATATTTGGTTTTATTTACATCCTTAAAATTTTCGATGAAAAATAAACCTTATAAATACTTTTTTTTAATGAAAATATTACTTTATTTTAAAAACATTTACATTTTTAAAACGTGGCAAATATTTGTAAAACCTTTTCCAAGCGATGGCATCGATATTAAAGTCAATGAGCAGTAGTTGTGCCGAAAGAAACTAGGCACAAATGAATAAAAGAGGGCAAAACCGAGAAGCACGAAATCTTCGGTTTTAGCCCATTTGTACATCGATCTTTCAGATTGAAATACGTCCTATTTTGAACGTTTGGTTGCGCTCACACCACGCTGCAGCACAGTAAAAGCACAAAATATAAAAAAAAAAATTAATGTGCTTTGAAAATCATTAAATACGACAAGGAAACACCTTAATATTTACAAAACACACATTAAATTTTCCTTTCATATACATATTTTTTATCAATTTAAATTAAAGTAATCCATGCAGAGTGTGCAAACATATAAAAATCATGAGTTGAAAAACGCTGACTCCGCGAGTTTAAATAATAGGCCCTCCGCCCTAGCATAAAGCGGAGCGATGCGACGTGCTGCCAGCACGAAACGCACTGACGCCTACAAACCTAAGCAGATACTTCACGCATTGCGCAATGCTTGAGGTATCCCTTAGGTTTGTAGGCGCCAATGCGCGTTCCGTGCTGGCTAGCTGGCCGCGCCGCAGCGTGTCACGTGTCACGGCGCTTCACTATTTCACGATAGAGGTGTTGTACAGTATTATACGAAATTGAAGGCACTCCACCATACCAACAATAAGAATGACAGGCATCCTTTAAGAGTACGGAACTTTCCTTGCAAAATAAGTGGAGATAAGAGAGATAAAGGAACATTCTTGAGTATGCCGTCAAGAAGATTTTATTTTGAATCAAGAATAAAAATTGGTGAACAAAAGCGGGTTTCTGCTTGATGTAAGTGACTTCCCTTTTTATAAAAGCATCTTTTCTTCTTTAAGAAAACATTATTTTCTTTATTAACTCATAAGGAAATCTTCTCGGCGGTATTGAGGATATTTTTCCTTAAATTAGGTCTTTTTTACATCTAATGATGTTAAAAATCATACTAAACGTTATTAAATACAAATACCAGGACAGTATGTTTTTCGACTACCGCTCTCTTTTGGTTGTCGTCACTCGATTTAATTTGCGAGGGAACTTTGTGCTTTTGAAAGGTGCCATCAATCATGCTACGTTGGGGTGCCTTCGATCTCATATGATACTGTGCAACTCCTCCTTGGCGGAATAGTAGCTTGAAGCGCTGCGGCAAACCAGTACCGAAGCGAAGTTATCATGCACAGGAAAAATATGAGATCCTTTAGCTGAGACAAGTCAAAAGGTTTTCCTGTTCAGGTATAAAATATGGGATTTTCTTGAGAGATAATTAAGTCCTGTTTTACCAAAGAGGTGTAGAGAGTTTTAGTGAATTTTCTCTCACGGAAATGACGCAATAGCAAATAGCACAGCATACACGCCCACGAGTAAGTAGCAATACCCTTAAAATCAACAATCTCAATTTCTGAACACCAAAATGTCATTTTATTTACATTATTCAAAGCGCAACGATTGTAAGCCTCGGTGTACAAAAATCGCTGGGGAAAGCTAATTGTAATCTATTACCTACGTAATTTTTGTGTAGAATCCGAAATTTGTTTTGAATATTTCTCTGCAAAAAGCTGTCAAATAGCGCAAAACTGCCGCAAAGTAAGCTTCCTCGCGCAATTTGACAACTTTGGCTAGGTAAACTTTTCAAAACAAAATGCAAATTCGAAGTCAGCGTGAAAAACATCTAGCTTACTTTCTGTATAGAGGGTTCTGTAGCCATTGTAAAGGCCCTCATTTCTTTTTTCCTGGATTGGCTGTCGATCGGTCGCGCGCTTTAGAAGTGCTGTAACTCGTGATCAAATCATTTCCCCCGGGTCAAATTAAGTGAGGTAACTACAGAATTTTGTGCTAAAAACTGTTGCGATCACAGGATAGACACTGGTTCCCCATAAAAATTATAGATGCACGTATTTTTGCCAAACGAAACTATGTTCATTATGACGTGAGCCCTGTTATGCATGCATTCTTATGGGTCTCAGGGCTCTAGTCTTCATGCACACAGTTCCGTTTGGCAGAGATACGCGTCCAGATTCGCAAAAAGGCCGGCACTATTCACGTGTTATGATGAGAGAACTCTTACATGCGCCAGGAATTTTTAATTTAAGTACTGGTAACTATGTAAAATTTTGCGAGAAACACGATGATGCCGCTGATTATCTCTGAAATCAATTTCCAAGCTCAAAAAAGCTCTCAAAGTTGAGGCCGTAAAAGAGGGAATATCCCGCGCTCTCTTGAGAGTACATCTCTACATCAAGTCAAACTCTTCATGCTAAGACGGTGTACAAATACATTAAAAAGGTTGCCTTTTCGTTTGGGGACTCCAAAACTAAAAACTTTGTAAACTTGCCAATGTATTTGCCCCCTCCCTATCTTATTTGCATGCGGCGAGTTTGACTTGATCTACAGGTGGACTTTCAGACTAGCGTGCGATATTCTCTCCATCACGGCCTCAACTTTGAGCCCTGAGTTTTGGAGTTCGTTTCAGAGATAACCAGCGGCACCATCCTGTTTCTCGCGAAATTTTACAAGTACCAAAATACTTAAATCGCAAATCCCCCACACATGAACTCCATTAACACCGAAGTTCGTGATAGCTGAACTGCGTTTAAGGGAGTTTTTCAGTTTTTTTTTCTTTTTTCGAAATTAGTATTTTGATGGTAGATGAATCTTAAAACTCATTTATGCGGCCAAATCAAAGTAGTCAAGAATCGAGATATGAGTATTACTTGTTTCGCGGTCATTTTTCAGTGATGCGGTGAAAATAGATTGAAGTTTACCTGGATTGATTCACCATCCTTAACCGTGAGCACCAAAACATAGCAAATTGTTGTCACACACACTCCGAAAAATTGCGTCCTCATCGTTGGAAGGCACGGATTCTATCTGACTACCTGAGAAACACAATACTACAATTGCACATACTTAATCGACTGTAACTCTTGGCGCCAAAAACTAGTTGCATCGACTCAAAAACTGTTCCGTTTTCGGGCTTCGTAATCAGCCACGGCCGGAATTCTTCGGGTTCCGGAAAACGGTCTCTTTGGGCCAAATTTTTCCATAAAAGCGCTAATTTCCGAGAGATGGATAAGGAAAAATCGAATTATAATGCTGATCTGGCGACTGCCATCGCTTTTCCGAGGTATATTTGTAAGATAAGGCGATGTTTAGTTTTCCGGACTGAGCGTTGGTCACGGCGCGGCCTCGGCCACTTGAATTATCTGCTTTTTTTTTGAATGGTCACATCTCAGACAACTTCCGATTCACATCACTCTTATCAATTGAAGCAAAATTTTCGGGGATTCATTCTTTATTTCTACCAAAATCTCCTCAGAAGCTATGGGAATTCTCAACATTGCTTACGTTATCTGCTATACGTTATCTGGCAAATCTACGGCTAATGTCGGAAAATGTGCGTCTCCGATTCTTGCTCATGCTCTGTTACTTTAAACGTTTCACATATTTTCCTTGAGATTTTCTGAGCATTTTTTCGTCCTTCCTAAAATACATCCACAAAGAATTTGAAGGAGATATTTTGCTATTTCCTTTTAAACAAATACAACATTATTGGGAATTTTCCAATGCTGCTCTAGAGACGCATACATTCTTTTAATTTAGCCATCGAGGTTCACATTTGCGGAGAACATAATATAGAATTTGAGTTGAGACTTGCAAAAAGCAGTATCAGGTCTACCAACTTTTGCAAAAACGTATGCTGTTACCCAACATAGTACAAAGAGAATTATAAATTTCACCTTGTTTTTAAGTTGGGAGTCTCTGTGATAGGATTTTTCGATGGAGAAATAAAACAGAAATTAAGTAAAATCACAAAAAAAAAAAAAATATGACCAGGTCAAAATAGTTTTTTTGTGATTGTTCTTCAATGAAGAGAGATTTTACGAAGGTCACGTGAAACTTTCAATACTTTTTAATATTCCTGAATGTTATTGTCTCAAAGTATTGACAGACATGCAAAATATATTGGCGCTACGAATTCTTGATAATTCTTCTTTAATTCATTGAGAGTAAACCTATCAATGGCTAACGACGGAACCGATTGCCTTTCTCATTTAATTTTCCATTAAGGGTTTATTATTTCGATTTTATAAAACTTATTTTATTTTTCACTTCACTAATGTCTGTTTGTATGTGTTTTGCAAGCTCAATTGTTGATCAGTTTAGAGGCCAGGGTGCGTTTCCCCTTGTGCGTCCTGTAAACATACTGAAAAAATTCTGAAATTTTGTTTTCAAAAGAGTTTTTCCCTGAAACGTCTTGGAAAAGTAAAAATCAGTTTTGAAGTGACATTTTCTTGGAAAAATTGCTAGTCCGTATTAGGACGTAACAACAATATGTATAACATACCAAGACCGGAGATTTTGGTAGTAATTACTTTCTTCCTCTTTGACGATTGGAAGCATTAAGTTCTATGGAAAAACAGTTGTTGCAAACGAATTTTTCTCCTATAAAAAGAGGGGAAAATGATTTAAATATAATTTTCTTTACATTTATTCTAAAATAAATATATGCACTTAAGGCGTGGGGAAGAAATCAAGTCAAAACGGTAAATATTCCATAAAGTATATTCAATAATAACTAATTAATTCAAAGTATAAAAGTAAAAAATTGAAATTATCAAAACCCATAAGGTGAGAGTACTTTTGCGAGTTTTTTTCTTCGTCTGATGAACTCCCAGTATCAGCAGGTGCAGAATTTTCATAATCAATCCTATAAATAGACTTAAGTGTTCATAGGGTCATTATCATAGTCATTCCTAAAACGTTAAAGTCCCTTCAGCCATTGCGACTCCTACGGCTTAAGGAGGGTTTAACATTTCAGGAGCGAGTATGAATACGACCCATATCTTAGGATTTTAGAATGGAGAAATTGCATGCCATATTGATTGCGGTGCGTTTATATTTTCCCATATAATATTTCGTGACAGACACAATGGTGCCACACACTTGTTTCTGAAACGATCCCTCAAGCTCAAAAAAAGCTTGCGAAGTTGAGACCGTATTTGAGGGAATCGCTTACCTTGTGAGAGAGTACCACCTCTGTATCCATGCATAGTTATGGAACGAATACATTAGCAGGGTTGCCATGGTTATAGCCTTCGAGTCGCCTTCCTAAAGCGGCAACCCTTCTCTTGTATTTGCTTCCTATCTGTGCATGGATAGTTTGACTAAATGTAGAAAAGGACTCCTCTCGTAATGGAAGCAATCCGCTTAAATATGGCCTCAACTTTGAAAGCTTTTTTTGAGTTCGAGAGTTCATTTTAAAGAAATCCAATGGCACCATTGTGTTTTTTTTTAATGTTGGCTCAAATACATGTCTTAATGCTGCTACCAACATTGCTCAACAACTGCTGCAACATTGGTCAAAACAAAATATATTTGAATACTTTTTTCAATTGATAATAACAACTTTGGTACGCACTTCGTTGACTAGGTAGGGATGTTTGGAAAAAACAGAAAAAAAATTACATTCCTACCTACTTAACCAGTGCCTACCAAAGTTGTCATTGCTAATTGAACCGCAAAGGAACCAAGCCACATCAGCTATTGCCAAATTCAATTGAGCAATTTAATTTTTTACACGAAAACGGTTGTGCGGATTTTTGTGCAAATTTCAGTGAAAATTCTCCATAGTTTGAAGCCAATTCCCTAAAAATTTTAAAGAAATCCGCACACAAATTCTCTCGTAAAAAATTTAATTGCCCAGTTAAATTTGGCAATAGCTGATGTGGCTTGGTTCCTTTCTGTTAAACTCGGTCCAATTGAAAAATGTGTTTAAATATAGTTTTCTGACTCTAAAGATTCTGACGATGGCAATCGTGTCGAAAGACTTCAACCAAAAATTGCAATTAAATAAAACAGTTTTTATGTAAGTTTATTCTTGCACATTGTTTATCACTTTGCCTACATTCCCACTTATTAAGTTTCCGAAGGTGGAGGGTGGAAGACGTCTCAGATAATCGCCTATCCCCCTAAAATCCCATCAAATTTGCCTCACCCAAAAATTCTCGTTTAATTCTTCCGGCGAGGGGCGGATAGGCGTGGAGCTCCTATGTAAATTCTTGAAAAAAGNTTTATGGAAGCTTCAAAATGCGTCCGATTAGTTGTATACATTCTAAAATTTCTCGGGGGATGCCCCTCGGACCCCCCCCCCCCCCTCCGTGCTTGGGGCTCGGACCTTAAAACTGGTACCAGGGCCCGAGATGGGATGTGGCGAGCCTGCATGCAAAATATATTGGCGCTACGAATTCTTGATAATTCTTCTTTAATTCATTGAGAGTAAACCTATCAATGGCTAACGACGGAACCGATTGCCTTTCTCATTTAATTTTCCATTAAGGGTTTATTATTTCGATTTTATAAAACTTATTTTATTTTTCACTTCACTAATGTCTGTTTGTATGTGTTTTGCAAGCTCAATTGTTGATCAGTTTAGAGGCGAGGGTGCGTTTCCCCTTGTGCGTCCTGTAAACATACTGAAAAAATTCTGAAATTTTGTTTTCAAAAGAGTTTTTTCCTGAAACGTCTTGGAAATGTAAAAATCAGTTTTGAAGTGACATTTTCTTAGAAAAATTGCTAGTCCGTATTAGGACGTAACAACAATATGTATAACATACCAAGACCGGAGATTTTGGTGGTAATTATTACTTTCTTCCTCTTTGACAATTGGAAGCATTAAGTTCTATGGAAAAACAGTTGTTGCAAACTGATTTTTCTCCCATAAGAAGAGGGAAAAATGATTTAAATATAATTTTCTTTACATTTATTCTAAAATAAATATATGCACTTAAGGCGTGGGAAATAAATCAAGTCAAAACGGTAAATATTCCATAAAGTATATTCAATAATATCTAATTAATTCAAAGTATAAAAGTAAAAAATTGAAATTATATAAACCCATAAGGTGAGAGTGCTTTTGCAAGTTTTTTTTTCTTCGTCTGATGAACTCCCAACATCAGCAGGTGTAGAATTTTCATAATCAATCCTATAAATAGACTTAAGTGTTCATAGGGTCATTATCATAGTCATTCCTAAAACGTTAAAGGCCCTTCAGCCATTGCGACTCCTATGGCTTAAGGATAGGGTTTAACATTTTAGAAGAGAGTATGAATACGACCCACACCTTAGGATTTTAGAATGGAGATATTGCATGCCGCATAGATTTGTAATGCAATTATATTTTCCCATACAATATTTCATGACAGACACATTGGTACCACTAATTTTTTTCTGAAAAGATCCCTCAAGCTCAAAAAAAGCTTTCAAACTTGAGACCGTATTTGAGGGGATCACTTACGTTGTAAGACAGTCTACCTTTGTATCCATTACATGTTATGGAACGAATACATTAGCAGGGTTGCCATGGTTGTAGCCTCAGAGTCTCCTTTCCTAAAGCTGCAACCCCTCTCTTGTATTTGCTTCCTATCTGTGCATGTATAGTTTGACTAAATGTAGAAAGGGACTCCTCTCGTAACGAAGACAATCCGCTTAAATATGGCCTCAACTTTGAAAGCTTTTTTTGAGTTTGGGAGTTCATTTTAAAGAAATCCAGTGGCACCATTGTGTTTTTTTTTAATGTTGGCTCAAATACATGTCTTAATGCTGCTACCAACATTGAGAAGACGCTCACGAAATTTCACACATGATAAGGTGCTAAAACCTCAAATCCTCGTGGCATACAAAAGCTCCATCTCCTAAGTTCCCAAACCATTTTTTATAACATACCGCTTGTAGAACTTAATTAACTTAATGGATAGAAATGTAGCAAAAGTGCTAAAAAATGTGCAAGAATTAACTTTCATAGACATTTTTTGATTTAATTGCAATTTTTGGTCGAAGCTTTTCGGCACAATTGCCATAGTCAGGACCTTCAGAGTCAAAACAAAATATATTTAAATACTTTTTTCAATTAATAATGACAACTTTGGTACGCACTTCGTTGACTAGGTAGGAAGGTTTGGAAAAAAAAAGAAAAAAAGTACATTCCTACCTAGTCAACACAGTGCCTGCCAAAATTGTCATTGCTAATTGGACCGCGTTAAACAGAAAGGAACCAAGCCACATCAGCTATTGCCAAATTTAATTGAGCAATTTAATTTTTTACGTGAAAACAATTGTGCGGATTTTTGTGCAAATTTCAGTAAAAATTTTCATAGTTTGAAGCAAATTCCTTAAAAATGTTAAAGGAATCTGCACAAAAATTCTCTCGTAAAAAATTTAAAAAATCTCGTAAAAAGTTAAATTTGGCAATAGCTGTGTTCCTTTCCATTAAACTCGGTCTGATTGAAAAATATGTTTATGTATAGTTTTCCGACTCTAACGATTCTGACGATGGCAATCGTGTCGAAAGACTTCAACCAAAAATTGCAATTAAATAAAACAGTTTTTATGTAAGTTTTTTCTTGTACATTGTTTAGCACTTTGCCTACATTCCCCCTTAAGATCCTGAAGGTGGAGGGTGGAAGACGTCTCAGATAATCGCCTACATCATCTCCCTAAAATCCCATCAAATTTGCCTTACCCAAAAATTCTCGTTTAATTCTTCCGGCGAGGGGCGGATAGGCGTGGAGCTCCTATGTAAATTCTTGAAAAAAGTTGCGGGGCTTTCAAGACGCTCTTCCACCTCGGCTCCCGCCATCCCTCTCGGTTTCCTGTCAGGGTGTAACGCGAAGTTAGCGCTCGGTGAATCCACAAGCGGCTTTTTCAAAGAGTAGAATAGGTCCTCTGGGATCGCGTTAGTTTTCAGGCGCTGAAGTTTCTTCCTCGCCTCCAGGCTGCTCCCCGGGACGGCCCGTTGTTTTCGCTGCTGGAATGCTGTTGCCGATTCGTGACTCCGATGGAAATTCGAGAGGGAGGCCACATCGACGCCGGGATTTTCCAACAAATTCAGGGCCTCGTTCACACTCCTCTTCCCTATCGCAACTTTGACTCCTCTAAAATCATTCTCCCAAACACGATGCTGAAGATCACTTCCTACGCTTCGTCTAGTCCGTTTTACCACCGGGTCATAGACAAGCTCGTTAAAAGGATGATTCCAGGCGTAAAGGAGCTCCCCTGGAGATGCTTCGATGCTTTTCTTGAATCTTTTACCTGGAGTTTCGGCAGGTGTAATGACCCGAAATTGGCTCAACTTTGGTTGCGCTGCGACTTGTCTCCCCACCGCACGCTTATCATGATGATACCTCTTGTATGGTCTTTTTTCGTTCGACTTTTTCACTCTTTTGACTGGTTTTGACTGCGTAGATTTTGAGCCTGCCATTTGGGTGGCGGTGTGTGTTGGTGAGCCTCCAGGGATTGGACTCCTAGGCACGATATTTTTAGAGTTGGTCTTACCATTTAAATCATTTTTTCTCGGACCGGAGAAATATTTGTCGTCACTGGATCGCTTGACTGGGCTTGTCTTTGGCTGTGGAGGTTTTGCAGCTACCGTGCGAGAATTTTGAGGATTTTGAATGATGGCAGCTTTAGTTTGGCCATTTTTAACGGCTGCGTTTTTTATACTCTGTGCATGAGGATTTTGAGCAGCAACATTGGGTCTTATAGCACTAGAACTGACAGGATTTTGCGATGTAGCTGCGTTGGGTTTTGCAGCTAATGTTTGTGAGCCACTTCCATTCACTTTTTTACCCTCAGGAGGAGGGGTAATTTTTGAATTTAAAGTTTTTGAAGTGCTTCCATTCGTTAGTCCATGGGATGAAGCAGTTTGCATGGGTGAGGCGGTTTTGGGACTTGTCAAATTCTCCGATTTGTTAGAACTTTGAGCTTGTTTTGGTTTGGAGTTCAAGTTATTTTTGTCGCTCTGATCACCCAAAACATGATTTGTTGGTTTTACTGTTGATACACTTTTAAAGTTTGTAGAGCTTAATGGTTTCCCTGCTTGTTCGGATTTTTGGGACACATTTTCAATACCAACCGAAAGTTTATTCTTGTGCGGACTTGTTTGCTTAGCTTCGGGGGGTGACTGCAGGACAGCTTGCATTGGTTTGTCTCTTACTGCTGATTGCGTCGTCTTTTGAACCGGAGCTTTTGGCGGGACCGATCTTTTGAGATTTTTGCCGCTGGTTTTCGGGGCTTGAAACGATTTACTCAAATGCGGATCTTTTGGGCCAGCCATTTTAGAGGTAGCCACGTCCTTGGAAACTTTGCCAGCCTGTGACTGCTTCGGTGGTGAATTTGCGACATCGGCTTGATTTTGACTGCCTTTCTGCGGTTGTTTCGAGGGAGAACCTTTTGCGTTTGCTGGTTCCGTATGTTTTTGAGACGTAGTATGCGCAACTTTTGACGGAGCGTTTTTAGAGGCTTCAACGTTTGCCAAGGGTTTTTGATCTGCTTTTTGGCTGTTATTTTGTTGAATTTTTTGACTAGAATTCGCCGTATTGAAATTTGACTCCCTTAAATTTTGAGGATTCTTGCCCCCTTGATGATTGTTATCACTTTTTGTGTGAGGAGAGAAACACAATGTATTATCGGCAGGGATTGGGGGTTTAATTGGAGGGGGCGGAGGGGTGGAGGGCGCAGTTTTTGCTTTGTCCACGACGGCGCTGCCAACTTGACCACTCTTTAATGCGTTTGAGGGCTTATGATCATAGTGCGTTGACACAATACTAGAACCCTTTAATATTGGTTTTTGGGTCGGAATACCAGGTTTCGCCTCCAGATGGTCCTGCAACAAGGTTTAAAAGAAAAAATTAATAAACCATTACGTTCTCTTGCCAGTTCTTTCCTTAACTAAAGCCAGTCCTTTCCTGTCTTGCCTTGCTGTTAAGCGGCGGCTCATTTATGTGTAAATTTTAACTTATGTTTTTTGTTTTTTTCGGCGGTTGAAAAAGGGAATGTGGACCCCGAAACGTCCCGTCTAAATTATTTTTATTTACAGCCTGTACCCCGTGTTCCTCTAATTTCATTTTCCTTAACTAAACGTGCATTTATACATAAGAGCCGTCCCTATATTGCGTTGTACAAGACATCGGATTTTCGGACCCTCCTCTCCGTCCAATCATTCACCCGTAGCAGAAACCTATAAACCCTCTAAAAAATAGACGTCACCGGCACACAGCGGATCGAGTCAATAGGAGAGGTCGGACAAAATTTGAAACTTTAAAAGCTCATAATTCCCGTTTATACAAAACTTTGAGGTTCTAAAAGTGGTTCCACTGATTACCTCGTGAAATCTTCCACTAGAAGCACCCCTAAAAATTTAAAGTATGACAAAATGAACATCAAAATTTGCAGTTTTAGTCAAAAATTTCATGTCCGATTCCTGTGATGGACTCGATCCACAGTGCAGTGGTGGTGGTGGTTATCTTGGATTTCAGGAGGGCACAAGGGTCTCTAATTTTTAAAGTTAAAAACTTGACTTTTTTAAAAAAAAAAAAAAAAAAAAAAAAAAAAAAAAAAAAAAAAACGAATTCGTAGCAAACGCAGCCCTGGAAGAAATTAATTTGGTGAACATTTTTCGGGATTTCACTTCACAAATTAAGCTAAGAGAGATGGATTGTATCCATATGAAAGACACGTTGTTGTGAGGAGAAATAGGCGTGCTCCATGCCGGGGCGGAGAAAAATTGACAAAACTACTGCGCGCAACTATTCGTGCTCCAAAGCCGCGCACATTGCCATCGCAGTTATTGAAGGCGAACTCGATAAGATGACATACACGCAGTGAGGGGATAAACGAGTGTCTCTTGCCAGAGAAAATGACTGAACTACTGCGCGCAACGAATTTTACTCCCAATGGAACACCGCGAGCATAATTTCGTAGCATCCACTACAATAAGCAGGGTCGTACTAGGAGTAGAGGACAATTTAAATCTGAAAATGATGAATTTGCATGATATTGTAACATTAAAATATATTCACGATTTTTCGACACAAATCATGTACCGGAACCAATCAATTTTGTTAGTCATTATTAAATAAAGAAAACTTGTATACACTTACTTGGTAACACAAAAAAATGTAGAAAACTACAATTGCTTTCATTTTTGCAATATTATTTTTATTTTCCGATAGTATGAGCTGGAGATTTCTTAGGGTAATTAACGATGTATTCACATTGAATTATTGAATATCCATGAAGTCTCCACAGAACAATGACCTTAAACTTTTAAGCATACTGTCACTAACCACCAAAAGAAAGATTTTTTTTAAACCAGAAAATGCATTCACTGAATTAAACTGAGCATAAATTCTAAGCGAGGACAACGAAGTCCTGACGGTTTAATTCTCAAACAGGATTTCATCTCTGACTGAAACAGATTAGCTATCTTCCAAGAGAGTGTATATTCACCATGTAAAGTTTATTTGTCGCCAGGGGAAATCAAAACAATAATATTGAGGGTGACTAGCCTCATTGGCAATGCAATTCCTATTTTCAGTGACACAAAATTTGTTTTAAAATTCTATTATTTGGTTTCCAGTCTTTTCTCTCGTAGTTGTCCTCGTTGCTTTTGTCCAAATTTTGATTTCCAAGCATTTTGATTCGCTGAATGAACTCCTTCTGTGGTAGCGTGGTAGCAAAGCCACCTCCAATGATCTGGGCTGTGTAGGTTCGCACTGTCGTGTCGAAATGACGGTCAAAAATATGTCCATCATTTCGACGACGAATTCCTCTGTCTAAATCCAAAATGTCAAATGTCTGATGGTTCTGGAATGATCCTGGTTCATGACTGATCAGTTCCTTTGAGGAGAAATTATTTTAATGCATGATTTCAAGTAGAATTAAGTGGTAAAGTAGAGAGTAAAGTTTGTCACTGAAATGGCAAAAGCCCACATTTTCGCACCAGCATACTTCTGAAACCAATATAAGGTTGAAAAATAGCTCGCTGGAAGTATGAAAATTGAACTCTACTAGGTTTTCGTTTAGAAACTGTTTGGATCAATCTTGTTCGTGAAACCTTGGAGGAAAAGTATAAATTAATATGACAAAAAATAAAAAATGGCGACAAAACTTCTGTCTCTTTAGCTGAAAACGACCCTTGAGAGCAGTCATGGCTCATCTTAAATACACATATTAGAGTACCTACCGGTGGAAGGACCGAGAAAAATTCAGCCCAGGACTTTTAGGAAACCATTATTCCGGATTACTGGTGGTTGATGACAAGAGCGCTGAAAATACTGGTGTCGAGTTCCAAAACGCATTTATTATCACAGTATTTTCAATCATAATGATACCTACCCAGGTCTGATCCACACCGGGATATCACTGCACACTAAACCAGAGATTGTACCTGGTCAAATTCACGGGTTCACCTTTGTTGGGCATGTTTTCCTGATGATTGTCATTTCCAGAGCCCGTGTCAGGTAGCTCTGCTCGACGTATCTCATTGATCGCGTTCAAGGCGACGAGTAAACGTCCATAATTCATAAATATGGAGCCCAAAAAGTAAATCATTTCATTTCCGTAATGACCCGAGATATTGTAACGCTAGTTAAGAAAGTAGTGGCAGAGTTCAGTGTTTGGTAGTGCTGAGGAAAGTCAAAGTGCAGCTAGCCCACCCCCCCCCTTTTTTTTATTGGTTGGTGACTATTATGGCCGCACATGGCGAGCACAGTGACCACAAGAAATTAAGCCCGTAAATTCACTTAAACTGAGTTTTTTTTTTTTAATTCGAGGAGTAATTTTGCCATTTTTTTATATAATACATAATAATAATTAAAAAATATCCATATACTAAAAGAGAAATCGAATTAAACATTTAAATTTGACGCACATGGCTCTTATAAATATGATTTGTTTGATCAAGGTACATCATCAACGTTGATCAAAACCGAAGAGTTATTAGGGGTATTACTAAGTCAATTTGTTAATTCTTGATAATTGAAAAATGATGATATAGGAGGCGAAGAGATTTCACCTTCGCAAGGAGTTGGATTTCGAATCTTAAAATGATAGAATTTATACTTGAATCTTTTCTCATCAAAACCTGATCAAGGAAACTAAACAGAACTTGTGCTTTCCTGATTGATATTTTCATTTCACTACTGAGTATAATCATCTAAAAAGTTAGGCTTTTCAGCGATTCGTTCAATAATGATTCTTCGCGGGACCCTCCTATCGATTTAATATCTAGAAAAAAACTGGGTTCACAATTTTAAAGGGTAAAACAAGCTACCGAAGATGATCTCTGTCAAACTGAAGTGTGTGTGCCTGATATGGTACATGGGGATAGCTGCAGTGATTCAGGGTCAGGTGAGCGATTTTATACATTTGGTTTGTTTTCTATTAACATTCATTCAACTGAAAAGCGATTAATTCTTAATTCTTAGTTCTTGACGATTACATTATCTTTGCGTGGAAAATTATGTATCTATTATTTATTTTAATTATTCATTTATTTTTTATCAGATTTTCAACGTTACGAGGAAATAGAGAGATTCTTAGTGGGAGTTAGGTATACGACGCTATTACTACCTCACATAAAGCGGAATTAAGCATCTGATTTTTTCTGATGAAAACAGAGTGATTCAACATTTTAAAACGCCAGGCTGTAGGAGCGTGTTCTATTGGTCAAAACAAGACTTTCTTCCATAAATTGGTTTTCAGATGTTGCTTTTTAAGGAGACTACAGCCACCCCCTCCCAGTTTTTTTTTAACAAAGTCTTCTTTCCTATATTTTGGGAAAGGTAATGCACCAATTCTCAAAAGAATTGGTAAAATTCCATAATTTGATACGCTGAATTCATTCTTGACTTTGAAAAAATATCGAAATATCAGTTAGAACTGGGGTTTCGGAGGATCGATACAAAAATACTTTAATCTCACTATCATTGTTTACTACATCCCTCGTTAAAATTGACAGTAGAATCCGTGTTCCAAAATACCATAGACCTACAGCCGGCGGTAAGATTTCCAATAGCTTCTAAAGCCGGCAACACAATTTCTTATAGCCTTTTATAGCCAATGACGATTAAGCAACAGCCTGGCGATAAAGTGTATGCTAAACGTTATTACTAATTACGAATGTCAGGACTTAGTGAGTTTTTGGACTACCGCTCTCTTTTTGGGCCGCAGTATCTTGATTTAATTTGCGTGGAAAGCTCCGTACTTTTGAGGGATGCCTGCCATTCCTAATATGTTGGAGTGCCTTCAATTTTGTATGATACTGTGCAATATGTACCTCTGGTGTGAAATAGTTGCTTCAAGCGCCGCGGTACGCTGCGGCGCGGCGCGGCGGGCGGGCAGCCAGCGCTGAACGCGCATTGGCGCCTACAAACCTAACAGGGATACTTCACGCATTGTGCAATTCGTGAAGTATCCCTGTTAGGTTTGTAGGCGCCAGTGCGCCGCTGCTCCGCTTTGTGTTAGGCTCTAATATTTAATCTCGCTGAGTCAGCGTTTTTCAACTCATGACTTTGAAATGTTTGCACACTCTGTATGGATTATTCTCATTTTAATTGATGAAAAAAAAATATGTAGTAAAGGAAAATATAATGTGCGTTTTGTAGATATTAAGGTGATTCCGTACAAACTTAGGGATTTACAAAGCACAAGAATTTCTACACAATTTCTTATAGCCTTTTATAGCCGATGGCGAAAAAGCAACAGCCAGGCTCCTACGGTATTTTGAAACGCAGCTCCTATCGCCAATTTTTACCGGGGATAATGTAAAATGGTGGAGCTTGGAGGACGAGGCGCATAAGTGCAGTTTTTGCTGTTTCGAGAAATAAGTGTTTGAAGGTTCGAAATTATATGGATCCTTATGGAGAAAAGATAGTCCAAACTGACTTTTTAATGCTTAAACAATTGTAATTTGGAGGCGAATTTTTATAGAATATGCATTAAGACTAGTTTTACTTGAAATTATTAATATCTCACATTTTCAAAAACTGCACGTATGTGCCTTCGCCTGCAAGTTCCGTAATGGAAGTTCTCTTCCATACCAAAGGTATAAGATATAATGTCATTTTTATTTTTATTTTTCAGTCAGTATCAGACTTTCCCACGTCAAAAAAGTGTGTCAATCCAAGGGAACAGAGTAACGAAGAGAACTCCTGGCAGTCCTTAAAAAGCTTCGAAAACTCGTTGCGCTCAGAAAATGATCTAATTTCATCCTCCGAATCCTCGAATGCACACAGCCTTATGATCGCCTTAAATAAGAGGATTCCCTCTCAAGAAAAACCGATTTCGCGGCTTCGGCTTGGAAAATTACCCCACAAAAGACTAAAGACAGCTCAAACATGTAAAACTGCGCTGTCTCTACCACTCAGAACTCAACAACCCATGCTGATCGAGATTCTTGATCAAACAAATCAACATCTCTCCAAAAATACGCACGGAGCTTTTAATGAGCCGATGAAATACGATATTCCTTTGAAAGGTTCCCAAGGCTTTGAATCGGATGATAAGAAAGCTCAGAGATCAGAGAGCTCAAGTACAGGAGCCAACGAGATACCAACCGTTGAAGAGCCTCCAAAACGTTTACACCGAAGATGGGAAGCAACGCCAAAAACCAATTTCGATAGAACCACCGTCGAAAACTACTTCCTCGAACTGTGTTCGGAAAAAAAAGCTGAAGGGGACGTAATTCATACGGTGGTCAACACTCCACACTCTAGAGATGTGGACAGGTCAGAGGTGGGTCCTGAATGTGATTTGAAAGCATGGAATCCAGAAGTACATCCAGATCAAAATTCTTTTAAAATCCCAATTACGAATTATGGCATTTGTCAAACTATCGATCCCCAAAATTCTTATGAAGATGTGCGAAAGTGCGGCACCCCTTTTCAAAACTTACTAAACTCTCAAAAGGAAAATATACCGAGCCACACACCTCTGTCAGATACTGTGGGTCGTGTGTTCGCTCCACGCGATATCGGGATGGAAAGTCAGCCTTTTACTTTCAATAAGCAGACCTTTTGCGATTCCATTTTGAAGCTTGAAGGAACTGACCCTCTAGAGGGCCCTACGCTTAAACTTCAGCGCTCCAGCCAGTTTATCCCGATCTGTCCGGAAGTACACAACATCACAGAGATATATTGGGAGCTGTGCAAAGACTGCGTGAGTGACGATGAGTTTTTCGAGGAGCTGAAGAAACAAAACTGGACGGAGGATATTTTGAAGCTACAAGGTTTTCCCCAAAATCCCACTTTCCAATCCCGAGACCCCATCCCAACGAGCAGTCTGGAGACTCTTTGGCATCGACCATCTGAAGCTGTAAAACCTCTTCCCCATGAGGCGTGGCAACCATCGTCCGTGGTAACTCAACCGGTCGGGAACGAGATTAAACCGTTGTCACATGGATGGGGTCAGCTTCCAACCAGTATCAGTGCCCGAGATGTAACCGATCTGAATAACTATTTTATTCCCCTGGAATCGCGAACCTACCCCCCTGGTTTGTGCGTTCCGGCCAACCCGAACAACATCAACAGCAGCAGCAGCAGCAGCAACAACAACAACAACAACAACAACAACAACAACAACAACAACAACAACAACAACAACAACAACAATACTAGCCAGGAAGTCAAGCCTTTCCCTGTCAGGAGTATGTTCCAGCCAGCAAAAGGGTTTGACCATGCTCGCGGTGACCACGACAACATCATTAACCGACAACTGGCAACCACTCCAAAAGTTTTCATTCCTCCGGATATTCGTAGGCCCGAAATCAAAATTATGACATCGAATTTTTCCCCGGATGCCCACACAAGTGAGAAGCAGAATGTCCACGAAAAACACGAGAAGGGAGGGAAAATAAGCTCAGAGGAGGAACCTGTGATCGGGGTAGAGTTTTTTTCGGCGTTCAACCAGGTGACGAAAACGAAAATCCTTCAGGCGCAGAAAGTCGAGAGGGATGGAGACATCATCTTGCTGCCAATAACCAGGGGTGAGAAAAGCAAAGATGGGAAAGAAGGGGCACGAGAAGTGGAGGTGCATTTGACGACTTTTAATTGCACAAAGCGGGACACTCCAGAGAACCTGCGGATGGAAAAGGTCAACCTGAAAGAGCTGCACAAGGGCGAGACTTGGCCTCACCTCACTTATCTTAAGCTCATACCACTATCAGAGTCCTTTGATCAGGAGCTTTTGCAGCGAGATAAGTCCGAGGAGGTGGCAGAGCTTCTCAAAACCAGTATCACCACCGACATCAAGCCCATTAATCAGACTGAAGCTGGAGAATAGTGTAAACTTGTAAATATATTAATGTGTTCCGGAAATGCCTCTGGTTTTTGCTCATTTGCCTTTTCCTGGAAATTTTTCTCATCCTAAGGATATGAGGGCACAAGCATGTCAAGACACCCCCGTTCAAAGATTTTCATGTTAATCGTAAATGGTAGGCATCCCAAAACTGGATATTTTGGTAATTTTGACACCTTTTACCGCACCAACTTCCCTTTAAAGCCCCCAAAACCCTTTTTTGCGCCTGTGGAGTATTTTCAGTTTCTTATCTCATATCATCTGTGTTATAGGCAATACTAAACAAAATTAAATAAAAAAGTGTGAGTTTTTTTTAAAAAAAATATTCTCAGTCATTAGAGACGATTAGGGGTCCAGAATGCACATACATAAGCAGGATTTAAAAAAGGAAATACCTAACTCTCATTCTATAGGACCAAATCAAATGGGTTGCATTTATTACGTTTTGTAAGTATTTCTGGTTTGTGTTTTTAAAATGAGCCAAAAATTTCCGAATTAAAGTCTGGATTTTACATTTCATATTATATCCAATTACTTACTCAGGATCAGGGCCGGATTAAAGGGGGTGGCCACATGGGCCACGGCCTATGGCGGCAAATCTAAAGGACGGCAAAAATTTGCAATTTTTTAAAGTGTAGGTACATAAAAAAATTCAGATTTATAAAAACGAAATTACAAACGAGAAAAGGCGACAAAATCTCTCATTTCCTGAGAGTACAGTAATTTCTAATTTTTTCGTATTTTAGTGATACAAGAGACAGCGCCCTCAATAAGTCGAGTTACGAAAGAAACCAAGCACGCAATTTGCCCTAGAACGGCGCGACTTAGAGAGTAATTATAACGAGGTTTTGAGATGAAAAGGAGAAGCCCTCGGCGCGGCGACCGGCATGTAATTCGTATTAGCGCCTACAAGACTGCACGAATACTTCACGCATTGCATCAAACACAGTGCGGCCATTGCGGTCAGCGTGAAACGCATAGCGCCTACAAGACTGCGTGAATTGCGCCGCGTGGCGCGGCGGCGCCACGCAGTTGAACGTTGAAGTTGAACGCAGTTGTCATTGAACCACATTTATGTTTGTTCTTTCATAATTTTTTCGTTCATTTCTTATGAATGGAAGGCCTTGTCCACACAGAGATAGGTTTACGGGACTTAACTTTCGCGCAAAGTTTCGTGAACTTTTGCTAGTAGTGTTGACAGGGCTCTCCCAAAAATGTGCTCAACACGAGTAAATGCGTCTTATGCACCCCACCCCCTCTGGCATGTTCATTTGATGGTTTTTATCGAGTTTCAAAACGAATGAGAAGGGGGCGGCAAAATATAGGCGGCCCATTGGCGGCAAATAGGTGAATCCGGTCCTGCTCAGGATACCGTACTTTCTTTGTTGACAATAATTATTGCTACCCGCGTCAAAAAAAAGAACGCAACTTTACAGGGCCTCCTCCTCAAGGTGTTGAAAACTTTTCACCGGTGCAAATAGATAGATCATATTTCACCAGCGATTAATTGTCCTCTGTCGGTTGATAGAGTGAGAAATAGGTAACGTGCCGTATTTGGCAACAAAATCTGTGCACGAAAAATAAATACAGTTTACTTTTTACGAAAACAAACTCCAAAGAGTGTACCTGCCCAACGCTACAAATCAAGTTCGTCCAATGTTTACGTCGCGTGCGCTAATGCAGCACCATGCAGGAGGTGTTTTAGAAAAGTTAAGGTCAGTAAATCAAGTGCTCCGACTTGCTTCATCTTTCGATAAGTGTGATGTGTCTTTTCGGGAAAAATGTGCGTGCGGTGTTTTATCAGACTGCTGGTCTTAAGTGTTATTATAATCTCCAGGGTAAGTTTTTGTAAATTACTTTAATCATCATAATTGTTGCGATTGATTTTCCAAAAACTGGCAAAAGTGTAACCTCAAACTACTCAAAACTGTCGTTACTGAGCAAAAACTCTAACATTAATGTTAGAGTTTTTTACAGGATTTTACATGAAAAATATTTAGATATTCTTCATGTAAAATTTTGAGGGAAGTCTTGCTTAATAGTTTCATTTTTACGTCGCAATTCATAATCTCGGGGGCAGCAACTTACTAATTCCACAAGCTTCGCATTTTCCGAGCAAAGGGTTTCACCGGAAGTAGCATCTGGTATTTTAAAATATCACAAAGTGAGGTGAGGCAACAGGGCGGTGTGGCAGAGAATTCTAAAGGCCGCAACTCGAGAATTGTTACATGATAATTTTTACATTGATAAAAGATGCTGACGTTAATCTTGAATTTACCCCAGGGATCTTCATTCATTTTATAAGTACACTGGAAAAAAACTGGTTGTAGAAGCCATGCTTACGTGCTATATAGACATACCGTCCACGGACTGGACTCATAGACCGAAAGTTCCGAGTGTAGCACTCAGGGCAGTCGAAGCGACGGCTTCAGCAGCCGGAACTTTCGGTTTCTGAGCCCGGAACCGACGGTATGTCTATAAAGCCCGTAAATATATTGCGGAGACTCTCGTAATCAATACTCAATATATATGAACTTACATATAAAACACAATCAATCAAGATATACGGAGCAAAATAAGTATCCAAAAACAAATAAAACAAATTGGTCACGTGGATGACGCGATCAGACACTAGAAACCGGATATCCGGTAGATGTCTTGTTCTGATGCCATTTTTAGGGATTCCGGATGCAGCTAGATAGATGTGATGGCCGGACACCCGGGACCGGAAATCGATCTCACAGATGACGCAATCGGGTACTAACCGGATATTGTCCAGATTGATGTCGACGTCGGACACAAATTTTAATGAAACCGGAAATCTGCCTTTTCAGAAAGTTTTGGCAAAGCGTAGGCTATCCCAGGAACCGACGCAAGCCTGTCTGGGCCTCGAGCAAAATCTCAATCAACAAAATTATTTTACTTTTGCCGGCAGAAAGGTAATACAAATGGAAACTTTTGTGATTCTGGGAGGCCCTACCGGGCCCCAGGGCTGGAGTCCCGGCAACCTCCCCCCCCCCCCCTATGTGGGAGGCCTGATCTACATGCACGCATATCCTGTTTTACTCCCTGGAAAAATTCTACGTTCAGCCGTAGTGTAGATCCAACCAAGATCCGGTTTCCAGTATCGGACCACTGTTACCCGACCGATATTTGGTATCCATCAAATAATGTATTTTCCAGTGGCATCTTTCTAGACAATATCCGGTTTACAGTAACCTATCGCGTCACCGTGAGATCGATTTCCGGCTGCCACATGTATCAAACCAATATCCGGAAACCCAAAAAAATCGACACCAGGCTGCGACATCTATCCAGACAATATCCGGTTCCCGGTGTCTGATCGTGTCATGCATGAGGCCGATTTCCGGTTTTCACTATCCGATCGTCATCAGAGACACCGCAATCACACGCTGAATGTGGGAGCTGAATGTGGTTTGAATGTGGAAGTCATCGGCCCGATGCCTGAATTTTGCGCGCGACGCGCAAAAGTCAGCAACGATTCTCAGCAACCATCGGACCAATTTTGAATTTGTCTGAACAATTCGAGTAGATTTAATACACATCTGGATGAAAATAACTCGAATTTGCTAAATTTCAGCCGTTGGGCGATGACTGTTGACTTCCACATTCAGCTGCTAAATTCAGCGTCTGATTGCGGCATAAGACCAATTTCTGTTCTCTGGAATCCAGCCGCCTTTGAGGCCGGAAATGGTCCTGGTATGTTTTCAGCGCCTGCTCCATTTTCAGGAAATTGGCTTTTCCAAATTACGCGTTTTTCAGTTCGGAAAAAAACCCTCTTTTGGAAAACTTGATTTTTCGAAGGTGCTGGAAAAAAATGCAGTTCATTTAGCTTTGGTTGCAAAAATTGGGCAGAAGTTATCCCATTAAACGCCTGAGAGAATTTTTTCCTCTTCCTTCTCCGAAGAAAAACATTTAGATGAGCTTTACATGATGGTTTATCGGCGGAAGGGGTCATTTGACTGGAAAAACTTCTATGTCAGATACAGAGGAGAAAATTTAATAGACATGCAATAAATGATTTCCCATAAATTTTAGCTACTCCATCCAAAAATGTCCTTGCTTTTCCTCTATCATGTAAATACATTTCCCTAAAAAATGAATTTTCTCTGATTTATATGCTTAATTGATAGGGAAAATTTCAATCTATTGTGGTGAAAAAAGACCAATCAGGTTAGTTATCAAGGTCCGACTGAGTGATTTCCATTCGCGTTTGCTCTCATTTGAACTAATCAGCTAGTCAAGTGCATCGCAAGACCCCAGACTAAAGTACTTACCGAAAAAGAGGAAAGTTGGGTTAACATTCTTAATGTAAAGAAAAAGTGCGAGAACTTATAAAATGCTGAATTATCCGCTACATAAGTTAGTTTTAGAACTTGGCATTGCTAAAGTTACTGCTGTAGCGGGTAATCCAGCATTTTATAAGTTCTCGCACACGTTTTTTACATCTAGAATGTGGTATCAGCTTCACTTTTTTTCGATGCATTTATAGGGAGTGTAAGGTCAATGCTTCTCACAAAGACTCTTAGGTTAAAAAAAAAATGACGGCTAGTTTAGGTGAGAGTAGGTGGGAGCGGGTGTGAAAGCGTTATTGCCAACCTTTGACGTTCACTACTTGTTACCAACCTTTGAATTATCTACACACGTGTGGATCCTTCAGTTGCCATACTCTGTCTGTAAGGTACTCATAGAGTATATAGAGTCGTAATGTAAATGGGAGAGCTGGCGCCATGTTCTGCTCGACGAATTCCGAGCCCGGTGTGCGCCGAGTTCGGGTCGCTTTTTCGATACATTTTCGATCCAAAATGGCGGTGTGGAATACGTGGTAATTCCTATCTCCTCTGTTGTTGTTGTTGTTGTCATCGGATGGCCGGGTACCCGTGTATCGCAAACAATCGATTATGTATCGAAAAAGTGACCCGGCGTCACACAGGAGTCTCGGAATTCGGGACATGGAAAATGCTTAAAAGTGGCGCCAGCTCTCTCAATTACATTACGACTCTATGTACTCTATGAAGGTACTTTACCCTAGACGACATGAAAACGCTGTCTGAATCTATGAGGGAGGTATGGGCATGGCACCAAAGAGTAATCCTCGTGCTATCTGCCATCTGCAGCCGCAGCTGAGCAACAGCCAAGATGAAATAAAAAACACAGCCGAAAGATTGGATAATCTAGCTGTCGAAGAGTTAAAAAAAATCTGGATGTAACTACCCGTTTTAAGGAAAACGCTCGAAAAAATTGATTGTTGGGCAGTATTGGAGATGTACACTCATCCAGACGCAACTACTCGCGAAAAAGAAAACAGCTGAGAAAAAATTGATTACACAGCAATTTTTGGTCGACGAGTATTAGTCACTCATTTACTGAAAAAAATCATGTCTGTAATTGATCAGCTGTAATGGGAAAACTTCCTTTCACTGTTTCTCAACTTCACATTTTTTGTCTTGAAGATGAATTCGAGGCCGTTCTCATTTATGGCCGGATTTTTCGCAGCCTATATATGTCATGAGGTTGCCTCATTTCAATTGCGATTCTCCATGCTCTGTGCGGCCTGTATTATACACATTAATTGGACAAGTCTCTGCCAAACGGAACTATGTGCATTATAACGTGAGCCCTGTTATGTTCATATTCTTATGGGTCTCAGGGCTCGTTTCTTCATGCACATAGTTCCGTTTGGCAGAAATACGTCCAATTACTTTGTTCGTTAAAGCGGACCGATCATTAAAAACTGGTGAGAAAGCTTCGTCTAGTTGTCTTATCGGTTCGACAAAAAGTCAACTAGGCCTTAAATTTGTTGTAAGCGTTAATCTTAAACTTTTTTATCAATGAAAAAGCTAATTAGAAATATTTAATAGCAATTATATTTGGACTGCATTTTGCAATTTGGACTTATAAATTCTGGCTCATCTGAATAAACACTTATGTGCATAGGGAAACTAATGACACATACGTTGTTTTTAAACCGGGCCGAAACTTATAGTTCCTAATTGCAAAATGTAGTCCATTTTTCTTTTTAGCAATCGTAGGGGCCAAGGGGCAAAGGAACCTCCCTCGGAAAATTTTTAAATCTTAGCCCCTAAAGACAGCCCATTTTAGCACATATAATATAAATTGGATGTATTTCTGCCAAACGAAACTATGTGCATTGAGACACGAGCGCTGAGACCCATGAGAGTATATGCCTAGAACAGGTCTCACGTCATAATGCACATAGCTCCGTTTGGCAGAAATACATGCATGTGGACCTATAGTAGAAAGGAATACCACGCCATATTCTCGGAAAATCAGGAGCAATTTGAAATGAGGCTATTCCTGAAGTTAGATTTGTGATGAAACTATGACCCAAAATTGTCAGTACTATTTAAAATTATTCGTCACCTCAAAGAGTCCTGTTCATTTTTCAAACTTCAAGCTTTTCAAAGCTAAATCACGCTTTAAAAGGTACTACAGGCTTTTAGAGATGCGAATATGAGAAAAATTAGTATATCTTGCGTATCTGTTCATCTGAGTTTATTCAGATTTTAGTCGATTTGAATGAGGTTTGTGGTCATGATATTCATAGTCGTTTACTGAAACGTTAAGACCTACTTACCCTCAGCCGTAAGACTTGCATTGGTTAAGGAAGTCTTGAGGAAAGACTGTGAATACGGCCCTTAAAACCTCCATATTGTAATGGAATTCCTGATTACTGCTCTGGGAGAATTTGGATGTAATACATCTGAAAATGCCAAATGCTTTGAAAGCCTGAGCTGGTGACGGATATTGATACTACATTAACTGACTATAGTTTCTCCGCATGCACTGATTTTAAAAAAGGGTACACGGACTTTATGTCCACTTTTTTTACGTCCACAGACTTTTCGTCCACAATTTTTACGTCCACAGTTCTAAAGCCCACACTATTGTTAAGTCCATTACTTAAACGTCTACTAAGTTAAGTCCACAAATGTAAAATCCACTAAAATCAAATTCAAGCGTCATATTTTAGTCCGTGTTCAAAATTATATTGACAATATCGAAATGAGAAAATTAAGAGAGAATGAGGTGTTGTTATCGTAACTCAAATTTTAAATGAAATGTTAATTTCTTCTTTTGATTCATCTTTTCAAATTGTCTTTGGTAAATACTTGGTTTCATCCTGTCCTTGAAATTTCCGATATAAAATATGCCTTAAATGTACATTCTTTTTTTAATGAAATTGATTACTTCATTTTAAAAACATTTACATTTTTAAAACGTGGTAAATATTTATAAAACCTTTTCCAAGCAATGGCATCGATATGAATCTCAATGAGCCGTAGTTGTGATGAAAGAATCTATACAAAAATTCATAAAAGAGGAAAAAACTAAGAAGCACGCAATTTTTTGTTTTTAACTTATTTGTACATCGACCTTCTTGAGTCGAATTTGTCCAATTTTGAGCGTTTAGTTGCGCTTACACCACGCTGCAGCACAGTAAAAGCCCAAAACATAAAAGAATAAATTTGAATGCTTTGGAAATAATTAAATTTGACACGGAACGACCATTATATTTACAAAAAACACATTATATTTTCCAGTAGTACATATTTCTTTTGCATCAGTTTAAAAGGGAATAATCAATGCAGATAGTGCAAACATTTCAAAATCATGAGATGAAAAATGCTGACTCTGTGAGTTTAAATATTAGAGCCAAACACAGAGCGGAGCGGCGTGATAGCAGCGCAGAACGCGCACTGGCGCCTACAAACCTAACGGGATACTTTACGCGTTGCGCGACGCGTGAAGTATCCCGTTAGGTTTGTAGGCGCCTATGCGCGTGTCACGCTGGTTGCCTGCCGCGCCGCAACGATTTAAGCAACTATTTCGCGTCAGAGGCGTTGCACGTATCCTACAAGATTGAAGGCGCACGAAATAACTAGTTAAAAAGGACTTTCATTTTGACTGCATCTGTTACTGAAAAATGTTTAATTTGGCATTGGAGCGTTTCTTAGGCTCCCGCTTTGGTTTTCATCTTATCATATCCGTACAGTGTACACATGAACATATGTTTTTATCTGCTCTTAGAGTCTGTTCTCTTTCATGACTTGATTATTCACGAATGAAATGTTTTTAAGAATGAAGGAACTCTTCACCTCTCTTAATTTAAAAATCTAAATTTTCGTATGTACTCCCATTTTCAAAATTCTCTGTAAAGATGTTAATAGCCTGTGACGTTGAACGTCTTAAAATATACTAACTAACTAGTAGTAGTATGCATTTATTTTTGAGGTGTTTCCTGTCATTTAAATGAGAAGAAAAAAATGTGGACATAACATGTCCACAATTTGGACAATTTTGGACATATTCATGGTTGGACATTAAATCATGTGGACTTAATAAAGACTGGACTTAACGTTTAGTGGACATAAATAGCGGTGGACATTTATTTAATGGACGAATGGTAGGTGGACATAAAGTCCTGGAAGCTAAAAAAGGGCCTAGAGGATAAGTGCATTTTTTGAAGGAATTGAGATATTTTATGATTTCAAGTAAAACTAGTCATCATGCATATTTTGTGTGAGATTCGCTACCAAATTCCAATTTTCAAGCATTAAAAATCAGTTTGAACTTTAATTCCGCCATGAGGATCCATGTAATTTTGAAACCTTAAACACGTATTTCTCCAATTAAAAAGCTGAACTTATGCACCTTGTACTCCAAGCCCTTCAAATGGGTAAACTAAATTGAAAAAATGCGGTTATGAATTTTTACATACACGGAAAAAAATGTCAGGGGTTATCCCCTAAAATTATGGTACTACCCCAATTTGTTGGATGATATGGACATTTCTAATCAATTGTATTATAGCCGCAACTCAAGTTTGGATAGTACCGCAACATTTGGGTTAGTTACCTAATTTATCGGGCGGTAAGACTACCATAATTAATTGGGGTACTGGTACCACCATAATTAACTGGGGCACTACCACAATTAATTGGAAATTTCCAAATCATCCAACAACCTCATGCTCTTTTTTTCCGTGTATATTTGGATTACATCTTTCAAAAAGGAACCGAGAACATTCTAATGTTGCTAGGATTGTGCAAATTACATTCGTTGCAGTAAACTTACCGAAATCACGCAACAAATCAAATTCACAAAGGTAATTTTCGTCTTGAATTTATAGTTTATTGGGAGTAAATCTAAAATTGTTTTCGATGACCAGCTTACCTACGTTTGCAAGGGGGAAAAAGTTGCACAATCTTAGCAACATTGGAATGCTCTTGGTTCCTTCTTGCAAAATGCAATCAGTTTTAACCTTGGGACGAAACTAATGGTGAAAAAACATTTTTGTTCACAGAATCAAGCATGCAGTCACTGTACATCGAAACATCTCGCTTCAGCGAACCCGAAATACGCTTTGAGTTCCAAGTCGATGCCCGGAAAAGATCTTGGCGTGAGCTATCAGAAGAAGTACGCAGATAATGGAAAGTATCTGACCGGTAGTAAATCACCTTATGCCAAACTCAGCAGAGTTAACTCCGACCTGGATTATGAGCACGACGATTTGCGAGGAATGCGACGAGAAAGTGTTGTGGGACGCAAAAGGAGCTCAACTGAGTGGAGTGGATACGGTTCGAACGAGGCTCATTATGACTCATTTTCCAGTGCGAAAAAATTGCAGAAAAGTCGTTCTGGTGGTGATTCTGGGATTGGTATAGATAAGATTCGTTCCTACCTCCTGGAGCAACAAAAAAATCGTTTGGGGCCCGTGTCCGTTGAAACCAGTCGAGAAAAGACCAGTCCATACGTTGGGGCGGATCGAAATAGAGACCATTCCTACTGGGAAACATCTCGCTCTCGCACTGAAGCAAACCCGGACAGGATTGCCTCCAATTTGGAACCGGTTAAGGTTGGTCAAAAAAAGAGTGGATATGGAACCGTCGATCAAATGGGTAGTCGGACACAGATGAGTAAAGACAAGAATTTCAAAATCACATTTGCCGATTCTGAAGAGTACCAGCCTCCGGTAAAAAATAAGCAGTATCAAAATGGTTTTGATCAGGGGTTGGGTCAGAAAAAGTATCGAATATCGGAAGGGTCGGATGAGCAGGATGAGAATATATTGCAAACGCTGGGCGAGAAGGAATATAAAGGCTACAGGAAATCGGATGTCATGGAGAAAGGCACTCTTGGTAAGTCATCTCGCCAATATGAATCCAAACAAAGGCAATTAGAAGCAGAACTCAGCAAAGAATTGAATTATAGAAAGAGTTTAGTCGATGAGCCCATCGAGAGAGAAGACACCTTTGAGGATAATATACTAGGAGCGATTCCTAAGAAATCTACGGCTGTACCTCTAGAAGATGTAGATGATTATTTAACCGACTCGGAGGCCGAAAACATTTTAGACAATTTAGAATACGATCCGCACGATGTGAGGAGTCCAAACGAACATTTGCCAGTTCGAGAATCCAAAGGGAGCAGTGAAATAAATTACAGAGACTTCCTGCAGCAAGTCGAGAAAGTTTACAAGATTTTGAGAAATTCAGTCGCACGTGAAGCCAAAAATTCGGACGACCCTGATCCCTACATTTCGAGCCCGGGGAACAGAGTCAACCTCCCCTACTCGAAGGACCAACTGGAAACTCAAAGTCTGCAGAGCTCAGTGTCCAAACGTCCTACCGGTGACAAAAGACGGGGAAATTATTATGATTATGAATTAGAGGAATACCCTGATAAGCCAAAGAAACTAGGATCGGACTGGGAGGCAGGATCAGGATCTGATTTCAGGAAACAAGGTGACATCCGGAATTCCAGGCCCTATCCCGAAAGTTATTACTCGAACCCGGAAACAGACACAGACTTGAGATACACCAATAGCAACTATCGAAAATCTGAAGTTAGTCGTGAGCCGCCTGTGATCAAAAGCTCAAAGCGCAGACCGGTAGCTCAGGAATACTCGAGGCCCAGGGCAGAATACAGTTCTCAACGGAGTCCCAAGTATAGTACAAACCCCGAATCCCTACAGGCAACAGGTTTGTCACGCCAAGTTGCCACGGGGAAAGAGTATTCAGAATCGGACTATCCGGAACATACCAGGAGGGGATATCCGCACCAGGACAACTTAGCTTCTCCGAGATGCAAATTTGAGGACTTGAACCCTTCGAAGGAGGCTGTTTCCGACGAGGAGGACCGAAATATTCAGTTCCGGAGTTCTCAGCGGAAGTCTGGCAACAAAGCAGGCACTTATGACCTCGGCGCCACCGGAAACCAAAACATCAACAAGAACGTAAACGCCGCCAGACAAGACCAAAACATCGCTGAAGAAAGCTTGAAACCGGCGATGTACGAAGGCCAGCTTAATGAAATGACCGAGCCGACACGCGTGGGGAATTCAAAGCAGGACCGAAATTCACCAGACTCGAATACGAAATCTGAAAATGTATATGGCATCACAGGCAGCAAATCACCTGTTGATGCCACGAGTAACATACATTCAGAACCTAATGAAAAAATGTCGTATAGTCCAACTGATAAAAAAGCAACGGGGGAAACATTAAATCAAGGGGACTACTCTCAAACTGCGTCAGATATTACCGCGCACCCCCGCATTTCATCGAATCTTGATGATTCGAAATTAACAGAAATTCAAAGCTCTCTCAAAGCGGATTGGGAGGAAATTACGGGTGAAGCTCAGTGCAAAACAGGAACGTGTGCGAAGTCCAAAGCGGTTGTCACCCCTGATCAATTCCAAGACGGAAAAACGGAAAAAAATGAGACTGAAGGAGAAAGCGAGACTGGTGCTTCTGATAAAGCAGGATGTGGTGACCTTTTCCGCTGCCTGGCGGAAATGGGTCAGACGTGGATCACGCAGAACAAACCGGAAACGGAAACGAAAGCGACGGATGAAGTTGGTGCTGTTAAGCGTGTTTTGCAGACAAGCCCAGTCATAGGAACCAGAAATGAAGCCCCGAATAGTCATGGTTTTGCACGGGATGCTGCCAGCGGTGGGACCAGCGATGTCAGTTTAATCGGAAGTCCAAATGCTGCGAAAGCATCTGCTTCGAACTACGTTCAGGATCATCCTTTTTACGAATTAGTCACCAGTATTATAGACGCAGCACAAGAAGCGACTAAACGACGTCTTGTGGAAGAAAAGCGTGCCAAGTTGACGTATCATCCTGAGAAGACGGTCCAGGCTCCACATGTCCCGACCGAAAGTCAGAGACCGCCAGAATTTCCGAGTGCGGCTCAAAAAGTTGGCGTAGGGATGAAACTTGCCAGTGCGCCGGGAAATAAAAAATCAGTGGGAAAGTCGATTCCCTCGGTCGGGAGTGGGAAGGGGGCTACCTCCGAAAAACGAATGATCGGGAACGGGAAAACGAAAAACATCATCGGAAATCCTAAACTCGGCAAGTCTGGGGCTGTCGGAAATGATTTCTGGAGCAAGCTGAAGATGTCTGTACCGCAAAAAAGTTCAAACGTGGCACAGGGAAAGAAATCAGTGAAACCGGAAATCACCGGCAAAGCTAAGAGTGTCGGTAGCTCTGGACCGAGTAAGGACACGGGGCCGTCATCGAAAAGCGACAAAAATGTGGGGAAAGTTGGAGCTGTAAGAAAAGTTACTTTTACACCGGTGAGCCTAAAAGCACCGGTTACCCAAGTTACAGCTGCCCCAACTTCCAGTCCAAAAGTCGAGCAGAAAAGTCAAGCCGATTCTAACGCCCAAAGTCAGAGGAATGACCCTAAAACTGTCGGAGTGCCATCGAAGAGTCGAAGTCCTGTGTCAAAAGTACAGAATGCGTCTCCCACCACGTCATCTTCGGGCTCTAACGTCAAACGATACCCTGCTAGCGGATGAATGCAACAAGCAAATCATCTCAGAAGATAGGCGATACAACGGAAAGGTAGGTCATGCATGCCGCAGAGTCTAGATTTTAAAATGCTCAATCTGCTCTACTGCATTTCACTGCATTTTTTTAAAAATACTGGAAGAGCTTGGAGTACAAGGCACACAAATGCAGTTTTTAAAAAATCAAGATATTGATCGTTTCAATTAAAATTAGTCTTAAAACATAGTCAGAGAAAAGACTCACTCCGAAATTCCAATTTTTAAGCACCAAAAAGTGAGTTTGAACTTTCTTTCCGTCATAAAGCTCCATCATAATTTTAGGACTTAAAAGCACGTATTTCTTAAAGTAACAAAAACTGCATTCATGCAGCCTGTCCTCCAGACTCCTTAATTGATCGTACTTAACAAACAATTATAAATCAATGCGTTCGTCTTGATACTCGAAGAGTAACTCAAATCAAATCATATTTAAAAAAAAAAAAAAAAAAAAAAAAAAAAATCATGCGTAGGTAGTTTTTCTAAAAAAAAAAAACGCGTTATTTTTACCTTGGAGTTTCCATAAACTCATTTTTTTACAATTGATCATTTAATTGCTTCCGTAGTAAGAAATCGATTAATGTTACCCAGGCAATTTTCAACTGTTGAAACATCCCTCGCCGAAACACATGACAGTTATCTAAACTGTCAGTTAAATGCCGAGAAAACATGTTCAACTGAAATAAATTATGAAATTTCCTTCACTCGACCTTACGAAATATTCTTATTCAAAATTGGCAATTTTGAACCTCAGGAACGAATAAGCCGGTATTCGGTGCTCTTATCACAGTTTTGGAGTTTCTAATTTTGAAAATGGGACTGTAAATTCAGATTTTTTATTTAAAAATACTTCAGAATGCCAGTTTGCATTCAAATCGGTTCGAGATCCAAATATTGTTTTAAGCTACATCCGTCATTTTGGATTTTCGAATTTTTAAAAGAACCTGTCCAAAAAAAGTTATTCTTATGCTCTTTTTGGAGCATCAAATTTTGTCCAAATGAGTTTAAACAAAACCTCATCGATGGCCATGATGCGAAGCCACGTACATTCACTGCGGTGTTTCGAAATCCCCGCTCCAATTTTATTATTTCGAGGTGAATCTAGTCAACCTCGTAGCTTGAAATTTCGAACAAGAAATTTCTGCTAATATAGAAAGAAAATCGAGAAAATTTTCGAGAAATGACGTCGGCTAGTTTTTTAAAGAATCAATGAAGCATGACAGGAAGTCTGCAACGTCGCAAAGAAAGACACGTCCGGTTTTACACTTTGGCCATCGTTATGATGAGTTACTCCCTCGTTGAAAGTTTTAAATTTAACAAAAAACTCTACTTGGCAGTATACAGCATTGCAAATTTTACATTTTTATCATTAAAAAATGGTAAAAATTTGAGGTTCATCAGTTATAAAAAACAACTTGAATTGATCCCTTTGCATTTTCTGAGGCGAAGAATTAACAGTTGATATGTGACTCGGCATTAAATCTTGCTTTTGAATCAACGATTTAAAAAATTATCGCGATTTAGCGTTGCAAAGTTTACACTGTGTCCCTGACTACTGATAGGTTTTTTTCTCGGTTATTTTTGGTCGGACGAAGTTGGAGGTTGAATGAGGAATTGGCCCCGCAGGATGCTGGAAGGGGGAGGGGGGACGGTTCAAAAGCATAAAATTCGAATTCTTTGGGGTCAACTCCTAATTCTATCCCCAGGCTTCAACTTTGTTCGACTGAAAATAACCCAGAAAAAAGCGTTGGATCTGGGGCACCGGACACCCTGTATAAAAACTTTGCAACGCTGCTCCCTGTAACTCGCCCATTCTCTTGATCTCTATGTCAACGACGGTCTTCGCGTCAAGAACATTAGTTGATGATACTGTTCCTTAGAAAGTGTAAAGGCATCACTAAAGTGTTTTTTTTTTTCTTTCTTTCTTTTTTCTTCTTTTTTACTGAGAGACCTAAAATATAAGTATTTTTTAGTGGTAAAAAAGTAAATTTTGGAACACTTTTTCGCTCAATCAAAAAGTTTTAGTGGATGATTGTCTCATTAAAAGGCTTCGGCTAGGAGACCTTTTAATGAAATTCCTAAGGCTCCAAAATAGGCAGTTTTTGGACTGTCGACGTGTTTAGGCGGAGGGAGGAGGCTATCAAAGGAAGAGAGGTTTGGTTCTTGTTTTTATTCTTTTTCACACAGATCATGCTGCCATGGAGTAAAATTCACGCGAAAAATACATACAAATGAAATCCCAAATAAGCTCCGAAAAACTCCAGCATATCACTACTCTTTCGTGACTACAGCCTTGCCATATTCGTAATGTGAGCGCAATGTAAAGTTGTTTATATTTTTGTTTGCAGTGTGGTCTACGAACAAGCTAAGCAAGTACCCAGACAAGTATAAGGAGTTTGCATCAATGCGCCGACGAGGTTGTTCTTTATCATTTGGAGAAAATATCGTTATTCGCCGCCGATTATATCGGTAAATGTACTTTACAGTAAGTTTGCAACAAGATGTCGAAGCAAGTTTGCAGCAAGGTGGTGTATCAAACTCACTAAATATTATCGTAAGCTTACTGCACCCTTGCTATAAAATTCTTATTCGAAACTATTCTTTATGTAATGGTAAGCTAGCAGCAAGAATTAATTTGCCTGGGGCAAACCAAAAATTACCTTGTTTTACAGCTGAAAATTGAGCTTAGAAATTCTTTGCATCCAGCCTCAAACATTATCGGAGTAAAAATTGTATCGATGTCTTATTGGAAGTTTGACGTTGGCTGCTTGTCAAACATAAATCCAACTATCTTTCTGCAAGAGCAAGGAAAATTGTCCCGCTTTTCGTAAAATTGCAGAAAACTTGCAGCAAACTAACGATTGCAAACTTATTCGCCAAGCTGTTTGAAATATTCTAACAAGATTCATTTTTGTTCAGCAAACTCTCTGCAAGTTTTATGTACCTACCTACGTTGCTTATTTTGTAAGATTGCAAAACACTGTTAGTGAGATTCCAATCTAACCCTAAAAATCGTCTCTCTCCCAATCTTTTTATTCTATTGAGAAACGCAGTTTAATGGTGAGACCTCAATCATACATGAACCTAGCTGCAAGTCGGTGTGCTAACTAGGTTTCAGCATCGTATCTCACAGTCATGATTAACACAAATTGATAATCACAGTGTATTAGGACGTAGACGTTATCGCTTTCATAGATAGTTTTCTAATGCGAAGTTCCGTTTTCTAATTTTTATATCAGTACATCAATTTCATCGGACAAAACCGTTATTGGGCTTTGTTCTCGCTGGTGAAATGAATGTATAACCGCGATATGACCTCTGGATGCAATGCAGACCAATCATTGACGCTAAAAACTATGAGCCAAAAACTAAATAATTAGAAACTATGACTGCGCTCGAGAGTCTTAGCCTGCCCCTACTCTCACTGGACCCTGGGACAATCGGTCAAATAAACCGATTACCATACCACTTAGTTTATATTAACATTGGATTTTTTTTTATCAGAAATAACAAATAGGACTGAATTAAGTTATTTTGGATCTATTGTCCATATCTTTTCTACTTTTTTATTAATACATTTTGTAAAAACTTTTCACGATGTTGTTTGTCTTTTTTTGCTGCACCAATTCTATCCAACATAGATATTTATCCACCCCGATCCCAAAATTGAAGCAATGCAAAGTAGATAAGTGTGTAATCTTGGAGAAACACGAAAATTTAAAGTGCATCAAATTTATAGCTTAGCGGATAGGAAACGAGAACATTCTAATTTTTACGAAGCTAATTAGGTGATTTTGTGCAGTAGATGAAAAGCCAAAATACAAGGGACAAGAGTCTGACCTCCAGAACACATAATCAGGAGTGTGTGAACAGGCGTCACACATGACACAGGTGAACACATAAGAAGATCGTATTCTACGTAAAATTTAAATAAGAGAACGTATGTTGGACGTACTTAAATCAAAAGGAACCATATCCACTGTGATGTGATGTTCTCATGGATCTCAAGGCCCGAGTCGGAATGTATATAGTTCCTTGTGATGTAAATACGCTCGATTGTTGTTCTCAATTGCGTGCTCTGTCTGTCTAGTGTTGTATTTTAAAGAAAACCTGATAATATGAACAAGTATTTTATGATCACACAGAAATATTATGAATATTACTTTAGGCATTGCAAAAATACTAAACAGAATTAACTTCCGAATCGCTGATTTCCGTTGTTACAAAAAAGTAGTAGTTTCTAAATTCCATTCCGTAAGAAGTATATTGCAAAACGAATATCAAAATGGAACACAACTTATTGTAGAGAAAATTTCAATTTCTTACCATAAAATCACGATATTTTTACATAATTTGGTCAATTGATTCCAAATTTAAACGAGCAATTAAATAAGTCCCTTATACCAGCAAGTGGAAACTTTGCAATGCACAGAAAATTTTAGTTATTTCAATTTGATCGTGATAAATATCAATTAGAGGAGCTCCTTCAATTAATCGATACGCAACAAACATAGCATCTCGATGCTATTGTAATAATCTTACGATGTAATCGCAATTTTTCGAAAACTATGCAGCCAGAAGTAAGAGTGCAATACACCCAGTTCTATTCTGTTAAACTCAATAGCCAAAAGATATTTTGGAGCCGAATAGATTCTATGTACTACTACTTTAGTAAGTTTAGCAGTGTAAAGTTATTTCTACATCATTTGAAAAACAGATCTTACGTCATCTAGGTTAGTCAGAGACGGAGTAGAGAATTATTTAAATTTTATTCGGAACTTAACATCTGAGCATGCAATGGTAACATGTCTGCGTTTCAGAAAATGTTTGGCTTACCTCTACCTTTCATGGTTATTCTAAATTTGCGTAAAACTCCAGCCACCCTGTAGCTACCTACGTATTATTCGCTATTTCTGCCGATTTGGTATGATACTTAGATTAATTTTCTAGAAGTCGGCATTGACATATAGAAAATTAATAGCTCCAAGAATATTACACCATTGATAATGAATACTCAGAAACTTTCTTCAGTACAAATTCAAATTACTGTTGGGTCATGCGCAACCGCGAAACATTCAGTGTTTTGTTTGCTTCTCGTTTTTATTTTTCTTATGTATATTTTTTTAATTAATTTAATTTTTTGACAATGCAAGCGTCGATTGTGAGTTTGTTACGGCATCAAGCAATACAAATTATTCGCAAAACACTACGTTCGATCAACCTTTGGAGGCACCTAAACCTTTAATGAAGAACAACTCCATCAGCCTATTAAAGCACACAATAAAATAACAACTTAATTTATGGAAAGGCTGCACAACAAAACAAAAGATTTGTTGTAAAACAAGTTTTTAAAAAATATCCCGGAACGTTTATAAATTTTTGACAATTCCACCTCTGAAGAATCAGGTCAAAGTACATGATTCTGTTAAATTCTATTTTGAACCTTAATTTCATATAAATCTGCAAATAACAGATTTAAAACAGTAATTCTAAAACCTTGGATCTCAAAGTTCAGCGTTAACTCTTAATGCTCCCGAGACACGAATTTCGGTCATTTTTCGACCATCTTTCCTGACGGATCAAACATTTGATTTTGGCTGTCATTTATAAAAGATACAGTTTTTTAACGGGGTATCAGCTATTAATTTTTTAGATGTGGATTTTCTCTGTACCGATGAAGACAGGCCTGATTTCTTTGCTGATGGTCCCTTTTGAGATGGAAACATTCCCAAAGTTTTGTTTTTCTCTCTCTAACCGTTCAAAAGTTACCAGAGGGGGTACGAACTTCTGAGACACCCTGTATTAATAGTATCTTGTTAATTACAATGTTGGCTAGACTTTCAAACAAAAGCCCGGTTCGAGTCCCGATAGGAGACCTTAATACCACTGTAAATGCCTTTAGGGATTTGTTTACTATGTAATATCAAGAAAATAATTCAGAATAACATCTTTATTTCAATTAAAATATTAATTATGTGTCTTTTAATGCAGAAAATGTACTAATAGACGTTACTTACATTTCTAATCAGCGTGAACCTCAATTGTAAAATAAAACAAGGACCTATCACATTCAAATTAATTTAACGCAGCGTTTTCTTACACTTGAGATAGAAGAAAAAATTCAGAAGAAATTATCCAGTAATTGAAACCGTTGTAGATCTGTGCCTGGTCAAAGTCAATACTTATTAATCGATTTAAAAACATGGTATATTTCTTGGATCATTAATCAATGACGCACCATATCACCATATTGTTTTGAAATATACTATACTTATTTCATTTTTATTCCTAACATGGTGATGGAACTTTCAGTGACAATTCTACCATTGACCATGTTTACAAAATTTTTCGTCATCCTTATCTGGCTCATGTCAAGGTGGATTATCAAACTCTACATTACAATTATTTAAGCACTGTATTTACATTATATTACAACGAATCTGTTCATTATTCCAAATGAAAGTAATCACAATATTAAACATTAAATACAAAAATTACATTTTCTTCGAGATCATCAACAACGTTATTTGGAACAATCGGTTGATCTGTATTGTGGTCTTATTGTGAACATTACCAATCGATGACATCATTATCTGAAGCCGACATTTAGGTATTCTAGGGTTTTTGGAATTAACCTCCCAAATGATTTTTAATTAGAAAGATTAGACCTGGATTGCATGAAAAAATTCAGCAAAGTCGATTATGCTCACCGTCTTCAGTGCCTACTCTACCAAAAAATCAAGGAGTCAGTTAAAAGTTGATGGGTGCAGTAAGACAGAATTTTCTTGAAATGTTATTATGACTTAAAGCGTCGTTAATGGAGTTATTGCATGTGTGAGGGATTTGCGATTTGACTGTTGATTCTTGTGTAAAAGTTCGCGAGAAACACGATGTGGCCACTGGTTTTCTCTGAAATTAACTCCCAAGCTCAAAAAAAGCTCTCAAGTTAATGCCAAAATGGAGGTGGCCACGCTATTCTGAGAGTCCACCTCTACATCAAGACAAACTCTCCATGCAGAGAAAGGGAGCAAATAAATTGACAAAGCTGCCACTTTATTTAGGGACTCCACAACTGAAAACACGGCAACCCTGCTAATGTATTTGCTCCCTATCTTTGCATGGAGAGTTTGTTTTGATGTAGAGGTGGACTCTCAGAGTGGGTGAGATATCCCCTCCATTTTGGCCTCACTTTGAGAGCTTTTTTTGAGCTTGGGAGTTGATTTCAGAGAAAACCAGTGGTACCATCGTGTGTCTCGCGAACTTTTACGTAAGACTCAATGGTCAAATTGCAAATCCCTCACACATGCAACATCTCCATTGTCGACAAAACTTTTTTTTTTTACAGGTAAATCCGTGCGGATTTAAATTAAAGTCAGTGTTTTTTCTTTAGAAACACGTTGCTTTGTTACCGTTAAGTTTAAGTCTAAAAAACTTCTGCAAAATTGAAGTATCGCATATTTGAAGAATTATAAAAAGTTTAAAAAAGTAATGCTCATAAAACATGGATATGTAAATCCGCACTGATTTAAAAAAAAAAAACCTAAATTTTTGTTGATCAGAAACGACACTTTAATTCAAAATAATATCTCAAGTAAAACAATTTCCGTATATTCTTTGGCGGCGGCAGCGGCGGCGGCGGCGGGGGAGGGAGGATAAACCCACCCATATATGGGCATACCTCAGCCAAAAGCTAAAAAACAGTTTTAATCATGGAGTCCACTCAACCATTTATCAAATATTCTGTAGATTTGACAAAGACCGCACTTCTCGCAAGGTAACCGAGCACTCTCTCAGACTCAGTTACTTTCCATTCAAATGAGCACTACTTCCAGCACTAAATGATACATACGAACATTAGCTTCATGATTGGAGCTCCCATAAGACATGCAAATGATAACTTCACCCACATCGTGTTGTATCTCATAATGACTTAAAACGTATCGTAAATTTTGTAATAATGAAGTAAGCATGCATTCGTTTTCGAAACTACCTTTCATTCTTCAAAGAAGGAGACGAAGGAAAGATAGTACGAAACTTTTACCGTATACATTAAAAACTCTCGACATTAGAAGTGTCAATTGCTTGACGAAAGCAATAAATATGGCTGACGTAACAGAGCCCCCGGTTCCCATCCCAATTTCAGTAGGAAACTCCAAATATCACACGTTCCTTAATGCATTAATACAGAGCTGTCCTTTAGGTGATATTACTTGATATTGTATGCTTTAGTGGTCGTTGCCCCTGTAGTTGTTGCCACCGTCTTTGTTGCCTCGGTGGTGGTTGCCTCGGTGGTGGTTGCCTCGGTGGTGGTTGCTTCACTGGTGGTTGCCTCGGTCGTGGTTGCCCCGGTTGTGGTTGTCTCGGTCGTTGTTGCCTCGGTGGTGGTTGCCTCAGTGGTTGTTGCATCGGTGGTGGTTGCCTCGGTCGTGGTTGACTCAGTGGTGGTTGCCTCAGTTGTTGTCGCCTCAGTAGTTGTTGCCTCTGTGGTGGTCGCTTCGGTCGTGGTTGCCTCAGTCGTTGTTGCCTCAGTGGTTGTGGCCTCAGTAGTTGTTGCCTCAGTAGTTGTTGCCTCAGTGGTTGTTGCCTCAGTGGTTGTTGCCTCAGTAGTTGTTGCCTCAGTGGTTGTTGCCTCAGTGGTGGTTGCCTCGGTAGTGGTTGCCTCGGTGGTGGTTGCCTCAGTGGTTGTTGCATCGGTGGTTGTTGCCTCGGTGGTGGTTGCCTCGGTAGTGGTTGCCTCGGTGGTGGTTGCCTCAGTGGTTGTTGCCTCGGTGGTAATTGCCTCGGTAGTGGTTGCCTCAGTCGTAGTTGCCTCCGTCGTGGTTGCCTCGGTCGTGGTTGCCTCGGTCGTGGTTGCCTCGGTTGTTGTTGCCTCGGTAGTTGTTGCCTGGGTGGTGGTTGCTTCGGTCGTGGTTGCCTCAGTCGTGGTTGACTCAGTGGTGGTTGCCTCAGTTGTTGTCGCCTCAGTAGTTGTTGCCTCTGTGGTGGTCGCTTCGGTCGTGGTTGCCTCAGTCGTTGTTGCCTCAGTGGTTGTTGCCTCAGTAGTTGTTGCCTCAGTGGTTGTTGCCTCTGTGGTGGTTGCTTCGGTCGTGGTTGCCTCAGTCGTTGTTGCCTCAGTCGTTGTTGCCTCAGTGGTTGTGGCCTCAGTAGTTGTTGCCTCAGCAGTTGTTGCCTCTGTGGTTGTTGCCTCAGTGGTGGTTGCCTCAGTGGTTGTTGCCTCGGTGGTGGTTGCCTCGGTAGTGGTTGCCTCGGTGGTGGTTGCCTCAGTGGTTGTTGCCTCGGTGGTTGTTGCCTCGGTGGTTGTTGCCTCAGTGGTGGTTGCCTCAGTAGTTGTTGCCTCTGTGGTGGTCGCTTCGGTCGTGGTTGCCTCAGTCGTTGTTGCCTCAGTGATTGTTGCCTCAGGAGTTGTTGCCTCAGTGGTTGTTGCCTCTGTAGTTGTTGCCTCAGTGGTTGTTGCCTCCGTGGTGGTTGCTTCGGTCGTGGTTGCCTCAGTCGTTGTTGCCTCAGTGGTTGTGGCCTCAGTAGTTGTTGCCTCAGCAGTTGTTGCCTCAGTGATTGTTGCCTCAGTAGTTGTTGCCTCAGTGGTTGTTGCCTCCGTGGTGGTTGCTTCGGTCGTGGTTGCCTCAGTCGTTGTTGCCTCAGTGGTTGTGGCCTCAGTAGTTGTTGCCTCAGCAGTTGTTGCCTCTGTGGTTGTTGCCTCAGTAGTTGTTGCCTCAGTGGTTGTTGCCTCCGTGGTGGTTGCTTCGGTCGTGGTTGCCTCAGTCGTTGTTGCCTCAGTGGTTGTGGCCTCAGTAGTTGTTGCCTCAGCAGTTGTTGCCTCTGTGGTTGTTGCCTCAGTGGTGGTTGCCTCAGTGGTTGTTGCCTCGGTGGTGGTTGCCTCGGTCATGGTTGCCTCGGTCGTGGTTGCCTCGGTCGTGGTTGCCTCGGTCGTAGTTGCCTCGGTCGTAGGTGCATCGGTCGTGGTTGCCTCGGTCGTGGTTGCCTCGGTAGTTGTTGCCTCGGTCGTGGTTGCTACGGTCGTGGTTGCCTCAGTTGTTGTTGCCTCAGTAGTTGTTGCTTCAGTGGTTGTTGCCTCGGTGGTGGTTGCCTCGGTAGTGGTTGCCTCAGTCGTAGTTGCATCGGTCGTGGTTGACTCAATGGTGGTTGCCTCAGTTGTTGTGGCCTCAGTTGTTGTGGCCTCAGTTGTTGTGGCCTCAGTTGTTGTGGCCTCAGTGGTTGTTGCCTCAGTAGTTGTTGCCTCAGTAGTTGTTGCCTCTGTGGTTGTTGCCTCGGTGGTGGTTGCCTCAGTTGTTATGGCCTCAGTTGTTGTGGATTCAGAAGTTGTTGCCTCAGTAGTTGTTGCCTCTGTGGTTGTTGCCTCGGTGGTGGTTGCCTCAGTGGTTGTTGCCTCGGTGGTGGTTGCCTCGGTAGTGGTTGCCTCAGTCGTAGTTGCCTCGGTTGTGGATGCCTCGGTAGTGGTTGCCTCAGTCGTAGTTGCCTCGGTTGTGGATGCCTCGGAAGTGGTTGCCTCAGTTGTAGTTGTCTCGGTCGTGGTTGACTCAGTGCCGGTTGACTCGGTGGCGGTTGCCTCAGTGGTTGTGGCTTCAGTGGTTGTGGCCTCGGTAGTTGTTGCCTTAGTGGTTGATGCCTCGGAGGTGGTTGCCTCGGTAGTGGTTGCCTCGGTAGTGGTTGCCTCGGTAGTGGTTGCCTCGGTGGTGGTTGCCTTTGTGGTTGTTGCCTCGGTGGTGGTTGCCTCAGTGGTTGTGGCCTCGGTAGTTGTTGTCTTAGTGGTTGATGCCTCGTAGGTGGTTGCCTCGGTAGTGGTTGCCTCGGTGGTGGTCGCCTCAGTGGTTGTTGCTTCGGTCGTGGTTGCCTCAGTCGTGGTTGCCTCGGTGGTGGTTTCCTCGGTAGTTGTTGCCTCAGTTGTTGTGGCCTCAGTTGTTGTGGCCTCAGTAGTTGTTGCCTCCGTCGTTGTTGGCTCGGTGGTGGTTGCCTCAGTCGTGGTTGCCTCGGTGGTGGTTGCCTCGGTAGTTGTTGCCTCAGTTGTTGTGGCCTCAGTTGTTGTGGCCTCAGTAGTCGTTGCCTCAGTAGTTGTTGCCTCTGTGGTTGTTGCCTCGGTAGTGGTTGCCTCAGTCGTAGTTGCCTCGGTGGTGGTTGCCTCAGTATTTGTTGCCTCAGTAGTTGTTCCCTTGGTCGTAGTTGCCTGGGTGGGGGTTGCCTCAGAGGTAGTTACGGTAGATGTCGTTGGGCCGGTGGTGGGTACTTCAGAGGTCCTTTCCTCAGTGGTCGTTGCCTCAGTGATCGTTGCATCAGTGCATGGTGGCTCATTTGTTGTTATCTCGGTCGTCGTTGCACTAGTGGTTATTGCTTCAGTAATACATGTGGTAGTTTGTAAGGAATTAGCCGTCGTAGTGGTGGTAATGCAGGACCATTCGTGTTGATTCTTGCGGCAATCCTGTAACTGTTGCTGAATACAATGAATAGCTTCTTTGGCGTCCAGAAATGTTGACAGTGACACAATACATGTGTCAGGCAATACCACAGTGGTTTCAACGGTCAGACTGCACCCATTTAGCTTGGTTTTATTTAAATACATGTCAAATACCGTAAACGGAACTTCCGTGTTTGCATCCAAGATAACGGTAACGTCTTGCAACTGGGAGAGGCTTGCGTTGATTTTTAGGAACGTTTCGACATCAACTGTACATGTCCGGAGGTTTAGCATCACAGTCTTAGGGTCAATCTTCCGTTTACAGTGATTAGTGTAATCAGAATGGATCATGACTTTTTTGTACGCATCAAAGGGTACAAAAAGATTTTCAAAAACTCTCACTACCGTCAAGTTTTTAAGGGGGGCAAGATACTCTTCAAGGACTGAGTAATAAAGTTCAAAAGGCCCGCAAAGGAGGTTGCTCGTAATCAGATGTACATCATTCAAATTACAAAAACTGGCTTGAAGAATCTTCACTTGCTCTGAAGGCAACATTTCCCCGTCTATCATAACTTTGGTTGAGTTTGAAGGAAAACAAGAATATCCAAAAAAATTTATCACGGCATCAAAGACGCAAAATGAAACGTCAAGGTACGGCCCCAAGACAACTGTCAGTTCCTTGACAGGCATGGATGGATACCGACATAGCAGCTCCTTGAATTCGCAGTATGGCATTTTATCACCGCAAGTGAACTTGACGTATGCGCAGGCAATGTTCTCAGCGGACCGAATGATCAGCTTCAATTCTGGCACCGGGATTGGTGTACCTTCTGGTAGCACGATCGTGTTGAGCTGAGATTCTGTGATCTTGTTCGAGACGTCATTTCCTGCGCACTTTGAAATTACCGAGCTTATTTTACAAGGGTATTGTACAGAGCTTTGACAGATGACATTTTTGTGAGGCGTCAAGGATAGCGCTCCGCTTTGGACTTCTTTGGGTCGGAGTGGAAGTTGCTTGCGGTTCGATGACTTGCACTGAGACTGCGTTCCTCCGATATTTGACTCCAGGAACTGAGGACGGAGAACTCGACGGCTGGGACAATACTCGTAATTTGCATTCGAAGACTGAAATAAAGTCAGAGTTTGGTCAATTAGGTGCAAACGTTGATTCTGTTTAGATGTTTTTGCAAATATCTGAATGAGCCAGATTTTTTTTAATTAAAATAAATGTTAAAAATAGTGGAGTGGGGATCACGTTATTGATGGGCATTTGATCATATTGGAAGATCTGAAATCAGTACCCATATTCCAATATATTCTACCTGTGAAAATAATAAGTTACAAGTGCAATACAAGTGCTCATCTTAGTATATTGCCTCCATAGGTAATAATATACTCGGTAAATTATAACAGTTCCTTTATATTTTAGAAAGTATGGAAATAAGGAGAGCAGTTCTCTGTACAAGGAAAGGGCAAAGCATTAAAATACATTTACACTATAAGTATCTGTCCAACCGTGGTAAACTGTTCTGATGTATCGCAATAAATAAATTACCATCATAATGCGCGTGCATCAGTATGTCACCTTAATTTTATTTATTTTGTTTCCCCGTTTTAGTATGAAAAGAGGATCAAAATGCGATCATTTAGTCACGTGCACCGCGCCACAAAACCAGCTGTAAAATGGCCCACACGTCTATCCTTTCGGTCCGAAGTAGGATTTTCTCGTTCAAAACAGGCACACAGAGGCTTAATTGCTTTGGAAATGGCTCAAGTTTTTTCATTGATTTCGTTTCTCTTTTTTCTTTCCTCTTAGTTAAGGTACATTTTTTTGCCGAAAAATGCATGCCCGCTGTTCAAAGAAGATTCCCGTTTCACATAACCTCTAAAATAGTTAATGCAAGAATTCAAAATGCGAATTATGTATCGATGCTTAAATGGATATATTTCTACCAAACGAAACTACGTGCATCAAGACATGAGCCCTGAGACCCATAAGAATATATACTTAACAGGGCTCACGTCATCATGCACATAGTTCCGTTGGGCAGAAATACGTCCAAATTAGGAACGTCTTGATTTCCACTTGCAATTTTTTAAACTTTTCGCAAATGGAGGCGCTTTCAATGAAGAATGGCACCTATTCAATTATTATTTTCAATTTGTAAAGCTTTGTTTACGACTTTTGCGCGTTTCGCAACATATCGACGATTCGACGGTAAAATTCTCAAACCACATATTTCGTTTGCGGTGTACAAAAATCTCCACTCCTATTATATTTTTTTAGAAGAGAACAAATCAACATTATTCCTTGAAGTTTCCTCAGAATTTGCTTTGTACGGAGAAGAAAAAGCAGGGAAGATTTCAAGAAGTGACGTTGAGTAGTGCTCCACGTAGAAAATAAATACTCATGACAGGAAGTCTGTAACGTCGCGGAGACCGAGGTACCTACACAGTTTAGGAGTTTTACCGTTGATACTCTCTATGAGCTAAGCTCTGTATAAGCTGTAAGGTAAATTGCCAGTCCACCCACTTTTCCCAAGCAAAAAACAAGCGAGATAATTTACTGTGAAATATGGCAATCGCAAATAGTAATTATTTAGTATCAGCATCGATGTAGAGGCTTGTGTGGTAAAAAATTATTTACCTAACTCTAATGATCAGGGTGGTGAAATTAGTTCATTACTCTTCATTGATGATGGTAAACATTTTACCATTGCAGTCATTGCACAGTTGCCGATGTGGTTTAATAATAATGAAGCTCTATAAGTTGACTGTCAACTGATGGAAGTATCAGGTTTGGACTGGCCATAAGGCCGACCTGCCATCGGCAGATTTGTCTTATGGCCGTGAGCGCGCTCCTCTTCCAACTTTTGGCAAAAAAAAAAAAGAAAAAGAATTCCATCAAGCAGATTTAGGGGGTGGCCACATGGGCCACGGCCCATGGCGGCAAATCAAGGGGGCGGCAAATTTTGAAATTTTTAAAAAAAATTACAGACGAGAAAAGGCGACAAAATCTCCCATTTCCTGAGAGTATAGTCATTTCTAATTTTGTTGTCTTTTAGTGATAAAAGAGACAGCATTTTTCATCAATCGAGTTAAGAGAGGAACCAAACACGCAATATGGCCTGGAACGGCGCGACTTAGAGAGAAATAATGACGAGGACTTGAGATGAAAAGGAGAAGCCCTCGGCGCGGCGGTCGGCATGTAACAGATATTAGAGCCTACAAGACTACACGAATACTTCACGCCTTGCGTCAAACACAGTGCAGTCACTGCGGTCAGCGTGAAACGAATAGCGCCTACAAGAATGCATGAATACTTCACGCATTGCGCCAAAGACAGTGCGGTCAGCGTGAAACGCTTTGCGCCTACAAGACTGCGTGAATACTTCACGCATTGCGTCAAACACAGTGCAGTCTGCGCAGCGCAGCGCGGCGGCGGAAGTTAAAATCATTAAACTACATCTATGTTTGTTCTTTCATAATTTGTTCGTTCATTTATTATGAATGGAAGGATTTGTCCACACAGAGATAGGTTTACGGAACTTAACTTTCGCGCAAAGTTCCGTGAAATTTTGCTAGTAGTGTTAACAGGGCTTTCCCAAAAAATATGTCCAACACGAGTAAACGATTCTTATGCACCCTTTCCCCGCTGGCACGCTTACTTGATGGTTTTTATTGGTATTTCAAAACGGACGAGGAGGGGGCGGCAAAATACACAATACAGGCGGCCCATGGGCGACAAGTAGGTAAATCCGGCCCTGCCATCAAGTTAAATTTTGCTATATTTACTCTACAAGATTGATCGACTCTGGACCAGGAAATATTGAAAAATTGCGCTTAGGGGGGTCTGATTTTTCAAAGTTTTCCGGACCTCTCTTCTCGCAGGAGTGTAGGGGATGTTCTTCCTGCCAGGTGATATATCATATCGGTGCCCCTTAACCAAAAGTCACCTAACTCACATTTTTGAAAAAAAAAATCGAGATAAAGTCGCTTTGGAAATCTCCAAAAACGGCTCCGTGTGTGTGAAAAACTTGGTAGCCTTATTTTACGCCGGTTATGAGATACAGAATTCAAAAAATTGCGATTTAAATTAAAGTTAATAGGGCCGGCACGAGGTTTTCCTATGATATCTCGGAATGGCTACAGAATGGAGTTAAGCACCTCCTGACTGTCGGATCCTAAAAGAATCTATAACCACAGAAGTGCGAGCTGCTCCAGCCTTGAAAAGTTCCATTAGGCACCGAACAAAAGGTTAGGGGGGAACATTATTTTAAAATGAGGGAGTTTACTTACCAATAGTAGACTAGCAAAAAAAATTCCAACTAGTATGAGACGTTTGAGCACCATTTTTGATCGTATTAAAAAAAGGCCAAGATACTGCAACCTCCGCGGGTTGCTGTATTCTTTATTTTCGAGTGCAAGAACGTGTATTATAAACAAAATCACAGGAATTCGTCCTCACTTCTGTCCATCGTATTCGCCCATTAAAACTGATTGTAAGGGTTTAATGGTTGTATTTATAACCGTTATGCTTCACAAACCCCTAAACTTATCGCGAGGATGACTGCCACCGATTATAAATTCGCTTGCAATGTGTCTTCTAAGAGGCTCCAGAAGTCACTCATCTCGCATAAAAATTAGCAAAAATTAGCTTCATTGTTTCCAAGGGGGACGATCAACATCAAAAAACAGGTTCGCAGAACTAAAGATCGGGTTGTATTAAATCAATTACTCAGTATCTTATCAATTCGCAAAGCGTGGGATCTCGTTGATCAATAAACATTCATGGAAAAAATTATCAAGCCAGCAGGATGGTGATTCTGGACTGAGCGCCCCGCAAATTTTTACCGTCAGATTCTTTTGAACGGCACGAGGAAAGTTGCAGTTTCGAGTGGTAGTGGATATCACATGCAGCTGTAAAGAAAGACTTTTGTATATCTTAGATATATACGCTGGCGTAGAAAAAATATTTATCGTGAACATGAACTTCGTCGATGCAAGTGTTCCGATCTTGCAACAGCGCAGGTGCACCCGAGGAGGGATGCTGTGGGTGACTGACGTCATTATCAACAAATTGACGGACAAGTGTGAGAACTATCCGTAGATAAGTTAAGAAGATCTGAACGCAAATAAACGGGAGATCAAAACTGCTCCTCGTTATACGTTAAGCAATTTGAAGTAATTTTAGGTCAACTTTAAACGTTGTTGTACGTTTTATGTGTATCTTAAATTCTGATTTATTTTTATCTGCATCTTATTGTCCTGGAGATTATTCTTAAGTACTCGCAACAGCTTAGACATGGATGAAAAAAATTGCAGGTGCATTACAAGTCTGGAGAATAAACGATGGCATCTTATTTTGAGAGATAATTCCAAAAAACCCTCCGACGTCCAATTTTCCCAACCAACCAGACTGTCACGTGCTGACCAAGTCTTAGCTCGCGTCTATGTTTTTGCCACAAATGCTACATTTCTCTCGAGCATCAATGTCTCACCCNGGACCCCCCCCCCCCTCTCACTTGCCTACCTTTCCCCCCAAATTTTTCCCACCATTTTCTGACAATTTAAAGTACAAGCAAACTAATTTATTTGAGGTAAAAGCAGAATGACTCGTTTTTTTTTTATTTTAGGCGAAAGAGAAAATAACTTTTAATTGTTACAAAATAATTTTATTTTATACCAAATCTGAAATGGACGTACTTCTATCAAACGGAACTACGTACATTAAGACATGAGCCCTGATACCCATAAGAATACGTGCATAACAGGGCTCACGTCATAAAGCACATAGTTCCGTTTGACAGAAATACGTCCAAATAAAAAATGTATTCATGAATGGATCACTAAAGTTCATGTTCAGCTGTAGGAACTTCTGTGAATTAAAGGACTTGAACCAGTAAATTCTTTATAGAATGACTACTAAATTTTGAAATACCTGATTAAGCTTTTCAATTTCAAATATCCACTTTTTCCCTCAATAAATTAAGCAATGATATGAAGATTGCATTGAAGGAGTTGGCGTAATAGGTTCAGATATTCCCCCACCCTCAATTATTTACGGCAGAATTGCGAATACGTGTGATGAAAGCAGCCTGTCCTGCCGTGCTAAGGAAGAACGTCGTATGAACATTCGAGAATTGCCAAATTTTCTTCAATAAAATGTATATTTTTGAGGAAATTTATGAATATTTTTCCTTGAAATTTTCAGGAACTTCAGGTGAAATTGCGAACAAAATTATCTGAAAAATTGAAGGGAAAATATTTATAAATGTTCCCAAAAATTCGTGATTTACCAAAGGAAATTTGGCATCGCCGAAAGATTCATACGACGTTTTCCCTTAGCACGGTAGTGCTGTAGTCTGATTGTCAAGGTAAGTATGTGGACTTTTCTCAATCTGACATGACACACACCGACGACTCAAAGTCGTGCTAAATCTTCACAGCAAATGAAGTCAAGTTTAAATTAGTCAAATGATCTCCATTTGCAAAATGCCTCCATTTTGCAAAACCACGTGATCCGTGCAAATGAGGTGAAAAAATATTGACGAGATAACGCGCCATCTGCTTGTGAGACTGATTATCTAGACTTTGCATCCAGCATTGCAGTTATGCCGCTTAAATTACATAATAATAAGTGAGCCTACTTACGCGAGGATGAATGATCTACAAATGAGCAGTTTTGTCCTAGAAAACCACTTACAAGATATCTTGAAGGGGAAAAAACTTTCGAGCGCAAAGCACCGGCTCACAGTGAATCGAGTCAATTAGAGAGGTCGGACATGAAATTGTTTACTTAAACTGCAAATTTTGATGTTAATTTCGGCACGCAATTTAAATTTCAAGAGGTGCTTTTGGAAGGAAATTTAACGAGGAAACCAATACAGCCACTTTTAGAACTGTATAGTTTTTATAAACGGAGTTATAAGCGTTTAAAGGTTTCAAATTTTGTCCGACCACTCCTATTGACTCGATCCACTGTGCGGCTGCAGTCGTTTTTCCAAAGTTTTCCTGCCCTCGGATATCACTAAACTTTGAAAGTCTAACAAAAACATACCTGGCTCATCATACATATATATCAAATTTTTTTTTACCATGTTGCCTATTTTTTGACAAAGATCAAATACAAAGATGAGCGGCTAAAATTGAATCGGTCAGTTACAAAAGGGCTCAAACGCCAAAAATGAGAGTTTGAGAAAAATGGTGATGACCGTTTTAATTGGCCCCTTCTAAATCCCATAGCTCTAAAATATTAAAGCGATGGATTACTTAGTCACATTATTAATTAATCAGCGATTTAAAACGAGTTGGTTCATACAGTTTCACCGTTTTTCCGTGTTTTTATATCTGGCGCTTGAGCCCTGTTGTGACTGACCGATTCAATTTCGGGAGCTTCTAAGCTTGCCTGTACCGAACCGTACGCTATGAAAGGACGTCAGTAACCATCTAGATGAACGTTTATCTATACTTAAAGCTGGGATCTTCCAAAAACTGGAAAATCTAAAACCAAGGTAATTAAAACTTCTTTGAACTAACTATCAACTTTTTCAACAGATGGGCTGCCTTCGACGGAGACAAACTCGTTCCACATATCTTCATACTGGAGTACACAGATGCTCCCCTTGGAAGAAATCCTGCTTCAAACCTATTGATGAATCGATGTTTCTTAACTTTAACTACATGCCTCTGATGCCACATGCGTTTTTCTCGCTTTTGAGATGACCTACTTTAAGAAGCCAACTGCCGCATGCCCAAATTTACCTTTACCGCTGAGATATCCTCCCTCCTCAAAAACATGGTCTGTTAGGCGCAATCTTGCCGCACCAGTGGCGAGGCGTGAACGATCGATTATCGATATTCCCCCATTTAAGTTATGGTAAAAAATCGATTATTTAGGTGTTCGTTGCAAACACCCTGTTTATCGATCATTTTCCATAGGTTTAAATGACAGATTAATCGATGTATCGCAAAGCACTCGACGCTACTGCTTGCCGCTAGTCAAGAACACGGGGAAGGAGAGTGGCTCCTTTTCGTAACGGTCAGTATGCACCCCTCTATCCCGTATTAACTTCTTTTAAGCATGATGTAGTGGTCCGAGATTAAACGTGATAATATGAGTGATTGGCTACAAGTAACATTTTATATTTTACCCATATTTTTTTAATTTTTCCAGTCACCCATTTCACGATGTTTTGATAAAGGGCTGACTTTATGGCTTACTTCCGAAAATCTTGGTTGAGGAGAGTATGACATAAGTGAAGATTATAATTTATAAGTTGAATTAAAGGTCCAACGTCGAAATGAGGGGCTTGGAGGGTCAGGCGCACAAGTGCAGTTTTTCCAATTTCGAGAAATACGTGTTTGAAGTTCCGAAATTACACAGAGCCTTTGACGGAAAGAAAGTTCAAACTGGCTTTTTGATGCTTAAAAATTGGAATTTGGGTGCGAATTTGTTACAGAATATGCATTAAGGACTAGTATTACTTGAAATCTTTTATATCTCAATTATTTCAAGAACTGCACTTATAAGCGCCTTATCCTGCAAGCCTCTCAAATACAGTTTGCTAGATCAAACGTGTTTGCACTCAGATACTTACAGGATTTTTATTTTTGTTAACTGCGAAAGGTTCAACAAGAATTACTTTGGGTAAATCCCCTGTTGAAGTTTATTTGCATAATACTTATTTTTTCATTCCCGTTATGTTTATGCAAGGAGACGATATTTGCCACATTGGAGGTATTTATATTTATTAATTTCAGTTAGTTTTGGGAATAAAAAAAATAGGTAACTTTTTCTCTTTAAAATACTATGTTTATAGATGTAAATTAAACGTTTTTTCTCCAACAGTTTCTCGGTCTTGGGGGATTATCCCGTCCTTATTCTCGCCATACCAATCGTTTTTTAAATTGAAGTAAAATTTCGTTTGCTGGAAGAAATTCAAGTTTAATGTCGTTTATCATAAAATAATGTATTATCCGCATCAGCAGTTTTCACCGCATATTTTAACGTTCATCATGATCTTCATCATCGTCACCATTATACTTTTGGCGTCGAGCACGATAAGGGACCTTTACGCAAAACCTCAAATTCAGATATCCACAGTTATTCTAATGATACCCGCCTACCTTTCAATTGCCTTCATAAAGGAAATTGTCAACGTCATTAATTGGAGTGGCGCCCTCTTGTCGTAATTGGCCGTCGAAAAATGTATTGATTTTAAAAATACATCAAATCTTAACTATACACGTTTAGAATTTTAATTGTTTTTAGACAGCCCCGCTTGGCAAAACTGGAGTGAGTGAGTCTTTGACATGGGTGGCCGGAATCTCAATTTTGATGTAAGATCAGAGCCAGAGGTCAAAGAATCCAAAGGTTAAAGATAAGCGAGAGGTGATCAACAAGAGTCCATCCTACTTTCATTAACTCGATCATTCAGTCAAAACCCAACGACGCAGCTACCAACTCTGAGTGATCAGTTTTTTTTTAAATTGTTTAAGTTTCTCATTTTTGTTTATAAATATTAAACTATAAACATGAGTTTCAGCCGGAAACACGTCTCCCTCTTGGTGCTCGCCGCCACCGTTGCTGTTCTTGCCTTGGTAAGTAATCGCTTCTTGTGAAGTACTGTTCTTGAACAAGATGAAGCAAAAAAGAAAGTATTAGTGTCATTGTGGAGAGTGTCATTCACAGTGATTCTATCTCACAGTTTTCTCAAAATTATAAAATAGTAGGGCGAAACATTTGCCCTCAGAATTAGCAGGATACCTACCTGTTATTCCATAAATTGCAGGAGTTGAGGAGTTCACATTTACCAGTCGATGACAATTAATACAATAGGTCAGTTTCGCTGGTCACAAAATCGTGTTTTGATGCTTGATTCTTGCAGATTACCTAGAAATAATACGATCCGTCCAAATCGATATTTTCAGATATCGCGCTTTGAAAAGTAGGGTTTTTGACGTCTTCCACCGCGGTAGTGACACCCTTGGTTTCGTCCATCAAAAGAAACCGTCATCCACCGCGGTTGAGTACCGCGGTGGATGACGTTATAAACCGAATTTTTCAAAGCGTGATATCTCGGTTAATATTGAACGTAGAAAGTTACGGTTTGGACGAATATTTTTGGCTAATCTACGAGAATCAAGAATCAAAATACGATTTTGTGATCAGCGCAACTGACCCATTTACGATGTATATCACATTTTCCTTGATGAAACTTGCTGTTTAATTTGATTAGTATACAATTAGTAATCAAATTAAGCAGCAAGTTTTATCAAGGAAAATGTGATGCATATCGTAAATGGGTCAGTTGCGCTTGCCCTTGACACTTCAAGTTCTGATCATTAACATGAGGCTGGAGTGAATGGACCACATTTTGCAACAAAGAAACACTATTTCTGGCTCATTTTAGAACAACATATATGCCATTGGTTTCCCTACGTAGAAAAGTGATTTTATGGAAGAGTTGGATATAGTGGTTCCGTATATTGCAAAATGTAATCCAAATAATACATACTTTGATACTAAAGACTTCTTTTTGATACCGCTCGGGTCTAAAAATCAATGTGAAATTCAATTATTCCTTCAGAATGGGGGGGGGGCTATTGAAGTTATGGCTTTTGAGGAAACTTGATTATTAACTAGGTATAAGTGGACTTTATTTTGCAACTATAGGAACCACAAATTCTGGCTCAGCCGTAAAAAATTTGATGTACTTATCAGGAAACTTATGGCACATACCTGCGTCGTTTCTAGATTGAGTCAGCGACTGTTCTTCCGAATTGCAAAATGTAGGCCAATTGTCCTCGTGTAACATGAAAAATTAATTGTTGGTTAAAAGAAAATTGAAAGTTCAGTAACAATTCAGTAGAGTAAGACTATCAGTGTAGCTATTTATTAACGGTTATCTCACTGGACCGTTTGGTTAATGAACATTGATTGGCATTGAATCATTAAGGAACGGCGAGTTGACAGTTCGTTAATTTTCGGTCACGCCTACTGCCGAAAAATATACCATGGTTCTTTACCTTTTAAATAGTTCTTATTCATGGCTGAAGTAAAAACATAGAGTACATAGAGTCGTAATGCAAGCGAGAGAGCTGGCGCCATGCTCTAGTCGACGAGTTCCGAGCACGGTGTGCGCAGAGCTTCGGTCACTTTTTCGATACATGCTCAATCCAAAATGGCGGTGTAGAATACGTAGGAATTCCTATCTTCTATGATTACATCGGATGGCCAGGTCCCCGTGCATCGAAAATAATCGATTATGTGTCGAAAAAGTTACCCGGCGTGACACGGGAGTATCTGAATTCTGGACCTGGAATATGCTCAAAAGTGACGCCAGCTCTCCCACTTACATTACGACTCTGTGTACTCTATGAGTAAAAGCAAAAATGCGTGATTTTGATTGCGTATTCACCTATCTCCGTGCATGTTTCATCTTTTGAAAGGAAAACTGTATTACCAGCAGTCTATTTTGTAAACTGCTGTCTACCTTGCAGATTTTCGATTTAGTTTTTATCTCCTTTCCTTCAAAAATATTTGCCGAAAAAATACGAGGGTTCTATAAGAGGTATGTTCATGTGATCCATATCTGATACACTGAACCTACTTAGATACATCAAATCTATATAAAAATCTCAGGCCGTGGTAGCTTGCATCGGGACATGAATGTTTTTTTTTTTATGAAGAGGCAAAAGTACTGGTGCAACCTGCCACGCAAAATTGAGCTTTAAGTTTACCATGGACTGATTTTCAAGTTCCGTAAACAATTATCCTCCTCAAATGTTTTAAAAAACGACTTTTCGAAAAGTACCAGACTAGGTCAAAGGTTAAAACATAAAATTTAAGAAACTCACTAGTCGGAGAATTTTAACAATCCGACGCGTTTCGACCATGAGGGTCGATTAATTATCCTAGCCTTGAGAAAACTGAAAGTAAACATATCAAAGAGAGCAATGCGTTCCATTGCACGATTGCCTATCGCCTGGCTTGTAGGCGCCTCACGCGATTGGCTTCAACTCGTGCCGACCTGGACATGACCTAATTTGACCGTATCTAAGCAAACAGTCCTGAGCATTGCTGGTTATTTTAGATTAATTTAGGTTAGTTTTTTTCATGAGCACTAACGATCAACAATGAACTGTATGGCTGTTTTGTTTAATCATTGATTTGTGATGCCAGGAAGCACAAGCAAATTAAATGCATTTCAGCAGGTAAAACTACCCAAAAATAACGATGAGCTCGTCGAAAATGTCTGAATTCAGTGGATTCCACCCCTGAACCCAAAATTTTGGTTTTCTTTACGTAATTCAAAATTTCCTAAGCTTGAGGACACTGTTTTCTACGTCGTTTGCAACAAGATTTGCAAATGTATTGGTGTTCACGTGTAATTCCTGCAGTCTTAGTTTGTTTCCTCCTCAACTACAAAATGAGGCAAAATTTTGCGTTAAGGAGTAGATTTTAGAATTTTTGACGTGTTTACTCATATTACATTTTGGACGGTATTACCTCCTGAAAATTAATTCATTTATGTGTGTGCAACTATACTCGTAGACGAAATGATCAATTCCCTTGGCTCAATTGTGGGCAGGACAGCCATAGTTTGAAGTCGTCTTTGCGGTTTACTTAAATATATAATTCAAAAATTTCCCAGTCTTTTACTGTAATGGTTGGGCCCTTCAAAACCATGAATTTACAAAAATATTTACTTTGACTTTTCTTTAATTTTTTTTCATTTGGGTTCTCAGGTCATGCCTCAAGCAGCCGGTGAAGATCAAGTTCATCAAGGCCTGGATAAGCTTGGTGAGGACACGAAGAACTTTGTGGAAGGTGTTCGGAAGCAACTTAAAGACGCTTATGATGGACTGAGTCCAGAGACAAAGTCAAATATCGCTAGTGTCCAGAAGACCCTCGAGGATACAGCTAAGTCAATCAAGGAGAAGACTACATCTGCCCTTGAGAGCGCTAAGGTCGACGAAAATGTTAAGGCTTTCCAGGCCAAAATAGGCGAACTCTATGAAAATGCCAAGAAAGGTTTGGAGACACCCAAGAGCAAATAAATTAATCTCCTTAAATAAAAAAATAATATAAATAAGAATACAATTTTTAAGAAAACCACTGTAATCCCTAGTAGCATAACGTCGCAGTTAAAAAGAAAAAAGGAGAGGATGAGAACTTAAAAAACTCGTCAATTTTAAAAACTGAACCTATAAAAAACCGGTCAAGTTTATATTTTAGGAAACCATCTTGTGGAATTTCTTAAAGTAAACCTTGAGTAATCAAGTGTTGAAAAACAGTTTGAAGATCCTATGTGGCTATTTGCCGCTTAAAATATTTTGAAACATGTTAAAAGAAGAAAACGCACAGAGTAGGTAAATGGTGGTATTTTTTTCAGATGTGTCTACGCAAATGTTGCCGAGAGGTGAATTTCACTTTGAAAAAATAACCAAAAAGAGTTTCCCGAGAAAAAATTTAGAGCAAATATTTTAAGAGTTTTTGAAAATTGTTTTCTCAATATCATTGCTACTGATGAATTTTCTCTATACATTATCGATCAGCTAAAAAAATAATGATGCTAGTATTAAAATTGTGATAAAGTGAAACAATTTATGCTCATAATTTCTAGACCTCATATTTATTGTACCTTGAACATGTAATAAAAAATGAGTCACTGTCATCATCCGTCGCCTTCTTTTCTACGAATACACTTAAAAGAAACACATAATAATTTGGCCCGAATACTGTGAGTAATGGGCTGGTAGAATTAGTGTCGGGCAAATGAAACGTTATTTCAGCGGAAGACAAAGTTAAAAATTCTTAGATCTCAGTTCGAGACTTAGACGCAGGCCCGAAGGCCAAAATTCACAAAAATTGGCGTTTTCTAGTGTCTCATACATCAGATTTCATGCTGAGTCCCAAGGTGATGCTTGACCATCTGCACATATTTTATCTCTGATGATCTTAAATAACAGATTCAAAGCTTATGATCCGTCACACTGAAGCCCAGCATGATGATTTCTGATTAGGGACACTGGAATAAACTAATTTTTGTGAAAATTGGCCTTTATGTTGCGTGAACTTCTATCAGTTTGCCGGCTTCCAGGACTTTATGTCCACCTACCTTTCGTCCATTAAATAAATGTCCATCGCTATGTATGTCCACTAAGCGTTAAGTCCAGTCTTTATTAAGTCCACATGATTTAATGTCAACAATGAATATGTCCAAAATTGTCCAAATTGTGGACATGTTATGTCCACATTTTTTTCTTCTCATTTAAATGACAGGAACCACCTCAAAAATAAATGCATACTACTACTACTACCTTCATTCTTAAAAACATTTCATTCATGAATCAAGTCATGAAAGAGAATAGACTCTAAGAGCAGATTAAAACATATGTTCATATGTACACAGTACCGATATGATAAGATGAAAACCAAAGCGGGAGCTTAGGAAACGCTCCAATGCCAAATTAAACATTTTTCAGTAACAGATGCAGTCAAAATTGAAAGTACTCTTTAACTAGTTATTTCGTGCGCCTTTGATCTTGTAGGATACTGTGCAACGCCTCTGACGCGAAATAGTTGCTTAAAGCGTTGCGGCGCGGCAGGCAACCAGCGTGACACGCGCATAGGCGCCTACAAACCTAACGGGATACTTCACGCGTTGCGCAATGCGTGAAGTATCCCGTTAGGTTTGTAGGCGCCAGTGCGCGTTCTGCGCTGCTAACACGCCGCTCCGCTCTGTGTTAGGCTCTAGTATTTAAACTCGCTGAGTCAGCGTTTTTCAACTCATGATTTTGAAATGTTTGCACTCTCTGCATTGATTATTCCCTTTTAAACTGATGAAAAAGAAATATGTACTACTGGAAAATATAATGTGTTTTTTTGTAAACGTAATAGTGGTTCCGTGTCAAATTTAATGATTTCCAAAGCATTCAAATTTATTCTTTTATGTTTTGGGCTTTCACTGTGCTGCAGCGTAGTGTAAGCGCAACCAAACGCTCAAAATTGGACGTATTTGACTCAAAAGGGTCGATGTACAAATAAGTTAAAAACAAAAAATTGCGCGCTTCTTAGTTTTTTTCCTCTTTTATTAATTTTTGTATAGTTTCTTTCATCACAACTACGGCTCATTGAGATTCATATCGACGCCATTGCTTGGAAAAGGTTTTACAAATATTTACTACGTTTTAAAAATGTAAATGTTTTCAAAATGAAGTAATCAATTTCATTAAAAAAAAGAATGTGCATTTAAGGCATATTTTATATCGGAAATTTCAAGGATAGAAATGAAACCAAGTATTTACCAAAGACAATTTGAAAAGATGAATCAAAAGAAGAAATTAACATTTCATTTAAAATATGAGTTACGATAACAACACCTCATTCTCTCTTAATTTTCTCATTTCGTAGTGTCAGTATGATTTTACACGCGGACTATAAAATATGACGCTTGAATTTGATTTTAGTGGACTTTACATTTGTGGACTTAACTTAGTGGACGTTTAAGTAATGGCCTTAACAATAGTGTGGGTTTTAGAACTGTGGGCGTAAAAATTGCGGACGAAAAGTCTGTGGACGTGAAAAAGTGGACATAAAGTCCGTGTCCCGTTTGCCGTTCAGGTGAATGATTTAAGAACGTTTATATTAGTTAGCATTTCCATCCTCCAGCAGGAAGATCTGCTGGAGAAGTTCTGGCAGGATCTCTATCAGTGGCGGTTGGGTGTCGTAGAGCGCACAGAAGCTCAATGTGAGTGACTTGTCAGTAGCAGTAGCATTTCGATAAACTATGGACATTTTTTCAACATCACAGATGTTTCTCTTTTGACTCAACGAGCTCTTTTGAGACAACGCTCTTTTGACTCAAAACAACGAGACCAACGATGGAAGAATGTACGAAGTTGAGTTCGAACCCAACAGGCAACTATTTTAACTCTACGGAGGGCCGGGTTGCATACGCTAGATTTTTCGGGCTAAATCTGAGATCTGGCCACGGCCTATGCAGTGGAGTACAGGTGCGAGCAGTGTTCTCATCGAACATATGCAATTACTCTATCCACCGCGGAGTTAAAAAAGCTGCAAGTTGTGTCCGAACCAAACCTTGTATATTATCCCATCGTTTTACGCTCAGTGCATTATTCAAATGCCGCGGTCGTTTTGCGGAAAGCATTCCAGTTGGTTAGAATCTCTTTGCCAATCTGTACTACAGCCTACAGGAGCGTCCAGAATGGATGACCGCAATAGACGCCTCGCTCGAAGAAAACGCTACAACTGCACCTGTTACCCCAATGGCGTGACGTGAACAATCGATTATCGATATTTCCCCATTTGAAGCTATAGCAAAGGATCGACTATTAAGGGTTTGTCACGAAAACCCTGTTTATCGATTCTTTTCCATAGGTTTAAATGGCAGATCAATCGATGTATCGCAAAGCACGCCACGCCTCTGCTGTACCCTATCGCGCGAGCCGTGGGCACTTGGGCAGATCTCAGATTGCGCCCAAAAAATCGAGCATATGCAACCCGACCCATCGTGGGGTTAAAATAGTTGCATGGTGGGTTCGAACCCAACTTCGAAAATTCCTCCATTGTTTCCCACTCCGCAGAGTTTATGTTTTGAAAAGGCATTCCAGTCGGTTTATTTTGGTTTACTTTGTTTATAGTGTTTTTATCTACTAATTAAGGAAAGTTATACGACATATTCCAAGATAATTCCAATATCAAAGGGGGTAATGGAAAATGACAAAATTAATTTTGAACTGAAAATTGTATTTTTTAAATTAATTTTTTAATAGGTGGAAAGACTGGGATAATACTTTCCTCGCTTCATTCGAAAATGACCAGAGCCTAAAATATTAGTACCTTATAGGAAAATGTAGTCAAATTATTCAATCTTCTCCTTGTAATCATTCCATTATGCTTTCAATGTTTTGCTGAATTGCATACTTTCAAGCTCTCTTGATAATTCTTATCAGAATGGCAGTGACACAAATCGCCAGGGGATGGTCCGTGGAGCTGCCAGGGAGGGAGACCCCTTAAGTATCTGTTGAAAGTCTGAAAGCAATGACCTTTCAATCGCTCATTAAGAAATATTTTACCTTAAATACGAAGCTTTTAAATTTAGGAGGGGGGGGGCAAAGAAACAAATAAATGATATTCGAGATAAACATTTGTTTGTTAATGATATTCGAGAAAGTAGGCGTGAAAAAATTACCAACAATAGCAGTTTTACACATGTATTCTCCTTTTAATTACAAATATTGATGAAGAGGACAAGCGAGAAAAAGGTATACAGTAATGTTTTTGACCGTCCGTAAGATCGAGATGTCTCACTACCGAAAACTTAAATCAAATCGAAACCGTGCAGGTTTAAATGACGAGTCATGAGAACACGTTTTTGAGAAGAATCATTTTTACTTTCTCGCTACCCTAGAGTAGAGGAAGTATTGTCATCCTGCAAGGGGGGGGGGCGTTAAAATTTCACTGGGAAAAAATAAAATCATGAAGTTGGCTTGTTTTTCCTTGAAAAGATAAAATAGGGGTGGAAATTTTGAAACACCGCAATGGAAATACATGGTTTCGCACTTTGGCCATCGATATGTAGGAGCTCGGAGTGGTAATGGAATGAACTCTCAGCAGCCTGATTATTGAAATTTATGTCGGCACGACAAGAATCGGACATCGATATATTACACGGCGCAGATAGGACTATGTCTTGTCTATCTTGCCGACAACTGGTTAAAGTTTCAACAATCCGGCTGCTGATTTTGAACAGTGTTCGTCTCTTTTGTCTAATTTTTTCATCTTTCTTCTTACAAAATGTTCACTCAGAGCGCATTCGGTTCATGGATTCCCATCACATCTCGTCTCATGGAGCGGGTGATTGACGACACTACTTGGTTGACGGTCTCAGTAACTCGGTTCACCACACTCCTCACTGTTTCCATAACGTTCGCAAAAGGTCCATTCGGGTTGTTTGGATCCGGGCTTACCACGTAGGGCACGACCTGAAACAAGACCTTCTTTCGTTGGCAGTATTGCAGAGCCTCAATTGTCTTCTGGTTTTTTAGCCCGAGGTAGTGTCGAAAAGTGCTGATAATAATTTAACAAAATGGATTAAAATATGTAAAGATAGGCAATCGAAAAAGTTTATTCACAGCAAAAAAAGGCTGACGTCGTTGCACGAGACGAGAAGGTCAATTAAGGGGCTTGGAGGACAAGGTGCATAAGTGCAGTTTTTGCTGTTTCGAGAAATACGTGTTTGAAGTTTCCAAATTACATGGATCCTCGTGGTGAAAAGAAAGTTAAAAATGTCTTTCGACGCTTAATAGTTGGAATTTGGGGCGAATTTTTCACAGCATATGCATTAAGACAATAAGTTGTGCTTAAAATCATTAATATCTCAACTTTTTCGAAAACTGAAATTATGCGCCTTGTCCCCCAAGCCCCTCAATTACTGTTACCAAAATTTTTTGCGTCCCGCACCTGTTGTTTTAGGGCCGCATCGTACCCTGTTTGGGTCTCCGCCCTCAACCGTCAGGTGTGGGACGCAAAAAAGTTTAGCACCGCGCCGATTGATCTGCATTTTGGAATCAGGAACTACATACGTTGTTTGTAAACTGATTCAGAATTTATAGTTCCTAACTGCAAAATGTAGTCCAATGGATCTACAGCTGTCTTGTGTCTCCGACGCAAACTACTTTTTTTCTAAAAAAAATTTCACCTTTTTGGTAACATACTAGTATTCTTTCAAACCCCCCCACCCCTCATCCGCCGTATTTAACTCTCCCAGAAGAGACAGTCGGGTCGACTTGACCCGGCTTGAGATGGCGCGAGGCGTGAACTCGTAATGCTCCGTTCTATGCTGCCGATGAGGTGTCGCTCAGATTCGGAAGAAAATTTTAAAAAAAGGGCAGATTATGTCTTTTTTGTCTTCGGCTACATTTTCAAATGGACCACGTTAAACAGAAAGGAACCAAGCCACATCAGCTATTGCCAAATTTAATTTCTTACATGAAAACGTTTGTGCAGATTTATGTGCAAATTTCAGCGAATTTTCTCCATTGTACGAAGTAAATTCCTAAAAATTTTCAAAGGAATCCACAGAAACGCTCTCTCGTAAAAAATTAAATTGCCCAGTTTTGGCAGTAGCCGATGTGGCTTGGCTCCTTTCTGTTAAACGCGGTCCGAATAGCCTTTGAGGCAGCTCTACAAACGCATGACAAACGGAACGAACGAAACATTGAAATAGAACAAGGGAAAGGACGCGCATTGATGACGGAGCAGAGATACAACTATTCGTGCTTGATGGATGTCCATGTTGCATCTGCCAAATTGAAGGCGCTACGTCGCGAGGCGTGAACTCATATTGCTTCGCTCTATGCTGTCAATGAGGTGTCACTCAGATTAGTGAGAAAAGTTTAAAAAAACGAGGCTCGAATACGTCTCTCCTATCTTCTGCAATGTTGACACTCGATTTTTTTTTTCTTTTTTTCAATTTTATGTTTGATTCTTCTTTAGGGTGTATTTGTATAACTATACCTGAGGCTTGCATGCACCGGCCCCATAACTCCTCAAGATGAGATACTCAGGTCAATTTGACCCGGCTTGAAATTTTTAGAATTTGTCGTCAAAAAAATGTCCTAATGCTCATTAATTACCAGCGAAGATTTTTTCATTCCGGTGTCGGAGCTTTTTCAGGATTTTTAGGCTATGTACATTTCGTGCTTTTGCCCATCTTCAGGCTGTTGGTTGGGCTATGGGCTAACACTGCTGCGCTGTGCGCGTCAAGTAACTAGAAACAACACTAAAATGTTTTCTTGTTACTTGACGCGCAACAATCAGGCTGCTGGTGAAAGGCGCATCGAATTCTTAATCATGTTTTGCCACGTGTATGAAGGGTTTACTGCATTCCATTGGTGTTTCACCGTTCGATTATGGCTACTGAAAATCGAAAGTAACTTTTATGCGTTTCGATAGGCTTTTAATGGCTTTTTATGAGCGGATAATGGAATTTATCACTTCAGATGAAGCAATAATGTTCTCGACCTTCAAATTTGGCTCAATGAGATCGCGAAGCAACCGAGCAGTTGCAGCTATCCGAAATGAGTTGTGACTAATTTCCGCAAAAATGCCATTCGACAGATAAAATTGTGTAGTTTAAACCAGGTTGGAAGATTGCTATTTCATCATAATTTAAATGAAAAAGTTTTTTTTACTTTTTACTGAATATAACGTCTAAATTAAGTTAAGACCACGTAAAAATACTTACTTATTCTGTACTTCCTTGTCTGCAGTTTGAGCTTGTTTATTTTCCACCAGAAAATCAGGTGCTTCCTTTACTCTCACGAAACCTAATTTTATTTATCAGATATTCAATGAGAAAACTATTAAAACCGTCTGGCATTGGAAACTTTGATCAAAGCTAAGTCGGCACTGCCACTACAGCACTGCTGCATCAAGATAACTACGACTCTACCTGATCTTCTCATTTTTGTATAGGCGTCAATTGTAACTTCTTTCGAACTCGACAATTTCGACTTATTTTGATTGCCAAAAAGTGACTTCCGAGTTTAAAGGAAATTGTCATATTTACAGTGCTTAAGTGAGCTAATGAGCTATACACCAAGTATTGAGAATATCGTTTTGGCTGCGTAATAAACGCTACGTAAAAGCCTCAAAGATTCGCCAATTTTCTATTAAGGTAAGGAGCAGGGTCGGAATTGCTCGCATCTGAGGGCGTAGACCCTTAGCTGGTTAAAGGGGTGTAATGTGATATTTCCTGATGGGGCATCCCCTTCGTGGAGCGGGGTTCAGAAAATTTTGGCAAAGCAGCACAAGTTTACGCTACTTTCAGGTTCAAAGTTTGTTAATCGTACAGAGTAAAAATTGTAAAATTGAACTATTGAAGTGACCGACAGACTTCTGAAATTAAAAAAAAAAAACAAAAAAATAAAGCCATTAGACGCATCCAAGCACCATTATTTCCATAAGAACCCAGTCAATGCTGCGGTTTACACGAGCTTAAGACGTGGATCTAAAAATCCATCGTAAAAAAGAATCAGGCAAGAACCTGGAAAAAGAAGAAAGAACGAGTATCAACACAGCCGACGACAAGAAAGACGTATTCGGGCCTCTTTTTTAACTTTTCTCCCGAATCTGAGCCGCACCTCATTGGCAGCATACAGGGTGAGCGAAAAGTCCCCGACCCCCCCCCNCCCCCCCTCTAACTTTTGAACGAATTGAGCTAGGGAAATGAAACTTTGGGAATGCTCCTATCTCAAAGGGGACCATCTTTTGAGGAGGTCAAAATTTTGGTCCCCCCCTGAGGGGGGGACAGGGGCCCCCCAACTTTTTTTTTTCAAATAGCAACCCCTATCTTGTGATACCTCATTCGAAAGGGCATAAAAACTAAGAATTTTGGCGCAAACCGCAGATCAATATCTCAATTTTTGACCGAGTTATGATAGGTCAAAGGTCAAATTTGACCTATTTTCAAAAAAGCATAACTCCGGTTCAAATTATCGTAAAGAAAAAAATAAAACGGGAAAATTTACCAAATTGTGTTCGCTTTTACGTAAAAATTGCAGAAATCACTTCGATTTAATTTTAAGGGGGGGCTCGGACCCCCAAATACGTCAATTCAAAGGTCATTCAATTTTCCCGCGAAATAAGCCAATTTCCTCTGGATTTGCCTCCACATTATCACCATTATTATTAAATTTAAACGGTCAAATTTAATCACCTTAAATTTCGTTTTTTTAACTTTTCCCGGAATTTGGGGACTTGCCAACGTAATGTTGAACTGATTTTGACCTTACTGAGATAATGTGGAGGCAAATCCAGAGGAAATTGGCTTATTTCGCGGGAAAATTGAATGACCTTTGAATTGACGTATTTGGGGGTCCGAGCCCCCCCTTAAAATTAAATCGAAGTGATTTCTGCAATTTTTACGTAAAAGCGAACACAATTTGGTAAATTTTCCCGTTTTATTTTTTTCTTTGCGATAATTTGAACCGGAGTTATGATTTTTTGAAAATAGGTCAAATTTGACCTTTGACCTATCATAACTCGGTCAAAAATTGAGATATTGATCTGCGGTTTGCGCCAAAATTCTTAGTTTTTTATGCCCTTTCGAATGAGGTATCACAAGATAGGGGTTGCTATTTGAAAAAAAAAAAGTTGAGGGGCCCCTGTCCCCCCCTCAGGGGGGGACCAAAATTTTGACCCCCTCAAAAGATGGTCCCCTTTGAGATAGGAACATTCCCAAAGTTTCATTTCCCTAGCTCAATTCGTTCAAAAGTTAGAGGGGGGGTCGGGGACTTTTCGCTCACCCTGTATAGTAGGGCGATGAGAACTCACGCTTCGCGGCATCGCGCCTTCAATTTTTCAGATGCAGCACGGACGTCCATCAAGTACGAATAGTTGTATCTCTGCGCCGTCGTTAACGCGCATCCTTTCCTCGCTTTATTTCCAAGTTGTGTTTGTTTCCGTTTGTCTTATTTGTAATGTTGCTTTAAACTAGAGCAGAGCATTGCGAGTTCACGACTCACGCCATCGCAACTTACATTTTTCATATGCAATGTGAACATCCATCTTGCGAGAATAGTTGTATCGTGTTTACACTTTAGATGTCTCTAACTTTTGAATTTCGAAATAAATTAAGATTTAGGTTGCCCGAGGTATGCTACGATATGTCCAAATCAATAGTCATTTTGAAAAGGAAGAAATATGTTTAAAGGTCTCTCAAGAGGTCTATAAAGTGTGCGTATGTCTAAAAATCGAACTGGCTATCGCTTCTACGGGAGTTACACATAGAGAATGAAGGAGGGGGACGACAAAGCGCCTGTATGTTAACAAAAAGGTGACAATTTCGCAGAAAAGTGTTTACGCTTCAGAAAGGAGTTCTTAGACCTCTGTTCACCACTATGCGTAAAAGCACCTCTCTTCACTCCCAACTTTCTTTCCCTCCGTTCATTTAAGAAATCTTCCGCATATATTCTCGGTCGTAATTTTTTTTCTTATCTTATTTTGCTATCTGTCAGAGGGGCTCGTTTTCGGCGCGCCAAGGGGGCGTATCTGCCAATGGCAGATTGGCCTTATGGCCAGTCCGAGCCTGGTAAGGAGTGAGTTTTAGAATCTTTTGTAAGGGCTGACGCCATCGTAATGTCTTATTGATTTTCTGTGGAAGTTTACTTTATAAATCAGTTCTCTTGTAGATACCTTGGCTAAATTTCACCGAAGGCTGACTGGCCTCGTACAGCTGATGAATAATGCTGGTCTGAGAAAGCCAAAGTTTTCGAGCCTAAAATAATTGCGGTTCGAAACTAATTCGAAGTCATATGACAGCTATAGACTGATGTTTGTGGCAGAAAATCAATCTGCGATCTGTTAAAAGTTATACATTTTAGAAGTTTAGTGTTAGAAGTTTGTCGGGGTTAACCAATTTTACGTGAAAAAATAGATTCCTCTGAAATTTTCAGTATCACGAAATATATGTCCCCCCAATTTATACTTTTGAATCACACATACATGTTATGAAGAACAGAGAAGATGAATTTTTTTTTTTCATTTTCCGAGATTTTTTTCATAATATCCCACGGTACACATCAAAAGTCGAGAGTACTTACGCAAGCAAGAAGTATAACTATAGTGAACGTAAAGATAGGCCTACAGAACCAACTCATTGTAGCTGCAGAGGGGATGATAAAACAAAAACAAACAAAAAAATGGAACGGACCGAAATTTTAAATAAAGAGACTAAAGCAAGTACTAGAAACAAAAGCAAAATAAACACTAAAAATTTTTTAGATTTTCTTTTTCTTTAAAAAATAAACCAAAAAACTAAACAACGACGTGATTAGCAGGCCCCAATCTGCCTTTATGGAAACACAGACCGCGATTGGCACGAGGCATTCTAATCACACCTCTACTTGAATTACCGGAGTAAGTTCCCAATTAATGATGATGATTCCATTCCAGCTGCCCGCGCTGCACAGCGGTGCCTAATTGTGTTTGTAATTATTTAAAAAAAAATTTGATTCACACGAGAGACCAAAAAAAGTGTGAATAATACTGTCACGGCTTGAAAAGAACAAATACTATGAGCGGGAGAGGGTTAGAGTGAGCTGTCTCACCACTTGCCATTTTCATCCACTTCATTTTTTCACCTCCTTGTCAAAATATCATTTCCATCCAGTTTTATTTTTATTGCTATTTTTTTCTGGCAACAGCGCTTTGGGCACTGAGACGTAATTCACAGGTAGCTCATTGGATGGGTGTAATGCTTAACAGATTTTTCGGTGCACGAACACACTTCGTCCATGAAGTCAATACGCTGGCAGTGATAATGGAAAAGTTTTAAGTGAACCAAATGACAACGGACACTTTTAAACATTTTCAGACGTTCGACCGGTGACACTCGCAGCGTACAGTGTCAAGAGAGAGAAAAATGGCAAAATCCAAAGAACTTGGACGAAGCCTTTAATCAAATGGCCGATCAAAAAACTTGTGTTGATAGAAACACCAACGAAAGCAACCGGTGGTAAAACGTAAGAGAGTTTAAGAAAAGAGAGACAAAATGAAAAACTTAATCACTATGATTTATTTTACTTAACATTAAGGATTCGTCTTATTTGAGGTATCATCGGTCACATACAGGAATAAGTCAAGAGGAAAACACTTCGTTGGAGGTCACAAGTGGTAACTTAACTGGGTGACGTCTGGGGGCGATTGTCCACGTGTGCAATGGTAACTTGATGAATGATGATACTGATTGAAATATTTTAGATGAGTTTAAGCTTTGTGGTGCTTTGCGTGGTCTGGGTGATTATTGTGGCCGACAGTCTCGTGCACTTGAGTCTGAAAATGAAAATGGAGAAAATGAAAGACTACATAAGTATGAATTCACTGGAACGAGGATTCTGAGAATGCATAGAGGACAGGAGTTTTTTAGGCGCTGTCCAACCACGCCCGAAACGGAAATCTACTTTGAAAACAATCGACGTTTAAAAGAGTGATTTGAGACGTTTTAATCAATAACCGGACTAAAAGGACAGGTGCCCATAAGACCTATTCTGGCCTTGAAATTGGTCAACAATTTTAACTTCGCAATAAATGTTTCTACGAGACAAATTTTACCTTTTAATGTCATTACTTTATAAGACACCGACTAAGTTTTCAAGTTGTATTGCATGTAATAAGTGTAGGTATATTTTCGTTGAGGTAAAGGTTATATTTGATGTCCAAAGAAGGGTCCTCTCCTGTTTCTCCGCTTAAATAGCTAAAAAAGATAGTATTTTTATGCATTTGCGATAATTTAGAGTCCAAACCAAATCAAACAAGTTTAGGTGCCGGAACGGAATATCCACCATTTTAATTCTTGCATTTACTTTCAAACGTAATTGGAAAATTTGCAAGGGTCTGAAATTTGATGAATTTCGTATCTAAGTGGAATCTACTGAGTGAACTGGACACGAGGATACCCTTGATTCATAAATTGAGCAATTATTAGAGGAGGTATGACAAAATAATTGATTCTGCTAAGATACATGTGTTTAAATGGGAAATGTCGCCAGATAACGCGTCATAAGGCGACACATTTTCTCACTTTCAAATCAATTTTTCTCCAATTACCCACGTCAAAAAAACATTTTGAAAAATACCGCGAACTCAGCTCATCAGGCACTTTCAGATGAAGCAATAAAATTTTCGTGTGCAAATTCTCGACGTCACATGACCTTCTGTCGCAGTCTAAAGATGCTTAAACTTATTAAGCGTGGACTTTACCTATGAGCAAAAAGTTGCTTGTTTTTTTTCCTTTGAATGTGTCATTGAGTACATCATGATAAATAACAAATTCAAACCAAAGAAGAGGGCAACTCCTTGCTAGTAGCTAAATAATGGCAAATTATTTGAAGAATTAGCTACCATTAGGTATTTTCGAGGGAAAACATGAGAAAATCCAAAAGACACCAAATACTACCCGCAGCAATCGTAGCATGTATACAACTTCAAAACTAAACAGGATTTCATAGTAATGATATTAAAAGGTATTATTCGCCACAAGGAAACTCTTTCTAGGCACTCTGAATTTCAAGGCCAAAAAAGTCCAAAGTGGCAATATTAGTGGTGGGTGGTTATAGGGATAAGCTTAGTTAGACTTTAAATTACACGAGAGGCAACGTACCTTCCTTTTAGGTTTAGCGTCAATACTGAAATTCAGCGCAAAAGGGGAGAGCGGAAACGCGTTCGGGGTTCCCACCCTCAAAGGCCCTCCCCCTCAACCCCTCCTACCCCTAGAAAACTCTATTGTTTGTCAGGGTACAGGATTTTGTAAAATTGCTCTCCCTGAAAACAAAAGACAAATCAGGCGGGACAATTTTAAGTGAAATTTCATCAAATCGACCGCGGGACAAGGCACGAAGTTAAGCATTCTGATACGTGTTTCCTGGCCAAAATTTCACGAAGAACACGAGTTATGCAACGAAAATTACTGAAATTAACTCCTAAATAGGATATTAAACGTTTCACGCGTGAATTCAAACCTCCCGCCCATAAAAACACAAAGGTCTAGGTGGGTCAAATCGCACACTAAACTTTACCATGACAGTCTCAGCGGTATGAAAATCTTGACGCTTTTGCTCAGCTATAGCAAGTTGTTTATATTTGAACAATAAAAAGTGGGACTGGGACAATGCTTGATTGAAAAACCTGCCGAAACCGTTGTAGTGCGCGACTGGACTCACGTGTAGTATTGAGTTTCTTGTGAGCGGGCAATTCAAATTTTCCGTAACCAACGACGAAATATGAAAACTTTATTATCTTAATTATTAGTTAATTTCAGTAATTTTCGATGCAAGAATCGTGTTTTACGTGAAATTAGGATTACGAAACATGTATCAGAATGCTTCAATTCGTACCTTGCCCAGTGGTCCATTGGTGCTTGCTGGTGGAATAGATTGATTAACGCCTCCTTCATCAAATCAGTAGTGGCAAAAAATAATTTTTTTTTTTGTTTGTTTCATTTTTAGATGCACTTACTTAATGCAAATTTTTTTATCAGAATCCCCCGACTAAAGCCTCTAAAATACTTAATTCTAGGTTGCTGCCAGGAAATATTTAAAAAGTTATGATTTTCCTTCTGTGTTCTTTGGTTTGTGTTTCGTATGATATTGATTTCTTCCTTAAACCTTGAGAATGTCGCAGGCAAATAGTAAAACCGGGCATTTTGTCAAATGCCGAAGGCGCATAATCAAATATTCTTACTTGAAATTCTGATTATTTACCTAATATAAGACAAAACAATTCATTGCTCCTATAAGAAGGAATTATTCTTAAAAATATGCATACTACAATAGCATTTTAAACGATATTCGGCTCCTGAACGAACATTTATCTTGAAATTTTCAAACTGTCATAGAACTCAGAGTGTTTTAAAATTTAAATATTTAAAACGCACTCGAAGAGGAACAAAGAAGACAAAATTGTGGGTCCGATGAGTTATTTTTTCAAAAAAATTGAAAATTCGTGAGATCTTCGCATTAAATTTACGACTTTTCGTAAACTGTCAAACTTTAACTATCTACCTAGGCATTTGATAAAATGCCTAATTTGACTAATTGCCTGCGACAGGAACATAACTATGTAATTTCACTTACAGCGAATGAATTTGCAGCCTTGACAGCGCTGTCAATAATGTTCTGGGCAGCCTTTGTCAAACTTTCTTGCGCATGGGGTGCTTCCTTTTCCAGGGCAGCTCTCAACTTGTTTCCTTCCTCGACGATGCTGCTGAGTGACTTGGTGAAGACCTTCTCGACATCCGTCGACTGAAGTTCTGGCACCTTCTTGGCCAACTCAGTCGCCGTCTTGTTCACTTCGGAATAAAACTTTTGGAAAGCGGCAGCTGCTGCTTTGGCATTTGGATCAACCTGCAAAAAGAGCAGAACAGAGGTTAGAAACTTAGTAAAGTGCTTCCTAATTTTACAAAACATGGAAAACGGGCAATTTTTCGTGCACTGAGAAAACTCTGGTGCTTTTTAGGGGGAAAAATGGACGGAGAGAAAAAAAATCTGTAGATTAATTTTTTTCCCTCATTTTCGGGAAATCTTACCCGATGGCTGACACGCTCGACAATATACCTCAATTACCTCTATTTAACCAAATTTAAAAAATCAGCTCGCCGTTACTTGCACAGAACAGACAGAGAAAAATAAATAATGGTTTCCCCGAAAACGACGAGCCCCCCACCCATGGCGCCATTCTAGAATCCAACCTGAGAATCATATCAGCACCCCAGAGTTTTTGAAAAAATCGAGTCCGTGTCGTTTTGAAATCCTCCAATAACTGTTCCGTGGGTGTGGAAAATTTGGTAGCGCTAGATTTCACACCGGTTGTGCGGTAAGGGCTTTCAAAAATTGCGATTTACATCGAAATCAAAGAGACTGGAATGCGTTTTTCTCCTAATAACTCGAAACGTCAAAAATAGAGCTAAGCGCCTTTTGACTTTTGAGTACTGATATCATTACCGGTTGCTATACGCAATAAAGCTTCGTTATCCGTTGTCAGTAGCGATTTTGTAAATTGGTAACATTGTTTTTCCTCCATTCAAATCCGTAGAAAATATCGATTTTCGATGAGACAGGCTGCCTCATCAAGAATCGATTGTTTTGCATACATTTAAATGGTGGAAAACGGTGTTGCCAACTTTCAAGAATCGCTACTGTCCGTAGTAATCCTTGTGGCTAAAAATCCTTAAGGTTCAAAAAGCTACTATGAATACCGGCCCTCTTATTGGGCGGGTGGACCCCCGAGACCACCCCCAAGAGGAACCGAAATTTCGGGGATCTAAAGTTTGAGCATGAAAAAGGCAGGTTAAGGCGGGTACGATATTCTTTGAATGGGTAGGAATAGTTGCCAGGATTATTTTTCACTTATCAAACAACTATCAATCTAAGATATTTATTTAAACAATTTTTTTAGATTTGATTAAATAATATTATCAAAATAGAGCCTTACATATTGCCCAATAATAAACTATTGAGTTTTAAATCAGTTTACTCCATTAATCTCGAATGCTGATAGATTTTTTTTTTTTGTGATGAGGGGAAAAATTCGCTACAGTGCCCCCATCATGAGGGTCGCCAAATACCGGGACGGCAACGACCATCAGCTGGTGAAGAGCCGCCGAAGCGACCCCTAACCGACCCGAAATGCTGATAGATTATGGGGTAAAATTTACCATCAGTGGGGTCGCATTCAGAGACAGGGGTTAAAAAACACCGTGCCTTAAACATCGAAAATAATCCTTTCGGCTTTCCCTACCCATTCAGAAAAAAACCTTATGATAGACTTTGTAACTAACGGTTTGAACTATTTCTTTTTGTATGAGATAGATAACAGACAAAATAAAATGGCATATTTGAAAAAGCGGCTGAAAAAAATATGCTGGTTGAATCATCGTTGATTTCCACGCTCTCCTCATGAGTGAGGGCAATGAACTCTCTGATATCATATCCGCACGGAAGCGAAGATTAAAGAACATTCGTACAGATGGATACAATCATAAGATGACGTGACGTAATCTTACCGAACAAATTTATTTAATGCGCAAATCGAGAGGGCATTGCCCTCAGATCTTGGAACGATTTCGATTTGTGGGTGTTCCTATTTTTTAAAGACAGCTCAAATGGATAATAATGAGCATTATGCATGGAACTACATACGAAAGCTAGTTACTGAGTTAGTAGTCTGTCATGCGGAAGTAAGGAGGAAAAATTGTGGAACCTATCTTTTTTAATGACCAATACAAAGGCTGCGCAGTCTTGCACTATATTAAAGTGGATGAAAAAAAAACCCAAGCAAAAGTATAAGGCAGAAAAAAAGAACCCAGCGTACTTATAGATCGTGGATTAAGATACTTAAGTTATTAGTAGCGTATTAGCCGTTTTTTATTAATTTTTGAGTGTGCCCAAGGTGGAAATCCTGAAAAGCAGGCCTTGTCCACACGAGTGCATTTTGAACGGAATAAGTTCCGCGAACTAGGGGTTCAAGGAGCAAGTTATGGGTGAGTTATAACAAGTTCCTGGAACAAGTTCGCCTGTAGTTCCTCAAACCGCGCTCAAGTGGTCAAGGAATGCCTTGCTAAGGAGGAAAAGCCGTTTTAACATTCGAGGGTTGTAACATTTCCTCCGATAAATTGTTTATTTTTGAGGAAACAAATGAATATTCTTCCTTGAAATTGTTGAGAACTTTCGGTAAAATTAGGTTAAAAAATTACCTGAAAAATTCAAAGGAAAGCATTCATGAGTTTCTTCTAAAATCCGTGTTTTATCAGAAGAAATTTGGCAACGTCTGATGGTTCATACGGCGTTTTTTCCTTAGCGCGGTAGTGCCCGGAGAAAAAAAGAACCGCGCTGAGCACCAACTTTGCTTCGGCTTCCATCGGATGTGGTGAAGTGCAGGAAAACACATCGCCTAGTAGAGGAAGTATGTTTGAAAACACAGGAGGAATGTACTGAAGACATTCGCCGGCTTACCCAAGTGCGAATTGGAAAGTTGAAGCAAAATCATCATCCACCGCATGTGCTGAGGTGCAGATTCTGGTGCTCAGCGCAGTTCTATTTTTCTTGTATAGAAAGCACCCCCCCCCCCCAAATAAGGCGTTTAGGCGTCGCAGAGCGCCGGAGAGCGCTGTAAGAGCGACTCTTATGTATGTATAGAAAGCACCCCCCAAGCCCCAAACCCCAGGGGATGCGGACTGAGCCGCGGGCCACGGTCGGGGCTGATTACCTTCTTCCTGAATTCATCGTAGGCCTTGACGCCCTGCTGGACGAGGTTGGCGGTGGTGTTGATAAGCATGTTGCGGAACTGCTTGAGCTCGATCCGTCCGAGGATCTGCTTCTCATACTCGAGCTGCTCCTGGATCTTGGCCACGTAGCCGTCCACGGTGGCCAGGAGGAGCTCTGCCCCGACCGTGGCGTTGTACTTGCTCAGGTCCTTCTTAATGTCCATCATCGACTGCGACAAATTCCGGAAAAGCGACTCGCTCCGCGTAAAGGTCGGCGTCAACGCCTACAAGCACACAAACAAGCCATGAACCGCCATGCACGTGCAAGTCCAGCCCCAGACCGCCCACCAACCCAAACCTGCTCCTTTTTTCTGGGGGGAGGGGGAAGGTTGAGGGGGAGGGTTGCCGGGGAGGGTTGACGGGGAGGGTTG
>NW_017566832.1:178278-248677 GCF_001854935.1 Bemisia tabaci | reverse complement strand
GAGGGGGGTTTGAAGAGAAGGGGGAGGGGAAGGGGTGTCTTACCCCTGGTGGTATACCCGAATGAAGCTCTTGCATGAGTGACGGATTTGCGATTTAAGTACTTTCATTTACGTAAAATCTCGCAAGAGACACGATGGCTCCACTGGTTTTCTCTAGAATCAACTCCAAAACTCAAAAAAGCTCTTAAAGTTGAAGCCGGAATGGAGGGGATATCCATTGCCACCCTGAGAGTCCACCTCTACATCCAGCCAAACTTTCCATGCAAAGATAGGGAGCAAATACATTCAGGCAGGCTTTCCGGGTTTTCAGTTTTGGAGTCCCCGAATAAAGTGGCAACCCTGTCAATGTATTTGCTCCCTGTCTTTTCATAAGGAGGTGAACTCATTGATGTAGAGGTGGACTCTGAGGGGAGCGTGAGATATCCACTACATTACGGCCTCAAGTTTGAGAGCTTTCTTTGAGCTTTGAAGTTGTCCTCACAGCAAACCAGTGGCATCATCGTGTTGCGCGCGAAATTCAACATGGGAATTAGTTCATAAATCGCAAATGCCTGACACATGCGAGAGCTCCACTTGTCGGAGTCTGAAACCCACCTCACAACGAGGCACAAGAGAAAGCGGGAAAAGAGAGAATAAAGAGAAGGGAAAGAGAGAAAGTTCAGTTTATTTAAGATGAATCTTCAACGGGTCGTAGTAACATTTTTTTCCGCGCAGGGGACGCCACCGCTGTGTTTTGATGTTTTTGCTCTTGCGAAACTGGGATCAAGTTTTATCCGTTATTGTTCAACTCTCAAAGCTTTCGTTTGTTTTTGAACATTTCAAACTGCATTGCATGCTGCCAGAACCTATGAGTCTTAGAATTCAATATTTGTGTCGTGATGTTTAAATAATAATCACTGATTTCGGCGCCAGATTTTAACTGCGCAATGTGGTGGATTTTTTTCGGAACTGCAGCTGAAGATTCACCTTATTGATCTTTATGAAACCGAACCTGCTCATGCCACAAAAAAACAAGAAAGCTACATGCTGCAAATGCACATGAATCACATAAAAACATAAAAAAACATAAAAAACATAAAAGGAAAAAGCATCGCAGGCAATTTAGTGGGTCCCACGAAATCCTCATTTTCGATGAGTTGTTTTCGCTCGCAAGTTTCGTAGCTTACCCATATTACTCATACCATTCATGCCTAATCTCAAACTGGCTAAATTCAAAGCAGTGTATTTTATGGAATATAGTCATACTGTATAAAGTGTTTGAAATTATATTTTGAGTTTAAGTAGACAAAAAACGAACGTTATGGTCCGTTTTTCATGCTGTGAATGTCGGATTTTGCTGGGATATCGATGCCATAATGTACCTATATATACCTATGTCAGAAGGTACAAAAATCCTCAAAATGCGACCATCTCTTTTTTTTATCCATTCCCTGCGCTTCAATGCTTAGGGTCCACCTCTGTATGGAGAACTCCATGCGAAGATAGGAAGCAAACACATTAGTAGGTTAGCCATGATTGTAGCCTTAGAGCATCAAGGCTGCAACTCTACTGAAGTGTCTACTCCCTATCCGTGCATAGCGAGGGTAAATGGATGTGCAGGTGGACCCTCAGTGTATAGCGTTGTCGGAGATATCCTTCCTTATGGCCTCAACTTCGAAAGCTTCCTTTGGATTTTGAAGTTCGCCGAGAGAAAACCAGTGGCTTTTTGTGTTTCTCACGAGAATTTTAAATTTTCAGGATTATTTAAACCCTGAGGCATGTAGAGCTCCAATCAGTTCAGTTCTAATTAATCAAAGTTAGATAGCGCATCCGCTTGCAAATCACGGTCTTAATCTGGCGTTAAGATGCGCTCAACGGATTGCTCCGATGAACACGCACGCGGATATTGGACTCTTAGCCAGCACGTAGCATGTAACATAATTGCCAATTTGGACCAAATGGACATGCAAACAGATTTCATGCCATAAATTGTCAGCAGTTACGTGTGCGTTAAGCGATGTGCGTTTCCTTAAATTAGCTGCAATTTTCGTTTTCGAGAATGATGTCACGAGGCACACTCATTGTTCCAACACAACATATCGACAGTAAAACTGCCGAACCATGTACCTCGATTGTCGTTGTGCCTTGCCGCTCGTGAAAGTTAACATTGAAAAAAGCACGTAGGGTGACTCGATGGACGCCATATCGTCACCTTCCAGGCAAAGTATCACAAGCGCCATGCGATGTTTAAAAATTTCCGCCGCCATTTTATTTTTTTACTGAGAAATTGTTGGTTGAATCTGTTCAAAAATTTCACTAAATTTTAACGGCAGCACAAAGAAAATTCGGTGTAATTTTCGGACAGGTTCGTTGAACAATCTCTCTGTAAAAAAATATAATGGCGGCGGAAATTTTTAAACGTCGCATGGCGCTTGTGATACTTTGCCTGGAAGGTGACGATATTGTGTGTCACGACGACATGCGATATATCGCACTGATTGGTTCCATTTTATCAGCCACTCGTCATTTTTCTCGAATTTTGAGATCGTGATTTTATTGTCATGAGACTAAAAAATTCACGCGCCAATTTTAACAAAGAAATTTAAATTGCGTGGTTTTTTAAGGGCAGATATCGCATTCGATACTGATAAACTGCACTCGAATGCGATATTTTTCCTCTTAAAAACCCTGCATTTATTATGTTGAAATCGTTCGTCAAATTTAGTACCTGAATTTTTTAGTCCCGTGGCAACAGAAATGCAATTTCAAAATTGGAGAAAAATTACAAGTATCTGAAAACATGCAGCATTGCAGCTAATTGATGCGTTATATCGCATGTCGCTCTGATACAAAAAATGGCTTCCGTCGGATCACCTTAAATCACAAATCCCTGACGCATGCAAAAGCTCCAATGTGGCCATTTGGATGCCTTAGGCATTTTAAAATCTCGCATTTTACTTCACGAGAAGGAAAAAGTATAGAAAGCATTATATTTCGGATTTTTCTTTTTTTTTGCTGGTTACTTGGCTTACATTTTATTCGAAACTAGACATTAGGGCGATAGACACATCCATGCTCTAGGCCTTTCAAATTGTCACGAATCTAGGCCGAGTGGAGTCCGTTTCAGCAGATCCACACGTCAGTTCCTTGAAAATATGCCGCCACCACCGGGATTCGAACCCGGAACCTACTGACTTAGAGTCAGATCCGCTGACAACTGGGCCAACCCGGCCGTCTATAATTAGGATCAATAAGCAGAATCCGATAAAAGTATGCGTCAAACATATTCAAAAAGCATCGCACTTGCATACTGCGAATCAATATTTAAACCAAGGCAATTTTTTTCGATAGCATGTTTTTGAGAGTCAATACGATTTCTGCATCAGCCCAGAGCGCATCGTTGATCTCAAATGGCTGACGGAGAGAACTTGGTGGTTTGGTTTTATTGGACCCATTTCTACCAAACGGAACTCTGTGCATAATGACGTGAGCCCTGTTATGCATGTATTCTAATGGGTCTTAGGGCTCATGAGTTAATGCACACAATATCGAACCGCACCGGTGCGATCCAAACAACGCTTAGAGGACCGAGTCAATCAAAGAGGTCGGACATGAAATGTTTTACTAAAACTGCAAATTTTGAATTTTTTTTCTCCGCATTTTAAATTTTAAGGGGTGCATAAAATAGAAAATTTTACGAGGAAACCAATGGAACCACTTTTAGAACCTCAAAGTTTTGCATAAACGGAGTTATGAGCTGTCGAAGTTTCCAAATTCTGTCCGACCTCTCCTATTGACTCGATCCACCGTGCGTGACGTACTATTGATCCTCCCGGGCATCTTCGGGAAAAAATATTCGACATAGATCGTATTCGATACATCGAACGGGTGAGATTGCATCGATATCGATTGGTTCAAAACATAAGCATAGCCTCAAAAGTCAATTGAGTAATGTGACGGAACGGGTTTTTTTGTGATAGATTTTTTATTCGTATGAGTATTTATCGATATTTCTCATTTTCAGCTTTTCTGACAAATATCCTACAATTTTGGTTTGAGGTTGTGTTCTATTGTTTTGAATCGAACGATACATCGAACCCCTATCGAATACGATCCACTGGATGGGTAATCGGTGAACTCACGTACCTCTGTTTTGACGGTCGTTAGAACATCGTTGACTTTTTTGGTGAAGTCTACCGATGCGTTTTTCACGACGGCAACAATCTGGTCAACATTCTTCACTTCAGGCATGCCCAGCATATGTTGCACATGAGAGGCAGCTTCATTGATGGATTTCTGGGCGTTGGTGAGAAGTTCTGCGAATGTCGGCAAGGTAAAAGGTGCAGGGGTAGTGGTTGGTCCAGCCAGGCAAACCTGTCACCAAAATAACATATATTAAAAATGCTTCTCATCATGACGTTTCTGGTCAATTTTCAAGATAATTGCTGAGCCTAGAGCAAAAAAAAATGAGCTTGAAACAAGATATTATAACAAAGGGAAAATACAAATTGAAAATATCACGTCTATGGTGACTTGCAATCTGGACTAGAGGGTCCGCTGTAGTTTTCAAGTGAACCTATCTGATTAAATAATCAGTGATGAGGCGTGATTGGTCGATTATCGATATCTTCCCATTTTGAATTGTGGTAAAAAATCACACCGAAAAAAAAGCTGATTTAACATTCGAGGTGTAAAAAAGTGTGTGACAACTCACATAACGCTTAATTAAACGCTACAACAGTTACTTTCGCGATGTCAAGATGTATAAATAACTGCTGTGGCGAGTTTATCCAGCATTTTGTGAGTTGTCGCATACTTTTTTTACATCTGGAATGTTTAATCAGCATCCTTTTTTTCGGTACAATTATTCAGGTGTTTGTCGCGAACACCCTGTTTATCGATCCTTCCCCTTAGGTTTAAATGGCATGCCAATCTATACGTCGAAAAGTACGGCACGCCACCGCAAAAAATGTAAAAAAAACTGAATTTTATGCTCAACTTCCGATACGGTTTTCTACTAGAAGTCAAAGTAACTGAATCACCAGAGCTAAAGTCCAATTTTAAGCATAAGTGGAGAACTTAAGTATCTTTAGTCAAAGTAGAGACGAAATTTCTAATGGGATTGCTAAAAATGAACAAGTAAAACCGCCGGTATCAAACTTACATATGCGTTCTAAATAAATTGAGTTTTTAGTATATAATTCAAAATAAGGGAAAAACTAAGATTTTTTTGGTGACAGCTTGTTCTAATTTTTAATAAGTTACGTTTTCGGACTAATTTTTTCAGTTATGTTATTATATTTTAATCATCTGAATTTACGAGTATAACGATAATAATCAAAAATTGCCAACTGAGAATATCTAAGCGTAAATTGCCGTTTAGGTATCACACAGGCCAATTTAGTTGACTTTTTGACCCTCTTCTTTCCTCCTCACGAGGCACCAACCTTAGACAACCTTTCACCCCCCCATCCTTTTTAATTACGGCATAAAGTCCTGATCCCCCGATCTCTCCAATTTTCTAGAAAAACGGGGAAAAATTTGAAATATTTATCATCCCTCAACTTTTTATTAGTGAATAGCAAACGTGAGATCGGACTTGACCATCCCTCCTCTCTTGGAAACCCCCCTAAGACAAACTTAGGACCCCACCCCCCGGTTAAGTAGCTTGCAATATACTCGAACAGCTATAACTAAGTCTAATATTGCACCAAATGAGCTTAAAAAAATTGTAATCCAGTTCACCCCGCGGTATGAATTCAAGAGACTCCTAGACGAGTAACTTTCCATGCCTAGCTATCAATCAATAATTGATAGCAAAGTGCGGGAAATCCATGACTCGGCTGTCAAATTATTCAGCAGTATTCCTCTATTAAGGAGATAACGCTATCAATGACCCTTGTGTCAACTATTTACCTATACATTTCTTTTTGATGAACCATACTGTTCATTCATTTTATTCTGATAAAATTTACAGTCTGCAAGACAAACAAGAAATCCACATCCCTCGTCAGATAGGTTCAAGATGGACAAATAGGTGAATGATGAATCAGCTTGATTGCCGATATCATTTGCAGCATCGTTTTCCTGTGTCAGAGAATGATAATAAAATTCTCTGCAAAAATTATAACCTTTTCGAATGAAATATTATTTCCATCTTATTTTCAATCTAATTACAAGACTTTCCTTCTTTTGCAACATTGATTAAACATGTCTCAACATTTAATCCGTACAATAATGACATTTACATTTACACTTTTTTCTTGAAACAATTTAAATTTCTTCAATTCTTGTATGGAACAAATAACAAGAAAAGTAACCCCTGGTAAAAATTGGCAGTAGAATGTGTGTTCCAAAATACTATAGACCTAAAGCCGGTTGTAAGATTTCCAATAGCTTCTGTAGCCGGCTGTACAATTTCTTATAGCCTTTCATAGCCGATGGCGATTAAGCAACAGCCAGACGATAAAGTTTATGCTAAACGTTACTAATTACGGGTACTAGGACTAATTGTAAGTTAGTTTTTGGACTACCGCTCTCTTTGTGTGCCGTAGTATCTTGATTTATTTTGGAGGAAAGCTCCGTACTTTTGAAGGATGCCTGTCATTCTTAATATGTTGGAGCGCCTTCAATTTCGTATAATACTGTGCAATACTTCTGGTGTGAAATAGTTGCATGAAGCGCCGTGGTACGCTGCGGCGCGGCGGGCGGGCAGCCAGCAACTACAAACCTAACAGGGATACTTCACGCATTGCGCAATGCGTGAAGTATCCCTGTTAGGTTTGTAGGCGCCAGTGCGTTGCCGCTCCGCTTTGTGTTAGGCTCTAATATTTAATCTCACGGAGTCAGCGTTTTTCAACTCATGATTTTGAAATGTTTGCACACTCTGTATGGACTATTCTCATTTTAATTGATGAAAAAAAAATATGTTTTAAAGGAAAATATAATGTGTGTTTTGTAAATATTAAGGTAGTTCCGTATCAAACTTAAGTAATGATTTCCAAAGAACACGAATTTCTACGTAATTTCTTTTAGCCTTTTATAGCCAATGGCGATAAAGTGTAAAGCCCGGCGATAAGAACTATAGCCCGACTGTATACTTTTTTATAGCTTTGTATAGCCCGGCTGTATGATTTGCTCCGCTTCATACAGTCAGCTATCAATAGCCTTCTTTAGTCGGCTATAAGAACTTCTATGGTATTTTGAAACGCAGCTCCCATCGCCAATTTTTACCAGGGACTCCGAGAAAAGGAGATATTTTTTTTTTGCTCCCTTTCCTCTTTCGTAGTCATAAGTTGGGTCCGTTCATTTTATATGTACTGATCTGGAGAAGGGGCGAGGAGAGCGTTACGCCCTTTTGCTTCTGCGTGTTTAAAGATAGAAATCTTTGAAACAGAAGCGTTACGACTCATTTGACAATGAACTACCAGACACGGAAAGATATACAGCACCACATTACACGTATACATCCTTTCTCATACATCAAAACTTCACGCAAAATCAGTTGAACATATCACAAATTTCAAAAATTAATGCAGAGAAATTAACGTTCGTAGTTTAGAAGAACATAAAACTGTGGATTTAAATTCCTCCCTCACAAAGAAATATCAATCAATGTATGCGCCTAGGTCAAATCCGCCATTGAAAACAGTCTATGCGTTAGGCAAATAACGCAGTTTCAAACGCATTTCCTGCCTTCTCGTATAGAGAGCACCTCTAATCTGCCCCCCTCCCCCACCCCCGAAAAAAAGTTAGGAGCGCACTCCATCTTTCCAACTCGCACATACTGCCGTGCTAAGGAAAATCGTCGCGCCGTATGAACCTTGAGGCGTTGTCAAATTTCATTTGCTAAAAAACTAAGTTTTTAAGGAAGTTTTAAATGTTTTTTCTTCGAATTTCTCTGACGATTTTGTTCGCAGTCTTGTTGAATCTATAACGACTGAAAATTTCAAAGAAAAATATGCAAAATTTTCTTCTATAATACATGTTTTATCGGGGGAAATTTGACAACTATCGAATGCTCATACGGCGTTCTTCTTTAGCACGGCAGCATAGTTCTGATTGGCAGAAATACGCTACTTTTTCGCGTATGCAAAATTTCATTCATTCATAATTTCATTTCATTCATAATTTCCGACATTCCATCCCCGGACGCCTACCTGGAACCAATTTGAAAATGTTCGAGTGGGAATCCTCTTCTTAGATACGCCGCTTAAAAGAGAAAGAGAGAGAAAGAAGAAAACTTTTAGCGCAAACTGGAAGNTCTGGTGTGAAATAGTTGCTTCAAGCGCCGTGGCACGCTGCGGTGCGGCAGGCGGGCAGCCAGCGCGAAACGCGCATTAGCGCCTACAAACCTAACGAGGATACTTCACGCATTGCGCAATGCGTGAAGTATCCCTATTAGGTTTGTAGACGCCAGTGCGTCGCCGCTCCGCTTTGTGTTAGGCTCTAATATTTAATCTCGCGGAGTCAGCGTTTTCCAACTCATGATTTTGAAATGTTTGCACACTCTGTATGGACTATTCTCATTTTAATTGATGAAAAAAAAAATGTTTTAAAGGAGAATATAATGTGTGTTTTGCAAATATTAAGGTAGTTCCGTATCAAACTTAAGTGATGATTCCCAAAGCACACGAATTTCTACACAATTTCTTTCAGCCTTTTATAGCCAATGGCGATAAAGTGTGAAGCCCGGCGATAAGAACTATAGCCCGACTGTATACTTTTTTATAGCTTTGTATAGCCCGGCTATATGATTTGCTCCGCTTTCTACAGTCAGCTATCAATAGCCTTCTTTAGTCGGCTATAAGAACTTCTATGGTATTTTGAAACGCAGCTCCTATCGGCAATTTTTACCAGGGACTCCGAGAAAAGGAGATAATTTTTTTTACTCCCTTTCCTCTTTCGTAGTCATAAGTTGGGTCCGTTCATATTATATGTACTGATCTGGAGAAGGGGCGAGGAGAGCGTTACGCCCTTTTGCTTCTGCGTGTTTAAAGATAGAAATCTTTGAAACAGAAGCGTTACGACTCATTTGACAATGAACTACCAGACACGGAAAGATATACAGCACCACATTACACGTATACATCCTTTCTCATACATCAAAACTTCACGCAAAATCAGTTGAACATATCACAAATTTCAAAAATTAATGCAGAGAAATTAACGTTCGTAGTTTAGAAGAACATAAAACTGTGGATTTAAATTCCTCCCTCACAAAGAAATATCAATCAATGTATGCGCCTAGGTCAAATCCGCCATTGAAAACAGTCTATGCGTTAGGCAAATAACGCAGTTTCAAACGCATTTCCTGCCTTCTCGTATAGAGAGCACCTCTAATCTGCCCCCCTCCCCCACCCCCGAAAAAAAGTTAGGAGCGCACTCCATCTTTCCAACTCGCACATACTGCCGTGCTAAGGAAAATCGTCGCGCCGTATGAACCTTGAGGCGTTGTCAAATTTCATTTGCTAAAAAACTAAGTTTTTAAGGAAGTTTTAAATGTTTTTTCTTCGAATTTCTCTGACGATTTTGTTCGCAGTCTTGTTGAATCTATAACGACTGAAAATTTCAAAGAAAAATATGCAAAATTTTCTTCTATAATACATGTTTTATCGGGGGAAATTTGACAACTATCGAATGCTCATACGGCGTTCTTCTTTAGCACGGCAGCATAGTTCTGATTGGCAGAAATACGCTACTTTTTCGCGTATGCAAAATTTCATTCATTCATAATTTCATTTCATTCATAATTTCCGACATTCCATCCCCGGACGCCTACCTGGAACCAATTTGAAAATGTTCGAGTGGGAATCCTCTTCTTAGATACGCCGCTTAAAAGAGAAAGAGAGAGAAAGAAGAAAACTTTTAGCGCAAACTGGAAGTCTTTTTTGATTTTCATTCGTGAGATTTGTTCCGTTCATAAATTCTACACACGATCAAAGTTCGAAATGAACATGTTTTCAAAAATTAATAGAGATGACATTAAAAAAGTTAGAGAGGAACAAAAGGGGGGTTTAAATAGCTCATTGTAAAGAATACTTCTAGGGGAAAAACCATTAACTTTTAAATTTATTCAATCTTAAGACGACATTAGAGGCCTCAAAAATGTTGAAATTGAGCCCTAATGAGACAAAAAGCCCTTTCGAAACCTTCAGAAAAAACTCCGGATTGCCGATTCCGATTCGGAGACGAAGCCTGTTTTCTCTCGAGAGAGAGATTCTGGTAAAATTCCACTGTTCTTTAGGAAGAGGAGACTAAAACTTGGAAAATTCTCACTGATTTCTAGCGGTATAAGTGTCAATTATAAGTATGCCTAAATCTAATAACTTCATTAGCAAAGATCGCGTGCGTTGGAATTTTGAGTAGGTTAAATTTTCAAAATTTTCCAGAGAGCCATGCAGACTCCCTTATGCGCTGGATATTATTACAGAAACGGACTAGCCAAGAGGGAGACATTCCCCCTTAACTTTGGGGAAAAGGTCTCCGAATGCCGGATGGACCTCTTTTGGTAAAATTAACGGGCATTTTCATCCATCGGGATAACAAGAAACATTGTACTATAGAAATTTGAGACTAACGGACTCAATTCGGCTACAATTCAGCGTATAATTTTGGTCGGGAATAATGATTGAAATATCGTGCTTAGACGTTGCCTGTGAGAAAAATTTAGCCCGAACAGCAAGATAAAATATTGTTCGGAGTTACTCGCTTGGTCTCATTCAGGAGTTTTAGGTCGCGCCAAATCGGACGAGCGTTTCAAGAGATAGAGGAGATTTTCACAAGTCAGAAAATCTAGTGATACTATCGGGGGGGGGGGGGAGATTACTGAGTTACGGGACTGTCTAAGGCAGTAGCCCTCCCCCAGAAATAAAGTAAAATTCAGCACCTATGCATGACCGCAGAGACAGAAAGGCATTAAGACACATCAGTTACTGCCAAATTTCATCAAACAATTATTTGTTTACAGGAAAACAGTTGGACAAATTCTTTGGAAAATTTCAGGCAATTTGGCTCACTTCATACAGGGAATCTCCGAAAATTTTCAAAAAAAATCCACACCACTGTTCTTCGTTTAAAAAAAAATGTACCGATCAATGAAATTTGGGAACGACTTATGTCACTTGGTTCCTTTATGCTTAATGCGTCCATTTGTGAGGTTAAGTCATTGAAGTGTTTGGATCAAAAGTGCGTAAATCCAAATAGGAATTGTATAATAGAAAAAAAGTCAGAATCAGAGAAGGCAAACATTCATTTTTCTGTTCAGAAAATATTTCAAATGATAGATCGAATATTCTTCTTGAGTTGGTCAGGTCTAATCATACTAGTTCTGAAATGTAATTTAAGCTCAGCTCTAATGTATCGTGCTAAAACAGTTAGGTTTTTTTGCAGGCAGTTGAAAGAAGTGACTTTTTACCCTTTTGATCCTACGTGCTCTTTTTTTATGTTCTTTACGTCAAATGATGTAGAAAGATCGCTTCCAAACTAATGTCTCAATTTTATCCCCACCTTAAAGTACACTTTGTCCGACTTCGTCACTTAAATTTTTTTTGATCAGAATAGGATCGGCTCAATCTGATTTTGGGATCGATGCATTGAATATACATCGACGGTGAAACTATGCAAAAATGCGTATCTCGGTTGCGCTGTGTCGAAATATCTGCTCCTATTTTATTTTCTAAAAGGAAGACCGAACCAACAACATGACTTAAAGTTTCCACAGAATACATTTTATAAAAAAAAAAAAAAAAAATCACTGAGATTTTCAAAAAATAGCGTTCAGTAGTTTTTCATGCAGAAAATAAACTACGACTGGAAGTCTGCAAAGCCGCAAACCGAGTTACGTATTTCTGCGGTTTTGCCATCGATATATTCTTTGATTTTCAACCGGGGCGTAGTGGATCGAGTCAATAGGAGAGGTCGGAAAAAATTTGGAAACTTCAAAAGCTTATAACTCCGTTTATACAAAACTTTCAGGTTCTAAAAAGGGTTTCATTGGGTTCCTCGTGAAATTGTCTTTCTTAAGCACCCCTTAAAATTTAAAATGTGACGAAATAAACATCAAAATGTACAGATTTAGTCAAAAAATGAATGTCCGACCTCACTAATTGAATCGATCCACTGTGCGGGGGCGGGGGGGTCACAGAAAGATACACTCCCTTACACACAAACAGGTACACCCTGGGCTCATAATGATCTAGTTTGCAATGGTCTATACCTATCACAGAGCTTAGTTTATTAAATTATATTTACATTGATAATTAATGCAATACGCTCAACAATGTTTTATTTCCAATAATCTTCAGAAGTAACTTGCATACCTGGACAGAGACCAAGAGGGTGAGGTACAAGGAGACGTGTTTGAAGGCCATGTCGTTGCTGATCGGAAGCGGGTACTGAAATGATCACTCCTGATTCGAGTTTTGATATCCCGTTGAAAAGCACACACCTCTGTTTACTGATTCCCCCGCGATCGGGGCAACCGCAAAAACACCCTGATCGAAGTCCAGCCCCCCCCCTTCTTCCCCTTCCTCTCCTCTGACTTTCCCGGACTCCTAGACTCACACCACGCTCCCACCTATCGCTCGCTTGACCACGTCATGTCATGTCGTGGGTCAGGTGCGTTTACACGATGTTGAGGTGTGAGTGAGGAGAGTAGCTCATCATTCCATCAGCCGATCAGATGCCATATTCCGAATGATGGCTTCAATGTAATAGCGCGGGCGTTTAAATCAATGGGGGAGGGGGGGTGCAAAAATGGGAAAGATTTAAAATTGGCGCACACTGAAAAAAAATTCTCGGCGTTTTTACCAAGGTCCGTTGGTACCTTTACCATCTCACTTTTTTCACCAATTATTGGTAATCTTACCAAGACAGACTGGTAAGCTTACCTAAAACCGGTATTTTTACTGTTTTTTTTCAGGTAAGAATACCACTTTTATTGGTAATCAATTCCCGGTAACTTTGCCAATTTATCTCGGTAATTCTACCACGGTCGATAAAAAATATTGGCGTTTTTACCAAGGTCCAGTAAAATTACCGAGAAAGTTCAATAATTTTACCGAGAAATCTCGGTAAAATTATTGAACTTACCAATTCCATAAATGGTAATTTTACCAAGAAAAAACTGGGATCAAATAGAACCCTGAATTCTTGGTAATTTTACCTTTTTCTTAGTAAATACACTGAGATTTTTTTTCAGTGCACTGAGCAGATAAAGGTTACGTTTTCTTAAAAAAAGCAGTGTAATTGATACAATTAATACTTCAGTTTAGCTTGACGACAGCTTTTAGGGAGTAGTTGTTTCCTGTTTCAAAAGTTTTATTCGTAACGTGTAGAGACCAAGAGACCAATATTATACCTGTAGGCGTAATTTTAACAGAGTAAACTTTACGAAAGTAATATTTTAAAAGGGTATTCTAAAAAACATTTTTGAAGAATTTTTAAAAAGTGCTTTTACGCGGATTGGGATAAGGTTTGGGTAATTTTGAAGGCGATTCTCCACGAGAATCAAATATTTTTGAGCTTTTCATAGATCAAAACTATGAAATTTAACACAAAATAATTACTTTATTAACATTAGCAAGTATAACAATGCTGTTTAACAATTGGTGCCAAAAATTAGAAGCTAGAACAGTTCAAATATTTTTCCTTCATAGGGGTTTTCCCTTTTTCATAAGCTTTATGTGTTGCAAGCAAGACAGCTTCAACACATTTTTGATTTCACCATCTTTTAATCTTCAAAGCTTAGCACCATCCGCATCCTGCAACAAAATGAATGAGGTTAACATGTTTAATTAGTTAGAAAGTACGAAATAAATAAATTCAAATAAAATAGCCAACACCATGTCTAAAATTTTTACGGAATAGTTTTTAAGTGCATAAGGATAAAAATCACCGAAGTTTTCAAAACATGACGCTTAATAGTTTTTCAAACCGGACCGGAGTTTTCGTGGTTCAACTTTAGGAATTCAAAAAAAAAGTCTTGGGTTGTCAATGGCCGGATTCACCTATTTGCCGCCCATGGGCCGCCTGTATGTTGCCGCCCCCTTCTCATTCGTTTTGAAACATCAATAAAAACCATCAAGTGAACGTGCCCGAGAGGGAGAGGTGCATAAGACGCATTCACTCGTGTCGGACACATTGTTTGCGAATGTCCTACCATCACTACCAGCAAAATTTCACGGAACTTTCCGTGAAAGTTAAGTTCCGTAAACCTATCTCTATGTGGACAAGGCCTTCCATTTATGAGAAATGATCGAAAAAATTAGGAAAGAACAAACATAAATGTGGTTTAATAATTTTAACTTCCGCCGCATCGCCGCGCTGACCGGACTGTGTTTGGCGCAATGCTTGAAGTATTCCTGCAGTCTTGTAGGCGCTATGCGTTTCCCGCCAACCGCTGCTGACCGCACTGTGTTTGACGCAATGCGTGAAGTATTCATTCAGTCTTGTAGGCGCTAATATGTGGTACATGCCAACAGCTGCACCGAGGGCTTCTTTTTTCATCTGGAGGCCTCGTCAACATTGCTCTCTGCGCCACGCCGCTCCATGCGTGTTTGGTTTCTCTCTCATTTTGACTATATAAAGGTGCTGTCTCTTGTATCACCGAAAGACGGCCAAATTAGAAATTACTGTGACCTCAGGAAATGAGAGCTTTTGTCGCTTTTTCTCGTTTGTAATTTTTTTTCTGAATCCTATTTTTTTATACCTGCATTTAAAAAAATTTGCAAAATTTCCCGTCCCTTAAATTTGCCGCCATGGGCCGCGGCTCATTTGGCCACCCCCTGAATCCGGCCCTAAAGAACAATTACAAGTTCTGATCTGCTTCGTTTGGGATACAAATTGCAGGACTATACTGCACTTTTACAAGCTCTACCGGCGCAAAAAAATTCACAAAACCTGTCGCAAACATTCTCCAGGCCATTCAAAAAAGTTCTCGGTCGAGATTCTATATCTAATTTTTCCATCCATTTCGATGAGAATTACTATAAACACTGAAAATTTGACAAACTCCGACTAAGGTCTCTTTCCTTCTTGCGTATAGTAACAGATATGTATAGATGTAGGTACCCAATGTAAACGTTGAATAACAGTACCTCAGGATCAAATCTTGAGTTGAGTATGGACAGTAATTGATCAATTTAAGACACGCTAGACACGAGATTTCTAAAAAGCAGAGGTTGTAATGCATTGCAATTATATGATAACATTATTGCCATTTTGTCGGAGTGTCGTGAATGTTGCATATTCGTATATTGAAGGGGCTTGCAACCTACTGCAGTAAAACTGAAATAAGTTGCAATTTTTCCTACATCACGATCTGATCACACATGGGAGTTAGGCATTTATTGAGCAAATTATGTAACAATATTGCAATTTCATTGTGAAAAAATTGCAATTTTATTGCATCAAATTGAGAAATTGCTTCAATGCGTTCGTTGCTCTGTGTTACTTGATCGATTGTGAGAAACACCCAGATGCATTCAACCACCCGGAGATATTTATCTGTTTACATTGGAAACATTGCACAACGTTTTAGATTGAATTACGTAGGTAGCCACTACATGAATTCATACAGCGGGTACTTCAACGCTGTGGATGAAAGTTCGAGATTCATTACTGACCCATGTTAAATTCCTCGTTCACGGGGTTGAGTTTTTCAGAATCTACTTACAATTAGTATTTTATCCATTGTTGTGTTCTATTTGTCTCCTTTTTCCTGCGCGATGAATTTACGGCTATTTTTTTTTAAAATTTTAGTATTAGAGAAATTATATTATTCAATGTTGGTATTAGTATTATATTTTAATCAGCGTTTTTAGAGAGTCACTGACAATGAGTGAATTTTTGGGATTTGGTAAAAAGAAACCCCAAACTTAATTTTCAAGAGCTTTTAAAATTTGAAAAATAGTTTTTGAAAAATTAGACGAATAAATCATAGATGCAGCCAAAACACTGTATGTTCTGAGGTGGCGCAAGACGCAAGGGTGGGCGGTCTAGTGGCACATATATCTATGTAAAATTGCAAAAACATGTGTCCTCGATTCGGTGCGTTTTAAAATCTCCACGTCGATCAAGTTTCCATGTCCACAACTTCCCTCAATTTTGAATTAACCTAAAATAGGTGGCACCAATCAAAACACCCCCCCCCCCCCCTCCTGACCCATGAGGTATAACTTTTTCGTGAAAGGGTTCTCTGGAACTGTTTTCTTTAACTTCGGTAGAGGTCTATCTCAAATACTGTGCGTATTTCATACATTTGTGTTTTTTTCCTTTCTTGAGATATTTTTTTTTTTCATCGTAAGTATCTCATGTATTTTGAGCAAACTAGATTCAGGTTGAATGAAAATCAAGAAAATACAAAGGTTGAAGCTAAGATCAACGGATTCAACGGAAATAAGTATTGGTATACAGGCATAATCACAATAACATGATTTTTATCTTTCAGAACTAGTGCAGTTTTTCCTCTTTTCTCTCTCGGTACAATAAACAACAATAATGCAATTAAATGATCGCATGAGAATTATTAACTTTCATTTAAGCTTATTTATGTCATTTTAGAATGTATGCAAAGATAAACTCTTTTCTAGTAGGAGGTATTCAGATCAAGGTCTTGATCGTATGCTCATCTGAATGGATCTCACCTTTGCGGTATCAAAAATCCTCTCGCTTAAAATCAAGAGCATTATGTAATTTTTTCAATCTTCCTTACTCGAGATAAGCTGAATGATTGCAGAATGTAATTTCGAAAAAAGCGTAGGTACCTTCATTCTAAACTCTCGAAGTATTTTCTTGTAATTTTTTTTTAATATAAGGAAACTGAACAGTATTTTAACCTTAAATTTTTGCTGTTCACTACTAACACAGAATCTCGGCAAATTACCTACAAGAACAAATATTAGTTAGTTAGTTGTTATTTTTTAGTACCAAAACAGTTTTCCTTTAATTTATATGTATGAACTTACAGTCGCACGTCGAAAATCAAGAATCACATTTTCAAACTTTTATTTTTTTTTTCAGTGAAAATTTTTAATTCATCTTGAAAGTTTTCATTCAACCCATTCCTAGCAACACTGAAAATAGAAATTTTAAGATCGAGCTTAACTTATAAAAAAGCTATCGGACTCGTGGTATCGACGGTCTGAAAGTATTTACAAAAAACTTTGCCTATTAAATAAAGCTCGAAGAAGTATTCAATTAGAAGGTATTCTCAAACCGCAGGGTCAAAAACCTGAGAAATAGATGAGCATAATTCTATTAGCGCTTAAAGCAGGAAGTGTTTTTTCGTGATGTTACGCATGCATTTGAATATTTCTGAGGAGAAAAAATCGAGAGGAGAAATTGCTGATAACTGAGGTCATGGGTTAAGTTCACTGAAGGTGGGACGGGAAAAACCAGAGAAAAAAACAAACAAAAAAGAGCTGTCAATAGGTATGTAAAAAAAAAGTGAGCGACTGAGAAACGCTCGCGCAACGCTAAGTCGCAATGAACTAGCCAACTTTCCTTTTTGGGGGAGAGTTTGGCTTTAAATTTCACGCATGGACTTTACGTACTCACTATCTCGTGCGATTATACACACAACTGGTACCGATCAATGAACTTAAGATCATATAGAAATGGATCAAGGTAGCTGATCAATTCTACCGTGCTGAAGACAAACAGCGTATGAACATTCGAGAGTTGCCGAATTGCCTTCAATAAAATGTTTATTTATGAGAAAAGTTATTGATATTTTACCTTGAAATTTTCAGGAACTTTAGGCGAGATTGCCAAAAAAATTTACTGTAAAACTGGGAGAAAAATATTCATAAGCTTACCAAGATATTCTTACTTCATCAAAGAAAATTTAGCAACGCCTGATGGCTAATACAGCGTTCACCCTTAGCATGGCAGAATTCCTACAGAAAAGACACTTAAGACATCGAGAGGGACCATCCCTGACCCCCCTCCCCCTTCCACAATTAAGATTTCTTACTTTCTAAAATTTCTGCGAAAAGCTTTAGAAGGTCAGTATCCACCTTAACCTTTTCCCCTCTCTCCTTTTTTTACCTTTGATTCGTGATTAAATGATTTTTAAGCATTAATCTGTAGGACTGAGAATCATGAGTCAGAGCGAGATTAAAAAAATTCTTTAAGCAAATATTTCCTCTATTTATGTCTGCAATGCATGCTTCCTGCGGCAGTGCGCGGACTAAAATGATAATCGGATTGCATTTTGCAAAAAGGAACCACTAGCATTGCAATGATGCTAAGATTGTGCAACTTCATCCTTTGCAATAAAATTGCGGAAATTGTGAAAAACTATGAAATTTAGATGGTAATTTTTGTTTTGAATTTACAGTTTTTAGCGAGTAAAATAGAAACTATTAAGGGATAATCGGGTTTTTCCTCCAAGACAAAAGAAGTTGCACAATCTTAGCAACATTGCAATGCTAGTGGCTCCTTTTTGCAGAATGCAATCCAATTAGCCCAGCCATTGGAGCAAAAGAAAGAGAAAAAATTTATGCTGAAGCAAAAAATTATCCTGGTTTTTTTTATCATTTACAAAATGTTTGAAAAATCCAAGAAACTCATTCCGGCGATACTAGCGAATGAAACGGTGTTGAAAAGTGGGAAATACGAATGAAGTAACCTCATCATTATATGAGTAAGCAAACGGGATCCATGACTATGCTCGATTTCGAAGCCCCCCGTACATACCGCGAGACCATGCCGATAGGCAAACACTGCGAGAATAGAGCTGCCACTAGCCAAAATTCCATCTGTTTCTTGCAATTTGCGATACATAAAACGCCCGGAGTACTTCAGTACTTCAGANGACTCGTGGTATCGACGGACTGAAAGTATTTACAAAAAACTTTGCCTATTAAATAAAGCTCGAAGAAGTATTCAATTAGAAGGTATTCTCAAACCGCAGGGTCAAAAACCTGAGAAATAGATGAGCATAATTCTATTAGCGCTTAAAGCAGGAAGTGTTTTTTCGTGATGTTACGCATGCATTTGAATATTTCTGAGGAGAAAAAATCGAGAGGAGAAATTGCTGATAACTGAGGTCATGGGTTAAGTTCACTGAAGGTGGGACGGGAAAAACCAGAGAAAAAAACAAACAAAAAAGAGCTGTCAATAGGTATGTAAAAAAAAGTGAGCGACTAAGAAACGCTCGCGCAACGCTAAGTCGCAATGAACTAGCCAACTTTCCTTTTTGGGGGAGAGTTTGGCTTTAAATTTCACGCATGGACTTTACGTACTCACTATCTCGTGCGATTATACACACACAACTGGTACCGATCAATGAACTTAAGATCATATAGAAATGGATCAAGGTAGCTGATCAATTCTACCGTGCTGAAGAAAAACAGCGTATGAACATTCGAGAGTTGCCGAATTGCCTTCGATAAAATGTTTATTTATGAGAAAAGTCATTAATATTTTACCTTGAAATTTTCAGGAGCTTTAGGCGAAATTGCCAAAAAAATTTACTGTAAAACTGGAAGAAAAATATTCATAAGCTTACCAAGATATTCTTACTTCATCAAAGAAAATTTAGCAACGCCTGATGGCTCATACGGCGTTCACCCTTAGCATGGCAGAATTCCTTCAGAAAAGACACTTAAGACATCGAGAGGGACCATCCCTCAGCCCCCCTCCCCCTTCCACATTTAAGATTTCTTACTTTCTAAAATTTCCGCGAGAATCTTTAGAAGGTCAGTATCCACCTTAACCTTTTCCCCTCTCTCCTTTTTTTTACCTTTGATTCGTGATTAAATGATTTTTAAGCGTTAATCTATAGGACTGAGAATCATGAGTCAGAGCGAGATTAAAAAAATTCTTTAAGCAAATATTTCCTCTATTTGTGTCTGCAATGCATGCTTGCTGCGGCAGTACGTGGACTAAAATGATGATTAGTCCAGCCATTGCAGCAAAAAAAAAGAGAAAAAATTTTAGCTGAAGCAAAAAATTACCTTGTTTTTTTTTATCGTTTACAAAATGTTTGAAAAATCCAGGAAACTCAGTCCGATGATATTAGCAAATGAAACGGTGTTAAAAAGTAGGGAATACGAATAAAATTACCTCATCATTAAATCAGTATGTCACCATTAGCAAACGGGACCCATTACTATGTTCAGTTTCGGAGTCCCCCACACGGTGAGGCCAATCCGACACATATACGAACATATTTATGCTAAAAGGAGCTATGTCACATGCTAACCCTATGCACATAGTTCTTTTTAGCATAAACACGTCCATACATACTGCAAGTACAGAGCTACCACTAGCCGAAAATCCCTCTGTCTCTTGCAGTCTGCAATATGCATAACGCGCCCAGAGTACTTTACTAAGGTTTCCAGACTTCTTTAGCATCTGTTTATATTTTTTTCATGTGTTATTATTTTTCTCTCTCCTTTGAGTAAGTTGCAAATGGAAATATCTTTAGTTTCAAAATATATCTGTGTAACTCTAGCCATAGAAGCATCAGTTTCGTCACCTCAATTTAATCCTTAGTCTAGTCTACCCTCTTTGTGTTTTCTCTATTCTGTAACCTTTGCATTTCCACTCATTTGTGACAAACTTTGTATCTTTAATAATTTGAGGGGCTTGGGGACAAGGCACATACATGCAGTTTTTGAAAAAAAAATTGAGATATTAATTATTTTAAGTAACACTAGCCTTAATGCATATTCTGTGAAAAATTCGCTCCCAAATTCCAATTTTTAAGCATCAGAAAGTCAGTTTGAACTTTCTCTCCGTCATAAGGATCCATGTGATTTCGAGACTTCAAACATGTATCTCTCGAAATAGCAAAAAATGCACTCATGCGGTTTGTCCTCCAAGCCCCTCATTTCATTAGGTCCTCAAAAATATTGTACTTTGTATAGTAAATGCTTAATAATATGGATACCTAGGTCCGTTTAAAAAAATGTAGTTTTGGAGAAACATATTTGCCACGAAAAGCTCAAATGTAGGCACGTGCTTCCCCGTTAAAAAATGTAATTAGATGGACCCCGTTTCCTTAATGCATTCATAAATATATGACATGTTTGATAGTGGCGAGGCGTGAATGATCGATTATCGATATTTCCCCATTTGAAGCTATGGTAAAGAATCGCTAATAATGGTATTCGTTGCGAACACCCCATTTATAAGTGGCGAGGCGTGATCGATTATCGATATCTATCGATCCCCATTTGAAGCTATGGCAAAGAATCGATTATTAAGGTGTTCGTCTCGAACACTCTGTTTATCGATCTTCTTCCATAGGTTTAAATGGCAGATCGATCGATATATCGCAAAACACGCCACATTAATGCTGTTTGTCGATCCTTTTCCATAGGTTTAAATCACAGGGCAATCGATCTATCGCAAAGCACGCCACGCCACTGAATTTGATACGCTCGCAATGGTAATCCTACCCGTTTGTCTAGGGCACGGTGTCCAGAGGAAAAACGATGTCCTGCTTAGCCGATTGAGAAGGTGTGCACCCAATACGTTGACGCATATGACTTGGACTTCAAGACGGACGTCACTAAAAGAAACTTAAAAGTAATTGGCTCAATATGTACTGAACTTGAATTCATGCCAAGGGGTTCAGAGGGAAAGAAAGAAGAAATAACTCCTTGTAGTGAGGACGGAGGACAAGAAATTCACAGATGATACTCCAAGGAAGGGGTGGAAGAGGGGGGTGGAAGNGGGGACGCCCAGTGAGAGGTTGGCGACAGGGGGTGTTAAATGAGATAAGAGATTGTCAACTCCCTGATGACCTGTGGGAAGACCGAGCTTTGTGGCGATTAGGCGTCGCACAGCGCCAAAGAGCGCTATAAAAGCGACTCATATATATATAAAGACCTTTGCTTGAGACTGGCGAAATCGATCAAAGTCATAGGCAAAGCAACAATCTGCGTGGAATTTGACAAAGTGGTGTTTAACATGGCCTCCAAGTTGCTGGTTTTCAGAAGATCTGCGTATCGTCAAATGATAACTCGCAAAAGCGGAAAGTAGATTATTGAAAAAGGCACGGCTTTAAACCGAAAACTGAGCCGAGAATAAGAATCAATTATTCATAAACGTGCTTTACGTTAAATTTTAGATCCGTTATTTATTTCGTTCTCCAGTGTACCAAATGTTTTCTACTGTCAGCAATACTTGCTTGCCACCGTTGCATGAACACTTGAATTTAGCTTTAACATGGGCATGACTCTAAAATTACGGAAAACCGTCTGTATGAAAAAATATTTTTAAAGGATCGAATTATTAAGGTGTTCGTCGCGAACACCCTGTTTATCCTTTTCCCAGAATTTTAAATGACAGATCGATAGATATATCGGAAAGCACGCCACATTACTGCTGTGTATCGATCCTTTTTAATATAAGTTTAAATTTCAGGGCAATTGATACATCGCATCAGACCCATGTTTAGACCAATATTAAACTCGGAAAGAGACCGGACATGACTAAATCATGGTAAAAGATAGACCCTTAATGCGCAAAAAATTGTTGGGTTTCAGCTAGGTTCGGCTCAAAAACGGCCCTTATCGATACCCCTCCTTTTGGAGTCATCAATAAATTAAAGCCATTTACAAATGAGTATCAACTCGGTCTTTTTCAACTTGCCATTTTTGCTGATTGGCTCCTCCAACAAGCCTCTCTACAGCAAATAATAGTGCAGGGCGCTGTTTGAGGAAGGGAGGATTAATGATATCGAGTCAGGGAGGGGGAAGGAGAGTGGAGGTGAGTTATAGGGCAAAGGGGAGTGAAAAGAGCCATTGGAGTCGTTGGAGCCTAGCTTGGAAATTACCTCCCCATCCACCGCAACCGCCGCAACCGCATCCACCCCAGCCATGTCCGTGTCCGTGTCCGTGACCATGTCCGTGTCCGTGGGGACATCCCTGAAAAATCAAACGCAAAATTTCCATCTTATAAACTGTACGAGCCACTGAAAGGACACGAAAGTAGCATTGTAGGGCAGCCAAACCAATGGACCACTAGACAAGGTACGAATTAAAGCATTCTGATACATGTTTCTTGACCAGAATTTCACGTAGAGCACGATTCGCGCAACGAAGACTAATGAAACAAACTCCAAAAGAAAATAGTAACGTTTTTATTTCACATTGATCACGAGGAAGTTGAACTGCCCGCTCACAAGAAACTCAAAGCTCTACGTGAGTCAAACCGCGCACTTCAGGGGTTTCAACAAGCTTCTCAATCGAGTAATGTTCATTTCCCACAATGTGTTGTTCAAACTATAAAAAATTTGCTACAGCTGAGCCAAAGCGTCAATATTGAGGTTGCCAGATTTTTATATCGCAGAGACTGTCGAGATAACGTTTAGCGCACGATGTGAATCACGCAGAGTATTGAGTTTTCATGAGCGGGTGATTTGAATTGACGCATCAAGAATTATTGAATATCTTTGAAAGGAGTTGATTTCGGTAATTTCCGTTGTGCGAGTCGTATTCTACGTGAAATTTTAGTTAGGAATCACGTATCAGAATGCTAATATTCGTATCTTGTCTAGTGGTCCATTGGTCCGTTGCGCTGGTCACAGAATCTTGTTTTAGTAATTGATTCTTGTTGATTACCTAAAAATAATGAGATGCGTCCAAACCGCGACTTTTTACCTTCTATATTAACCAAGATATCGCGTTTTGAAAAGTCGGGTTTTCGACGTCATCCACCGTGGTAGTGACACCCATGGTTTCTTCCACCTTCCTTTCACCATTAGTTGGTGTGACGCTTTACACTGGTTATTTAACGTTTGACTCGGATAAAAGCAAGGTGGAGGAAACCAAGGGCGTCAATGCCGCGATGGATGACGTCAAAAACCCGACTTTTCAAAGGGCTATATCTCGGTTAATATTGAACGTAGGAAGTTTCGGTTCGAACAGATCATATTATTTTTGGCTAATCTACAAGAATTCAGCATCAAAACACGATTTTGTGACCAGCGCAACGCACCCATTATTTGCAATAACAATTTTAACCAGAGGACGCTGCACAATGCACATCGGTGGCTATGGCGTGCGTGCTTTGCGATGTATCGATTGATCTGCCATTTAAACCTATGGAACACCTAATACACCTACGAACACCTTAATAATCGATTCTTTACCATAGCTTCAAGTGGGGGAATATCGATAATCGATCATTCACGCCTCGCCACTGATCGATGGCCGTAATACTTGGCCATAGTGGCGAGGCGTGAATGATCGATTATCGATATTTTCTCATTTGAGGCTATGGTGAAGAATCGATTATTAAGGTATTTGTTGCGAACACCCTGTTTATCGATCCTTTCCCGTAGGTTTATGTAGCAGCTCAATCTATGTATCGCAAAGCATACCGCACCACCGATTGGGCGGCCTCAAAGTTCGTCAAACCTACGAAACCTGTAACACTTCAATCCGAGCTTGATTCCTAGCTACTTTTTCATTTAAAACACTCCATAATTGTCTAAAGAAGTTTCTGGGTCAAAGGAAAAATATATTTTTTCACGCAAGGAATTTTCGCAGTCCGGTATGAAGCGAGTGTTACATCAAAATCATTTTAAGGTATCGTCGTATTATTTTTCATGGAAAAGCTTAATAACCATGAAGGCTTCCAGAACATTTCGATACTCAAGGGAATGGTCGACATTTGACGCCTTAAAAAATTAAGGTAAAAAAATAAATCTCACTTGTGCTAAATCGCTGAAAGCGAAGAAGAGAGACAAGCAAACCATCAAACACACAACCCAGGATTCCATTTTCTTCTCTTGACAGTGAAACAAGTGAACACTTAAAACAACGGTGCTGTAAAGAAGGGTGCTCTTTTGATGCTTTTAAAACACCGCAGTCAACTCGCAATAAAACTTTGTCGAGTGACAATTTTACGCAAAAAATTATACTTTCGAATCTGTTGACTCGTTCAACTGGACTATTTTCACACAAGACTTTATTTCTACCGTGACTTTTTCCGAAAGCAGTCCCAGCACTCAAGCCACGGTCTCACACAGTTTGAAAAAACACTCGATGCAACGCAAAATCGAAAACTTAAGAAATTTTAATAAGGTTTTGCTTTTATAGCGGGTTCAACTTTCCTCACGAAGACGTGCAGATCTCCAAAACACTGCATATGCGGGTGGTCTTATCTTTTCTGATCACTGATCGCTGATAGCTGATCGCTGATCGCCAATAATCAAAGACTAATGACGCACTTTTCTGATCTATTGTTGATAGAAGAAGCATCATACGTAGGTCCGTTGTAATGACGAATAACGGAAGCGGAAAAATTTAATGGAAGATGGCAGGCTCGTCAACATGGACCATCACATGATTTTTAGGATTTTAACAGCAACACAGCACCAGTGGTAGATTCCTCCCCTTCTTGGACCAAAATCAGAGTGAAGAAAGAGGAAAGAAAGAAAGAAATAAATAAATATTATAGCATACCTACAAAAGTACAATGATACTGTGCTACTGCATTTTCCTAGTTTGCTACACATTTACGATGAAGTTCCCCAGGACAAATAAGACAAACTTGACCCACGCAATATGGAAATGAAGCAAGGGAAAGGACGCGCATTGACAACGGCGCAGAGATACAACTATTCGTGTTTGATGGATGTCTTTGTTGCATCTGCAAAACTGAAGGCGCCATGGCGTGAATTCGCTATACTCCGCTCTACATGCTGCCGATGAGGTGTCGTTCAGATTAAAAAACGAGACCTGAATACGTCTTTCCTATCTTCGGCTGTATTAATACTCGATTTTTTTTTCAATTTGATGTCTGATTTTTTTCAGAGTGTAATTGAAGATCTATACTTGAAGCTTGTATGTACCGGCACCATTACTTCCCCTCGAGTAAAAAGGCGTGTTAATTTGACCCGACTTAACTATTTAAGAGTAAGCTGGCAAAATTCAGTGAGTCAAGCATACTCCAAGTGAATGAATACATGGATCACATTTTGCAATAAGGAACCACTATTTCTGGCCCATCTAAGAAACAGCATACATGCCATTGGTTTCCGTGCGCAGATATGTGCTTTTATGGGGGAGCCAGAGATAGTGGTTCCTTATTGCTAAATGTAATCCACATGATCCTCATATTTTCATGGCTGATGACAGTCTGTCATATGAAAAGAGAGTAACCCTTTGCCATCAGTGGTGCGTACATGCGTATTTGGCCCTGGTAAAAATTGGCAGTGGAATCTGTGTTCCAAAATACCATAGACCTACAGCCGGCTGTAAGATTTCCAATAGCTTCTATAGCCGGCAACACAATTTCTTATAGTCTTCTATAGCCGATGGCGATTAGGCAACAGCCTGGCGATAAAGTGTTTGCTAAACGTTACTAATTACAGATGCTAGGACTTAGTGAGTTTTTGGAATACTGCTCTCTTTTTGGGCCGTAGTATCTTGATTTATTTTGCGAGGAAAGCTCCGTACTTTTGATGGATGCCTGCCATTACTAATATATTAGAGCGCCTTCAGTTTCGTATGATGCTGTCCAATACCTCTGGTGTGAACTAGTTGCTTCAAGCGCCGTGGCACGCTGCGGCGCGGCAGGCGGGCAGCCAGCGCGGAACGCGCATTGGCGCCTACAAACCTAACAGGGATACTTCACGCATTGCGCAATGCGTGAAGTATCCCTGTTAGGTTTGTAGGCGCCAGTGCGTCGCCGCTTCGCTTTGTGTTAGGCTCTAATATTTAATCTGGCGGAGTCAGCGTTATTCAACTCATGATTTTGAAATGTTTGCACATCCTGTATGGATTATTCTCATTTTAATTGATGAAAAAAAAATGTATTAAAGGAAAATATAATATGTGTTTTTTTTTTTAAATATTAAGGTGGTTCCGTATCAAACTTAGTGATTTCCAAAGCACAAGAATTTTTACACAATTTCTTAGAGCCTTTTATAATCGATGGCGAAAAAGCAACAGCCAGGCGATAAAGTGTAAAGCCCGTCGATAGGAACTATAGCCCGGCTGTATAATTTTTTATCGCTTCGTATAGCCCGGCCGTATGATTTTCTCCGCATTCTACAGCCAGCTATATGATTTTCTGTAGCCTTCTTTAGCCGGCTATAAGAATTCCTATGGTATTTTCCTCTGGGAAGACAGGCATATGTGGCGTTTGGGTGTCGTAGAACGCCAGAGTGCGTTATAAAGCGACTTTGTATATATATTTTGAAACGCAGCTCTTATCGCCAATTTTTACCAGGGGGGAATGGCGGCCGCTATAACCTTCATATTAACATTTTTGAATGGGATGTCTTTGATTCACAGTATGTGTTTGACTTGATGAACGAATCACACCATCCAAACAACCTTATAATTTCCTCCTCATTCGGCACTGGTGTAGATTCAACAAACTTCTGACCCTAGCGCAGCCTTTTTGGAATAGAGCGGTCCTTTGTGCTGAAACAAATGACATCGAATTCGGAATTTCAAAGCCTCGGAAGCTTCAAGCCTGTTCCGGCCTATCCTGGATTTTGCTAAAGTTCCCAACTTTCAAAGTACCATACCTGGGTAGACTATATCGACGGTGTAAGTCGGCAATCACATAGCTCGGTTTGCGACGTCGCAGACTTCCTGTCATACTTCATTTTTTAAACGGGAAACTACTCAACGGCAACTCTTTAAAACTGTCGTGATTTTTCTTTTCTATGTGAAGAAAATTCTGCAAAAACTTCAAGAAATGATGTCAATTTTTTCTCCTCTAAAAAAATATTATAGAGGCGGAGATTTTCAGACACCGCAAACGAGTTATGTGATTGCCGACTTACACCGTCGATATGTTTTACATAGTTTTGTCATCTCTTACGTTCCTTCACTGGAAAAAACACATTGGATTTAGAGTCCAGACTCTTAAAAACATCGACAAGAAAAAATACTCTTGATTCAATCGGATTTTTGCTTAGATCAAGAACCAAGCCTCTTAATTTGAGCGGATTTCCTTTCGATTTAAGCAAAAATCTGATTGAATCAAGAGTATTTTTTCTTGTCAATGTTTTCAAGAGTCTGGACTCTAGATCCAATGTGTTTTTTTTCCAGTTTTCCAAGGCATTTCGGATGACATTTTTAAAATAAACATTTTATATGAATCATTTTTTTTATTTTATCATGAATTTCCCGCTCCAACATGTATGAATCCGAGAATTTTTCACGTGACACATCATTGGGCCCAGCTTCCGTTCTCACAATCTCTGAACCTCGTGGCTGACGAATTTTCACGCGGACTTCTTACTGTTCCAAAAAAATAAACAAATCTTCGCGGATGGTCAACAATCTGCGCGTACGGAGCATCGCGTCATCAAGGAATCACCGTGAGATATCCAAGAATCTCCGTCCGTTTAGTTAGTGGTGCCCTTCACTGTTTTTTTGTCACTTATCACGAATTTTGAGCTTCAGTCCAAGAGCTCTAATCGTTTGTTTTCTTAATTGTGCACGCACTTTATCTGCCTCGCGTTGTGATAGAATATTTCTGGTGCGATGGGAGCTGTTAGCTGCTTTTTATCGTTATTGGTAAGTTAAACAGAGGTAATCTATATTTGCGCCTCTCATTGCATCATTTTTTAAACGATGGATCAAGTACGTTACTCGTTATCGACATCTGTCCGTCGATTCGAACCGTCTGGACACAAAATGTCTTCAACCCCCTGCGCAGGGGGAAAAATATGCACCACAACTAGCGGCTGGTTAAAATTGAATCAGTGAGAACAAAAACACACCAACTCAAAAAAATGAAAATTATCAAGACACGCGCAAAACTGCACAATAGTTGAAGAGGTTAGCACAAGAAAAAAGTTTTGGTACCGAAAGACAAGTACTTAAGGATACTTGAAAGGTCCAAGTTTGAACCGATGCGTTCACTTCAATGACTTTTGTGAAAATTGACTCTCTTCAATGAAAATTGAGCATTTTTGAGTTACCGAGTTGGTGTGTTTTCGTTCACGCTGATTCAAATGTGCCAGCTACCATACGGCGGTTACGATAACTACCGTAGTGTATGAGAAAACTAACCCGGTAGTCACATTAAACACCATTGTTGTTGCCATATTAAACCGAGAACTACCGTAAGAGTTAATTTACCCACCACGGTGCCTGTGTTGCCTATTACGGCAGGTATGCTATCCATATCACACAGTAGCTGGTGCATATTTAACCGCCGCTGGTTTGGGCGATCATCATATCCGCGTATAATGAACCACCAGAGGCGGATCTAGCAATTTGGCTACACCGGATTTCCTCAATTTAAACCTATACTAAATAATTGATTGTCGGAGCACCTGGCCCCTCCAAGAATCAATACATTTCCATAGGTTTCGATGGAGAAAAGACAATGTTGCCAATTTGCTGGATCCGCCAATGTGAACCATCCAAGCTATTCGAACAAGAGTAGCATGACCTGAAGTCTCCAAAAACGTACAATTATCTGATAGCATGAATTTGGCAGGCATGCTTACAGTGGGCCTGTATGCAAGGTGCGGTTACGAGCTGAAATCTCTTGGATGTGTCAAAAATTTGCGATCTAAGCACTGCTACGTAAAATTAAATAATTTTGCAAGAAACACGATGGTGTCGCTGGTTTTCTCTGAAACCAACTCCAAAGCTCAAAAAAAGCTCTTAAAAATGAGGCCGTAATGGAGGGGATACCCCGCGCTACCTTAAGAGTCCACCTCTATATAGCTAGTCAAACTCTCTATGCAAAAAAAAGGGAGTGGATACATTAGCAGGATTGCCGTGTTTTCAGTTTTAGAGTCCCCCGACAAAGTGGCAACCCTGTTAATGTATTTGACCCCTTTCTTTGCATAGAGAGTTTGTCTTCACACAGAGGTGGACTCTCAGGGCACCTAGCGTGGGATATCCCTACATTACGGCCTCAGCTTTGAGAGCTTTTTTTGAGCTTCGGAGTTTGTTTCAGAGAGACAGTGGAGTAGTATCATCGTGTTTCTCACGAAATTTCACATAGGAATCAGCTCTTAAATTAAGCTTTTTAATTTCAGCTTCTTAATTATCAGTTCTTAAGTAAATTTTAAAATAGCCTTAAAAGTCTGGTAACGCAATACGCACTAGAAATCTGAAATTGTATAGCCTTTCAATTTGCAATCTTCACAAGGGACGTTCTTCCCATGTTGATTCAAACTGCATGAACGTCGCGGTCATATCTTGTGTGCAAACACCTGACGCCCAAGTAGCACAGATTGCAATAAGTAGCAATTGCAAGTAAAAATATAGCAATTCCACTAAGTGTTGCGAAAGTTGCCCAGCTCCTATTTGAAGGGGCCTCATTTATTGAAACTTATTGCAGTAAAATCGAAACAAGTTGCAATTTTTCATTGCATTGCATATTGCCTTTCTTTCTGACACATGAAGCTCATTTTGCTGATTGTTGAAAATCGGCATAAATCGACTAAATGATGTAAAAATATTTCAATAATTTAATGATAACGAAATTACAATTTTAGTGAAATCAAATTGCAATTCAATTTCAATATTTTCGTTGCACTGCTCTACTTGGGCGGTCCACAGCGTGATGTGGTGTTCGGCGATTTCGAAGAAATCTCCTAAAATCTAGAAACGGTCGATTGATCGATCGATTATCAAATCGTCCTCCAAAAACTGAAAATCCACCTTAATATAAGAAATGTTTATAATTTTTGTCATCAGGTATGGAGCCACGGTGTTGATGTTTTGGTGCGTGGCGCGGCCATCGACATAGACACGACCGTCATCTCACACGGCAATGACATTCCGCGCCTCAGAACCCTGGACGAGCTCATCAGTTCGCGGAAACCACAATCCCATGTCTCCAAAGTTGCCAAAAGTACGTAACATGGTATCCTACCTTATTTGAGGCGTATATAACGTCTTAGCTTTTAAAAGGCAGGATGGGGCCATAAAGTACGTAAAGTCGTAATGTAAGTGGGAGAGCTGGCGCCATTTTTAAGCATTTTCCAGGTCCCGAATTCCGAGACTCTTTGTGTGACGCCGGGTCGCTTTTTCGATACATGATCGATTGTTTTCGATACACGGATACCCGACGATATCCGGATATCCGGATATCCGATGTAAACAAAGAAGAAAGGAATTACCACGTGTTCCACACCGCCATTTTGGATCGAACATGAATCGAAAAAGTGACCGAAGCTCGGCGCACACCGGGCTCGGAACTCGTCGAGCAGAACATGGCGCCAGCTCTCCAATTTACATTACGACTCTATGTACTCTATGGAAGGGACTTACCCCCTACTTTAAGTTTGAAATAGTTCCGTATGCCCTTCTCCCTCCTAAAAATTTGGAACTGGGATGAGACTCTTTGATATCCCTGCCACATGACAAAATACGAAAATGACGCTAGGAAGCATCGAGCAATTATTATTTTTCTTTAATTTTTTTTTTTTTTTGGCCATTCTAAGTTAGGACTATGAGAATAAATCCTATTTTTATTTCCATCTTAAAAAAAATAATGATGAATAATTATAGGTAACCACGAGTAACTTAGAGCTTGGTTAGTATTTCCTGCTAAAAATCAAAACCCAAACTAAATTCTCTTCTTATCTCTTGAAGAATTTAAGGCACTGCATGGATGAGTTACTCTGCCACAGATTTTCTAGTAAGCAGCCCATCAGAAGGAGGATTGAAGAGGCCAAATCGATGGCCAAAGTGCGCAACCACGTATCTCCGTTCGCAACGTTGCATACTTTCTATCTTATTTAGGTACTTCATTTTTTCTTTGGAAAGCTGATGAACGTAATTTCCTGATAACTACCTTGATTTTCCTTTTTTTTGGCAGAATTTTCTGTGTATATATTTCAAGCTCTGAAGTTAACTTATTAAATTTATTCGCAAAAAATGAAACAAGATTGAAAATTTGGAAACAACTCAATGGAGATACGTGGTTCCGAACTTTAGCCATCGATATGGATCTTATGGTTTTATGGTTTCTTTCAGATGACCGTATGGATCTGGTTAAATACAAAATCATGCGGCCGGCTATGAGAATCCTTGTAGCTAGATATAAGAAATCTTTTAGCTAGCCGTAAGACGAAAAACACCTCCAAGAGCATTGAAGCTAATTTGAGGGGCTTGGAAGACAAGGCACATAAGTGCGGTTTTTGAAAAAAATTGAACTGAAACTAGTCTTAAACTATACTCTGTAAAAAATTCGTTCCCAAATTCAAATTTTTAAACATCAAGAAGTCAGTTTGAACTTTCTTTTCGCCATAAGGATCCATGTAATGTCGAAATTTCAAACACGCATTTCTTGAAATAGTAGAAACTGCACTTATTCGCCTTTTCCTCCAAGCCCCTCAGTTGTACCAGGCTTATTGGCAAAAAGATGTCAATGATAACTTACCTCATGTTCATCATGCCCTCTTTCTCAGTCACATACGAAGACGAAGACAGGCCGTTTAACGTGGGCTCGGGGTTGAAGGACAACACCCCAAAATGGACTTCAGAGGACAATCGAAACGAGGAAATTGGAAAGGCCATTCAGTTCATGAAATTTATTAGCAACGTAGACAATTTCCTTGCCTCCAAAGCTAAGGAGCTTCTCCGCGGCATGCATAACATGATCAGTGATAAAGGAAACCTCGGCGCTATATTTTCCGGTAAGGATTATACGTTCAGCCAAAGAACTTGAACTCATGGACGAATACTGTGAGGTTTCGAAATCCAACATCTGAGCGGTTTCACGATAACTATTGGCCATCGAAATAAGGTTGCAAGATATTCAAAAGAGGGTCTGATAGTGATCCTTTCCTTGTTAGCCTCACTACTCCATACCTACACGATCAAGGTCATAATTCAGGAACTTGCTCACTGAACGTTAGTTAAACGAAGAGATTAGAATAATATTTTACGAAGTTTAATGAGATCTCACTGGGAAATTTCATATTTTGAGGTTTTAGGAAGTTTTTTACGAAATGCCAAAGTATTAGGTGCAGATGGGTGGTTTTACGATAACTAGAATAGTTTCGTCGCCGTAACAGACAACACATTTTTCGGTCATATTTTTAGTAGAAATGATAATCACTCGAATTGTTTCGCATTAATCTTCATAGGGTTACGTATTATAACGCTCTCTGATGATTTATTGCTCTACTTCTCAATTAATATTTTGTAAATTCCAAAAATATGCTGTCTATTACGCTGTAAAAAGTCAGCGTAACAGACAACACATTTTCGGCCATTTATATATTAAAATTGAAAAGCAGAGCGATAAATCTTTAAAACGTTATAACCCGGAACCCTGGGTACATTAATGCAAAAAAATTCGAGTGATTATCATTACTACTAAAAATATGCCCGAAAAATGCGATGTCTGTTACGCCGACAAAACTATTCCAGTTATCGTAAAACCACCCATCTGCACCTAATACTTTGGCGTTTCGTGCAAAACTTCATGAAACCTCAAAATATGAAATTTCCCAGTGAGATCTCATTAAAATTCGTGAAATATCATTCTAATCTCTTCGTTTAACTAACGTTCAGTGAGCAAGTTCCTGAATTATGACCTTGATCGTGTAGGTATGGAGTAGTGAGGCTAACAAGGAAAGGATCACTATCAGACCCTCTTTTGAATACCTTGCAACCTTATTTCGATGGCCAAAGTGCGAATCCACGTACCTCCATTGCGGTGCAGGCCCGCCACAAGGGGGGGGGGGATACTGGGTCCCTGGTACCGGGGCCCGGGTCCCGGAGGAGGCCTGTACGTTACCCGTGGAAAACCACTACGAATTCATATGCAACCCTTGTTTCGTAAGAAAAAGTGAAAAATTTACCCTAAAAATTTCGCAAAAGGTGAATAGATTTTCAGAAACACGCTGGGGCACTGTAGAATTTTTCTTAAATTTTCAAAGAAGTATACTTCCTGGAAAATTTCAATCTATTTTCAAGATTTTCAGTACAGACGGATATTTTTAGTAAATGCGTTTCATTTTCTCCCGTCGTCAGATGCTAAGAGTCTCCAGTCTGGGCATCCTCGACATCAATGGCTCATGGCTCAACTCCCTTACCATAGACAAACGAAGGGGGAGTCCAGGGGGGCCTGGCCCTCTTAGAACTGAAAATAGCATCATATGCCCCCCCTCCCCGAAAAAAAAAAATCAAAATGGTCCAGATGTTTTGAATGCAACAATTCGCAAGTATTTTGTGCTGAAAGTAAGAAAAAAAAAAACATAATTATTCCGCGAAAATTGATGGAAAAATTCATTATGGAAGCTTCAAAATGCGTCCGATTAGTCGTATAAATTCTAAAATTTCTCGGGGGATGCCCCTCGGACCCCCCCCCTCCGTGCTTGGGACCCGGATCTTAAAACTGGTACCAGGGCCCGAGATGGGATGCGGCAAGCCTGCATGAGGGCTATTTCCATTTAAATCTTTCCGTCGCATTTCTAAGGCGCAATGATACAACTATTTGAACTCTCCGGAATGCGTGAGGTATCACGCCGCATTTGAAGGCGTTTTCAAATCAGCCAAGTTCCGATACCCGGATTATCGTTTTGCATAATTCATATTCTTATGTTTTCTTCCGTACCACTCGTTTATTTTTAATCCTCGTAGAAAAACCACCCGTTTGTAAATACAATTCTAACTGAAGCGCACCTCAGCTATGCATTCACCACTGCAAAAATGTCAAAGGAAATCGACACGCCCAGCGTCCATGGAGGCTGCTTCAATTGTAATCTTCCGTCGCATTTCTAAGGCGCAATGATACAACTATTTGAACTCTCCAGAATGTGTGAGGTATCACGCCGCATTTGAAGGCGTTTTCAAATCAGCCGAGTTCCGATACCCAATTTATCGTTTTGCATAGTTCATATTCTTTTGTTATATTCCGTACCACTCGTTTATTTTTAATCCCCGTAGAAAAACCACCCGTTTGTAAATACAAATGGCAATCGAAAAGTCAGGAGGCTGCCTAGATTTGGGGGCCCCTCCTGTCGTTTGGGGGCCCCTCTCTGGTGGGTTTGGGGGGCCTACCCTGGAAAAATTTGAAAATTTTACTCTTTAAAAACGCAATTTTGAGCATTTTTGGAGTCAACCTCAAGAGTATTCGGACTTCAAAATAATCTATTCTCAGGATTCTTCAGGGGTCCTTATCACTTCCGGGCCCCCAGGAGCCCATTAGATTTCCCCCTTATATTCTGTATTTTAGGCTTTCGGCGACCTTTTATGTTTCTTAGAGGCAAATTTTCAAAGACTTTGGGGCCTTGTAGTGACTGAAAAATATTGGAAAATTACAGCATTACGGGGAAAACGATGACTCAAGAAAAATCGCGGCGGGGGCCCCTTCAGGACCTCCGCGGCAAATTGTTAGGAGGTGATCGCCTCCCCGCCCCCATGACCAGTCCGCCCCTGCTTAAGTGCAACCAGGAAGCCAAGTGTGATCGTCTGTGTCGCCTTTTTTTATTTTTACTTGTTGATTGCAGTTGACTCGGAGGATTCGCGCGACCATGGCCGAATGCCGCGACTGCTGATGGAGTCTTGGCCCGGATATGACGAAGACCGACATGGATGGGCGAAACGTGAAATCGGAAAACCAGACCCGGACCTCCAAGCCAAAAGAATCCAGGACCTCGAGAAGGCCAAGAAATTCATGCAAATCGTCGGACAGGTGGACGCATACGTATCCGATCGGGCCAAAACTCTTCTGAAGAGTCTGCACAATATCATCGACCATCGGCAGGGATCCTCGTCAGGCTTCAGCAATAGGCTATGACCTATGACTATGACCTAGGCTATGACCATTTAATAAGTATTTATTGAAACGAATAGAATAAATGACGAAAGCTCACCGTCCTAAAATAAATGCTCCCTTGGAGATTTTTTTTATGAATCCCAGCGCATCCCAACCAGCAACGAATCTATGGCTTGTAAACCAATGGAGATGTTGCATGTGTGAGGAATTTGCGATTTGACTGTTGCTTTTTATGTAAAAATTCGCGAGAAACACGATGGTGCTACTGGTTTTCTCTGAAATCAACTCCCAAGCTCAAAAAAAGCTCTCAAGTTGAGGTCAAAATGGAGGGGATATCCCATCCTACCCTGAGAGTCCACCTCTACATCAAGATAAACTCTCCATGCAAAGATAGGGAGCAAATACATTAGCAGTGATGCCGTGTTTTCAGTTTTAGAGTCCCCGAATGAAGTGGAAGCTCTGTCAATGTATTTACTCCCTACCTTTGCATGGAGAGTTTGTCTTGATGTAGAGGTGGACTCTCAGGGTAGGGTGGGATATCCCCTCCATTTTGACCTCACTTTGAGAGCTTTTTTTGAGCTTGGGAAAGGATTTCAGAGAAAACCCTGTACCATCGTGTTTCTCGCGAACTTTTACATAAGAATCAATGGTCAAATCGCAAATCCCTCACACATGCAACATCTCCATTAGTGATTCATATGGAACACCGCTAACAGTAATGAAGGCAACATATAATAATAGTACATATACCTTTATTATGGTATATATACCGTAATAATGGTATATATACCATACTATGGTGCGAGCTACCACAGTACGGTTCACAGACCGATAATCATTATTTCATATCGATGGTGAAACTCTCAAACCAAGTAGGTATCTCGGTTTGCGACGTTGTAAACTTCGTGTTACATTTTTTTTTCTTTTGGATTGAGAACTACTCAACTTCAATTCTTGAAAACGTTCCTAATTTTTCTATGCTGTGCGAAGAAAACTCTGTGAAAACTTTAAAAAATAACACTGATATGGTGTCCTTCAAAAAAATAGAATGGGAGTGGAGATTTTTAAACATCGTAAAGGAGATACGTGATCTGGTAGTATCACCGTCGATATACAACTATGAATGGTGTTCCATACGGACCACTAATTGGTTTATAAGCCATAGCTTTTTCCTAGTGCGGGTGTAAATTGGCAGCTAGGCAAGGTCTAAAGTAGAAGAAAACATCGCATGTTTCCCCTTCAAAATCTTACCGAGCAGACAATTCACACAACGGGAAGTTTTGAAATCAACCCTGGTAAAAATTGGCGATAAGAGCTGCGTTTCATAATACTATAGAAATTCTTATATCTGGCTAAAGATGGCTACAGAAAATCATATAGCTGACTGTAGAATGCGGAGAAAATCATACGGCCGGGCTATACGAAGCGATAAAAAAGTATGCAGCCAGGCTATGGTTCCTGTCGCCGGGCTTTACATTTCATCGCCTGGCTGTTGCTTTTTCGCCATCGATTATGAAAGGAAAATGAAAAGAAATTGTAAAGAAATTCGTGTGCTTTGGAAATCATTATGTTTGATACGAAACCACCTTAATATTTACAAAACACACATTATATTTTCCTTTAATACATTTTTTTTTTCATCAATTAAAATGAGAATAATCCATACAGGATGTGCAAACATTTCAAAATCATGAGTTTAATAACGCTGACTCCGCCAGATTAAATATTAGAGCCTAACACAAAGCGGAGCGGCGACGCACTGGCACCTACAAACCTAACAGGGATACTTTACGCATTGCGCAATGATTGAGGTATCACCTTAGGTTTGTAGGCGCCAATGCGCGTTTCGCGCCCTCTGCCCGCCCGCCGAGCCGCAGCGTGCCACGGCGCTTGAAACAACTATTTCACACCAGAGGTATTGCACAGTATCATACGAAACTGAAGGCGCTCTAATATATTAGGAATGACAGGCATCCATCAAAAGTACGGAGCTTTCCTCGCAAAATAAATCAAGATACTACGGCCCAAAAAGAAAGCAGTAATCAAAAAACTCACCAAGTCCTAGCATCCGTAGGTAATTATAGTTTGTTTCACGTAAGCTGATACTTTTTATTCGGCATTAAAATCCGTAAATGGCAACGCATCAGTCCCGAACGCGGTGATCCTGACCGCTCGCCGGCCACCCTCTTTTGTTCAGCGACGAGAGGCCGGCAACCCGTCCATTGTGAGGGTAGGAATAATGGGCACCCTTCATCCCTCCTTAATGAGCCCTAGTACCCGGTCCCAATTTTCTTCCTCGTTGAAAAATTAAACTTTTAGCGTGAAAATTCAGGTCCAGCGGGAAATTTTGATGAAAATGAACTAAAATTTCATCCGATTATCTTAATTTTTACCCGATATACGGCATTTGTGGTTGACCGCGATTTGGGAACCCTTCATCTCTCCTTAATGAGCCCAAGTGCCGTATATCGGGTAAAAATTAAGATAATCGGATGAAATTTTAGTTCATTTTCATCAAAATTTCCCGCTGGACCTGAATTTTCACGCGAAAAGTTTAATTTTTCAACGAGAAAGAAAATTGGGTCCGGGTACTAGGGCTCATTAAGGAGGGATGAAGGGTGCCCATTGTTCCTACCCTCACAATGGACGGGTTGCCGGCCTCTCGTCGCTGAACAAAAGACGGTGGCCGGCGAGCGGTCAGGTCACCGCGTTCGGGACTGATGCGTTGCCATTTACGGATTTTAATGCCGAATAAAAAGTATCAGCTTACGTGAAACAGACTATAGTGACGTTTAGCATACACTTTATCGCCTGGCTGTTGCTTGTGCGCCATCGGCTATAAAAGGCTATGAGGAATTGTGTAGCCGACTACAGAAGGTATTGGAAATCTTACAGCCGCCTGTAGGCCTATGGTATTTTGTAACACAGATTCTACTGCCGATTTTTACCAGGGGGTCCCCGGTAAAAATCGGCAGTAGACCGGCAGTAGACCGGCAGTAGACCGGCAGTAGACCGGCAGTAGACCGGCAGTAACCCCTGAACGTGATATTAAAGACAGACCAAATGAAAGTTCGATTATACAAATTACGTATTTTGTATTTTTACCATTTAACCAATATTCATAGAAAACACGTAGGTATCTCTTCTCCAGGAGTTGATTTTCAGTCTTCTTGTTGTGTGATTCGATTTCCTTGTTGAATTTTGTAGAAAAAACAAGCAACATTATGTTTTAATTTATGCCTTGGCTAGAGGTCCTCAAAAACTGACGGTTTACGGATGGAAACACACATATTTCAGGCACGAATGGTTGTTTTAGTGTTCGGGGTTTGAACAAAAAAAAGAATTCATTTTCCGAATCGATTCGATGTTTTAAAAATTATCTATCTAGGTACTAAGTCGATTAAAACCGAAGACGATTACAGACGTTCGATGTATGTTATCACTGAAACCGAATAAAATAGGCATGTAGAAGTATGCAATCAGGTACCTAAGTTCTTTGAAATGTCGCATTTATACTGTTCCTATAACCATCAGCACATTACTGAGGCGGCAAATTCAAGATATGTCAGCTCAAATATCAATAGGTATCTCTATTCTGTTCTCCCACGTTAGGCGCCGAGTACCTATAAACTCGGCATGAACCGGTCTAATTCGTTCCCCGATTTTTTTTTTTTTTTTTTTTTTTTTAAAGTATACTTTATTGTTAGCTTCCAACAGGGGAAATATAAACAATTTGCTTAAATTACGAGTTAATTGTATAACAAAGCAACAACATGCTAATCGCTTATTAACATAAGATTAAGGAGAAAAAAATAATAATTGTCTACATAGTAGAACAATTATTTTAGCTTGAAAAACGAGTCGATTGTGCAATCAAAAATTGATTTACACATTCAACTGAAATCAATTCGATTTTTCCAATACTTGATCTCAAAAAACTTGATCTGGATAAAAAATCGAGTGAACACTAAGTAGCTCTACAAATCACGAAATCAAAACTGAAGCAGCGACGACACATCCAACTCCTGTGCGCATTCACGAATATGCTCGTGCCCAGGAGATGTCTGTGTGGTATAAACATAGAATTGAAGGCGTTTCGATATTTTGGATAATCACTGTACATACAAGCGGGCTAGTTGTTCCTGCGAAAAATAGTTACCCGTAACCCATCATACACTACTCCAGTGACCACATAGGATGGTCGTGGTCCATGCACGCACTCTTTAAGAAAAAAACCTGTCCCTCTTTGATATCCGTTAGTGTCGTGGCGTGAATGGTCGATTATCGATATGTCCCTATTGAAGCTATGATAAAGAATCGATTACCTATAAAGGTGTTCGCTGCGAACACCCTGTCTATCGATCCTTTTCTATAGGTTTCAATGGTAGATTAATCGAAATCGATGTATCGTAAAGCACGCCACGCCACTATGCTCCGCTCCTTCTCGGCCCGCGTCTCGCATAGCCTCCTTTTCTCTACATTGCAGCTTGCATCGGATCCATAGAGTACATAGAGTCGTTATGTAAGTGGGAGAGCTGGCGCCGTATTTAAGCATTTTCCATGTCCCGAATTCCGAGACTCCTGTGTGACGCCGGGTCACTTTTTCGATACATAATCGATTGTTTGCGATACACGGGTACCCGGCCATCCGATGACAACAACAACAACAACAACAACAACAACAACAAAGGAGATAGGAATTACCACGTATTCCACACCGCCATTTTGGATCGAAAAAGCGACCCAAACTCGGCGCACACCGGGCTCGGAATTCGTCGAGCAGAACATGGCGCCAGCTCTCCCATTTACATTACGACTCTATATACTCTATGATCGGATCGCGATTGCCCGAAGACTAGGGCTGCACATCTTAAAATATAAATAGAGATACATAAAGACACGAGAAGTGCTGGAAAAAAACAATTGAACAACAAACAATTACAAGAAAAATGAAACAAAACAAAAATATCTTAATAAGTCAGAGCTTAAGTTAGTGAAACAAATCTTATGACAATAGGAACTGTAAGTAAATAATGGTCCGATAAATTTTAATAATATGAATTTGAAATTTTTTTTAAAAAAAAAAAATTAAAACTGAAAGAGAGTTGCGGTGGGTTTTAAAATGACCTACTTGCATGTAAGAAAAGTGTACAAGTGTAGTTACATGTAAGTTTCATGTACCTACGTAAGTTGCGTGTAAATCTTATGTAGTAGTATGGGACCCGTTGATGGGGGAGGGGGCTCACTTGTCCCGGGGATCTACTTGGTCCCTCCCAAGAAATATGAAGGATTGTGATAAATAAGTTCATGACATACTTTTCACCATAGATCTCTGAATTCGATCAATTTGTCGGCAAGGACAGCTCTAAATTGCTCCTGAGACGGCTCAGCTTTATAACAATTATCGAGGTATGACACCCCCCCCCCCCCCCCCCNCCCCCGATTCCCCCTTTGAGACGAGGGAAATCCCCTGAACCCCTCTTTGAACCCTGGTAAAAATTGGCGATAGAAGCTGCGTTTCAAAATACCATAGGAGTTCTTATAGCCGACTAAAGAGGGCTATTGAAAATCATATAGCTGGCTGTAGAAAGCGGAGCAAATCATATAGCCGGGCTATACGAAGCTAGTATACAGTCGGGCTATAGTTCCTATCGCCGGGCTGTACACTTTATCGCCATTGGCTATAAAAGGCTATTAGAAATTGTGTAGAAATTCGTGTGCTTTGGAAATCATTAAGTTTGATACGGAACTAACTTAATATTTACAAAACACACATTATATTTTCCTTTAAAACATATTTTTTTTTTTTTTTCATCAATTAGAATGAGAATATTCTATACAGAGTGTGCAAACATTTCAAAATCATGAGTTGAAAAACGCTGACTCCGCCGAGATTAAATATTGGAGCCTAACACAAAGCGGAGCGGCGACGCACTGGCGCCTACAAACCTAACAGGAATACTTCACGCATTGCGCAATGCGTGAAGTATCCCTGTTAGGTTTGTAGGCGCCAATGCGCCCAAAGGCTATAAGAAATTGTACAGCCGGCTACAGAAGCTATTGCAAATCTTACAGCCAGCTTCAGGTCTATGGTATTTTGGAACATCACTACCAATGGAACTTTTGGATACCTTTTGGACTACCTTTTTGGATTCTACTGCCAATTTTTACCAGGGAAGCTGGACTCCCACAAATCAGCGGTCTAATTTGAATAGGTACTTGAAATAAAAATGTAGGTAAGTTACATGGATAATATTATCAAAAAAATAAATTAAAAATTGAAAAGTTCCAATGGAATACCCAGGCCCGCCACATCCCATCTCGGGCCCTGGTACCAATTTTCTGGCCCGGGCCCCTAGCACAGGGGGGGGGGTCCGGGGGGCCTCCCCCGGGAAATTTTTGAAATTTTAAATCTATTTGGACGAATTATGAAGCTCTTATGATGGAGATTTTCCATCAATTTCTGCAGAATAATTACGCCTTTTTGTTTACTTTCAGCACCAAAAACTTTCGAATTGTTGCATTCGAAACATCTATACATTCTTTTTTGAGGGGGCAGATGATAATTATCAATTCTATGGGGAGCCGGGCCCCCCTGGACTCCCCTTTCGTACGTCTATGGCAAGGGAGTTAAGCCATTGAAGACGAGGATGCCCAGAAAGGAGCCTCTTAGCATCCGACAACGGCAGAAAATGAAACACAGTTACTAAAAATATCATTCTACATATACTCAAAATCTTGAAAATCTCTAAAAAAGTAAGAAAAATTTTATAGTGCCCTAGCGTGTTTTTGAAATTTTATTCACCTTTTGCGGAATTTTTAGGGTAATTTTTTCACTTTTCCCTACGAGACAAGGGTTACACATGAATTCGTAGTGGTTTGTCACCTGCGTCACGGGCCCCTCCAGGGCCCGGGCCCCGGTACCAAGGACCCAGTATCCCCCCCCCCCTTGTGGCGGGCCTGAATACCTATACCTATTTCAAATTTTTTGAAATTTCTTCGGCCCGTTAAAATTTTTCCTCAGGAGACCAGCCCACCCCTATCTAAGACATGTTTCCTCGATGCTTACTGACTTACTGCCAATTCGACGAAGAATGTAGGATTACCACGAGAAAATGTTACGCTAATTCGCCGCAAGGTCCATTTCATCAAAATTGTGTTTTTAAATTTTTTTCTCTCGTCATGACACGAACTTTAAGGAGTTCTGCTTTCGTGGAGGATGGGTGAATAGATGCGGGTGACCTAACTTTCGCATCCTCGTGACGTCATTGGTTAGGTACAGCTTTGATTTCAAATATCTCAGAGACAGTTTATGTATTAAAAAAAATTTAGCTAAAGCAAAACAGTTGCTTAAAATTTAATTTTCACATTACAACTTTGATGAAAGTGATTGTACATGCAATAACTCAGTTAATTTTCAAGTGTACATAGTGACGTCAATGGATACAAATCGTTAACTCGCAATCACCTTCACTTCTTTCTCCACATCCTTGTGTTGTTCTTGCTCTGGTTATTGGGTTGGGAGCCTTGGTTTGGTCCCCCAACTCTCCTTATAGTGGTTGATATTGAACATCATTTTGCTTCGCTTCCGGAATCTGCACTTACTTGTGGTAATTCTGAAATACCAGGAAAGTTCTTGAGAGTCAGGGAGGACGGGTCATCCTTGTGTGTGAATTTGTCGTGCGAACATTAATATTTAGTAAATTTATTCAAGTGTAACTGTTTCTGTAAATATTGTTTCGGATGGACTATAACCTATTTTGCCAAAACCAGTTTAGGATTGATTTTGCCCTTTCTTTTGAAATTGCTCTAATTCCGACCGTAATGAAGTGACTATATAGCTCTTCAGATTGCTCCTGTAACGCATTGCACTCTCCCAAAGCATGATGAAGTCACAGATCTCTGTGGTATCATGACAACGTCTCAATGTGTCTCGCCAGGTTGAAAACAGCACTCAGGAAGGAAAACCTGTTGAGATTAAATGTCCAACAAGCACTAGATCGAAAGATGGGAAAGTATGAATACATCAAAATTCTTTCGCAAGTGCTGATCATTTGCCTTATCAGTTCACTAGTTATTTTCTGCTGCGTGATTGCAACGGAGAATGAGAAGCCAACTGCGATGTCAGACGTCGAGCGTGAAAGTTTGAAGTAAGTATGCAACAAACTATCAATTCCTCATGAACCTTTCAGAACTATTAACAGCTTACAATGGACCTTTCAACAAGATTTGAGTCGTATATTTCTTCTCAATATTCCACAGTGTAGACATTGCCATGATTTGTACGCATATTTGAAAACACTTGAAGCAAATAGACCCAAAGAGCACCAAGATACTATTCTACAGGAATGACCCCATAGCACTCATATTTAGTCCGATTTGAGCTGCATCCCAAGATACCATTGACTATATAATTAATTCTGAGGGTCAACAGGGTGTATACTCACCGTAATCCTGAAAACATTCTAAAATAAGTTCAGAACCAAATAAATAAATCCTATCAGAACTCTCTTATCAAACCTCTGATTGGTTTAGAGACAATCTCTGATTCGCTCAAAATCAGCATCACTTGTTCAGGCATTTACTACACCTTCAGATGGCATCATTGATGTGATTAGAGGTTACGAAACTAGACTTGAATGACCTTTTAAATTGGCAGCAAATTATACCATATAAATGACTGATATAGTCCGCAAACTATTTGATCATGCTTTACCGATGAAATGTCTCATCTGTTAACAGCCCTTTGGCAAATAATGATGTGCAGTTAGAAATGAAACATTGGCATTGCCAACGCAAGCAAACTCCACTTGAGCAGGACCGAGTGAGTGTGTGAGAAATTCAATATTTGTGTTGTATAAACAACTGTAAGTGATAAGTTTTTTTTTTCTTTTCAATTACAGGGAGGAAGCTAGAGACATGTTTTACCATGCCTACCGAGCGTATATGGTGAGTTGTACCAATTATTCTTTTTAATTTCATTGCTTTATGTAACTAAGAAAGAAAACTTGCACTTATTTATACATTTCCTTTCGAATCAACAATTAACTCATGCCACTTGTTTTGAAACAAGAAAAAGGAGAATGAGATCTGTCATAGCAAATATTGAAAGGTATTCTAATAATAAATGGAAAATATATCAGCTACTATCTCACTTGCCAACTGATATGTCTCCGTAATTCCAAATTAGCAGCTTAGGTTTTGAATCATGACCAATGGGTCACTCAACCTTGTGTTTTTTATTTAATATTCTGAAATTACCAAGTAAATATAGATTATGTGATTATTTATTCCATATTTTGCAAGCCAAAATCCTGGAAAGCCCGCTTTCAAAAAGTCCAAAGACTTGAAGGAATTTCAAATGCGCCGGAATGATGGGAAAATGATGGCAGTGAAGAAATGGGGCAGTCTAATCGCTATCTGCTTTCATTTTCCACTGATATTTGTTCAAAGAAAACTAATTTTTATGTGTAATTGTTGTTTGTTTACAACAGATAACATGAATGAGATTTGATTCTTTGATTGTAAAGGTATAATTTGGACTTTCTTTTCGTTTTCATATGCCAAAAGTAGAAAGACTTTTGACAGAAGTCGTAGAAACCCCTGCTTGCTTCCGATTGGTGCCGGGTGACACAATTTGGTCCAACTCGGAACCAGAGCATTTAATTTTGCAAAAGATTTGCGCTTTTTGAACTGCATGTACAACTCTCTGTAACAAGATTTCACAAGGTACTTAAGGGCTACGGTAGTGGGGTGTGAAAAAAAAGATTCCTATTTTTAGAAGGCTTCCAGGAATTTTGGGAGGTGAAAAAATAGCCTCTTTTGACTTAGAAATACCCTTTAAGTAGGTATCATTTTGATAGCTCAAATAGTGAAAAAATTAAAGTATCACAATGTGATCAAAAAGAGAGTTTGTATTGTATGTGTTGTATTTCGGGCCATTGATTTTGCAAGTAGTTCTAGTTAAAAAATTTTTTGTATCACCCATTGAAAACAATGTTCTTCTTTTGCAGGACAATGCTTATCCTGCCGATGAATTAATGCCCTTAAGCTGTCAGGGAAGGTATCGAGGAGTCCAACCTAGCAGAGGAGATATAGATGACACTTTGGGAAAGTAAGTCTTTCACTTAATGATATCTCACACTTTCCATTGAATAATGAAATTGAAACTTTTTTGAGTATTTAGTCCTAAAGAAAAAACTATGGATTATCTTTAATGGACTATGTAACAGCACAGGTCTACCAAAAATAAAGAGTTGAAAATCTCTAAGGCCTGTGAAATCTTATGCATTTGGAACCCCTGAACCCAAAACTGACATGCTTTTTCCATCCTTATTGTATGGACCACTACATTACTCCTCTGGTGGAAGCTCCTATCTTGAGTTTTGCATGAGTTCCAGAGAGAATGGATTCATATGTAAAACAGGGCTCACATGAGGAATGCAATATGCCTTTGTGTCAGACGGGCAATGATTAAACAGAGTAGATAGTAAAAGTCATGCTCTCTCTTCCAAATTTCACTCAAAATATGTCACACATATCGGAAATTGAAAAAAATAACTCACAAATGAGAGGTAAACGCTCGTAGTTTACATTATAAACAGTAAATTCTAACTTTCTGTTAGCAAAAAACCACCATCAAGCTTGGCCAAATTAGGCATTGAAATTAATCTTTCAGCGAGGCAAATTACGAGACCGTGGATTCACACACATGTCTGTCCTTTTCTGATATAAGGTACCTTTAATTTTGTCCAAAAAAAAAAAAAAGTTTCTAGGTATAAAGGAAAATTATTTAATCATAAAATATACCGAGATTATTTTAGGGCTTGATTGAACTCAAGTACCTAGACTGATTTTTTTTTGTGAGCAAGAAGTGTGAATTGATGCAGACAAAAATTGTTATTTTCAAACTTAGAAGTTGAATTTGGAAATTTTGAAAAAGAATCATACATTGTCGTACTTAATTTGTTGTCTATTTATTGGGATACTCAATATTTCTCTGATAAATGGATGTTTAAGGGAATTTTCGGAGGTTTCGCACCTGTCTTCCTGCACTAAGTGAACCTAAAATTTTTCTGTGATTTAGGTTGGTCCATTTTTACGTATTTTAAGCTGCTAAATCTATCATTCCTGGATTTTTTTCTTGATGTAAGTTTTATTCCTCAGCTCCCTTCAAAAATCTAGTAAGAAATTCAAGTTAAAATATTTCTGTTTTTTTTTTTTACAGTTATTCTTTAACATTGATTGATACTTTGGATACCCTTGCTGTATTAGGAGACCTAGAAGAATTTGAACATGCTGTTCAGCTCATCATCCAAGATGTGTCTTTTGACAAGGACATTGTTGTTTCTGTTTTTGAAACAAACATCCGTGTTTTGGGGTTAGTATCGATCATGCTATCTCTCCTGTTGTAACACATAAATGCTGCTATTGTGAGTAAGTGCCTACAGTATTTCGTCTGAANTCTATTTACGCAAATATCTCGCTTATTAGTTGGTTTCATGAATTCCCGTTTGTACCATTGAATTCTACGCGAAATTCTGATGCAGCTTCATGTGCTTAGAGCCTCCAATTCTTACCCTGTCTAGAGGCTCATTTTTTATGTTCCTTTGAACATTCTTGCGTTAGATCCTCTTCCCCCCCCTTTTCCCCTAGCTAAGTTCATGATCCTGTTGGGTGTTGTTGAGTTAAAATCTGTTAATATCAGAATAGAGTTTTACATAAATAAGTCAACATTCTAAAGAAATGAACCTTGCAGAAAGTGGTAACATGAGGAGGAAGATCAGAGTAGGGTATCATCGCAGGTTACAGTTACAGATACATACAGGCACAGTCTTGTGGAACATGACATCGGGCGCATGCAACTTCAAAGCATCAAGCTTCAAGCATTGAAACTTCAAATAGTGGAGGAATGGAACGCAGCAATTCATTTCAAATATTTTTAAAAATATATGGATAACAACTATGTTTGATAAATATTAATTTGTTTATTTCTATTTTCTTTCTCCTAGGGGACTTCTCTCAGGTCATGTTCTCTCAGAGTACTTACAACATAAAGCAGGGGTTATGCTGTGGTATAGGGGTGAATTATTGGAAATGGCCAGAGACCTTGGTTACCGACTTCTACCAGCGTTCAATACCACAACAGGCATCCCTCATTCCAGGGTAATGAACAGTTGATACATTTGTTACATTTAGATGTATTATTTTTCTAATTCTTATTGAGTACCTAGTATCAATTCTCATTAATGCATCATTCGAAAGTATCAAGGGAGCTCCTGCATTAGTTCCTTTATTTATTTTGATGACAGCTTTTGGGAGTAAAGTTAATGGTAAAAAGCAAAAAATTAAGGTTGCTGCAAAAGCGGTTAGAGTTATATGCTTACGAATCTGACAAGTTGCGTCATGTGAACATAATCAAGGCAGAATCCATAGTAGAAAATACTTAGTACAGTGGCAGCATGTTACTTATTATCATGAGATTTGAGGATAGGTAGTGCAGTTTGAAGCCTAAACTCACCGCAGCCATCTTGCTTCCTTGACAAAAATCGCCAGATTCACCAGCCTGCATGGCCGGCTCTGTTCAAACAAGCTGTGGGCGCTCCTGCTTTCATAAGCATAATATCTCCACAGAAACGACTTTTTTAAGGAGTTGTTCAGTGCCAAAACACTGAAACCAAGATATTTTAGTTTTGCGAAAGCATTTACCAAATACAAGATTATTAAAATGGAAGGCTTAGCCATTGAACTCCTTTGTAAGACTGCACACTGCTAAATCATAACCCAAGAGTTACGACAGTAACTCCAAAATGAATGGATCCTAAATGAATAGGACAATGTGGTAGCTGTTAATATTAACGACATCTTAAATTTTGCAAAGTGGAGAATCCATGTTTTTGTTTTTCCAATAAATTGCTTATAATCATTATTTCATGCAGATCAACCTACGACATGGATTGAAATCAAAACAGCTGGAATGGTCTAAGGAGACATGCACAGCATGTGCGGGAACTATGGTGTTGGAAATGGCTGCACTATCCCGTCTCAGTGGTGATCCAATTTTTGAAGTAAGTTTTTGCTTTGACTTTAGTAAATCCTCTGGAAACAGATCATGATAACCCGTGTTTCTATTACGTGTAGCCTGTAAATTAAGTGCTGCTATTATTGAGCCAGAACACACATCAAAATATTGTTAGAGAAAGAAAATAATCTAGGATCAAGAGTTAAACTTCAGCACTACTTGCTGATAAGAAGCTGCATTAATGAATGTATCAAATTCATTACTTTGACTCAGCACCGATTCTAGAGTAAGGAAAACGGAACAGGGTCCTTGTGCAGCTATGGCAATGAAAATAAAGGACCTCTCAAAAAGAAATACAAGGAAGTGGAGAGAAGAGAAAGATGCCCTCGGGGGGGGGGGGGGAGCAGGTCACTCTTTTACCAAATAAAAAACAACCGGGAAAGCTCTAATAAGTAGGTATTAGAGAAGTCCTCAGCAGTTTGACAGGATTGAAAGAAAAAGACGCATTTCTATGATAATTGTAACAGGAAGAAAAACAGCTGTGTCATATGGAGGCGAATTTTAACAGGTTCAGAAGAAGTCATCACACCACCAGTGGCAAAAAGTTCGGATGAAAAATACTCAATACCTGCACTTTCAGACATAATAATAAAATAACCATAAACTTCCCCAGGAATGTTATTTATTTCATCCGCTAATTTATATTTAATTATGTTAAAAGGGGTATTATTAGCTAGTAGGAAGAAAATTCTGAGAATCTCACCGGTCATGTTTTGTTGAGTTGGTGAGCCATTCAATCGTTTGAGCGCTCTACTATAGAAGAACTCTAGTGGCAAATCGTAAACAAGAAGCGCCTGCCTATTGGCTGAGCGCTTTAAAAAAACCTGTGTAAAACGTAGGTTTTTACTATAAATTTTATAGCCCCTTGAATTTCAACTGTTAGCATAGATCCAGGCATGTTTATTTCAACCACTTGTAATCAGTAACTCTGACATTCTATTACTTTTTTCTCGTAGGAAAAAGCCCACCGAGCAATGGATGAACTTTGGAGACTTCGCCACCGGGGCTCTGATTTAATGGGGACAGTCTTGAATGTCCACTCAGGTGATTGGGTCCGTAGAGACTCTGGTGTTGGTGCTGGTATCGACTCTTACTATGAATATTGCTTGAAGGCATATATTCTCCTTGGAGATGACCGATACCTGAACCGTTTCAATAGGGTAAGTAGAAGAGATAGATCAAACAGAATGTTTTGAGAAGTTCTCATATATTTTCCTTACTTGTCACTTAGAAATAAAAATAAATAAATAAATAAAAAAAATTAATTTTACTATGTTAAGGTATATAAGTAAAATTTATACCAAAATTTTGAAACGCTATGGTAGCCTAATGTACACAATGAGAACAGAAACAGAATCTAGAACAGATCCGAACAGATTCCGCCGATCAGCTAATGCTACGCCATTTTTTCTTTAGTCGGTTCTTTGCATTGCTCTTCGCCAATCATCAATCTTGGTTCTGCTCGACTTTCAGATTATTTCTGTTCTCTATTTATATTCTGTCTCTGTGCTTGCTGATGAATAAATATATAGACCCTTTTAGTGCCCAAGTCTAGAATGCAATAGAATATGACAGACATTGTCGGTGTCCTACCCGCACCTACCCACCATGTACATGGGGTTTCCCAAAGTAATGGGGAGCCAGTTTCCAAATGCTAATTTCGTTGGACAAGGTTTTCAGTTGCGGACCTAAAGACCATTTTGTCCAAATTTTTTTACGATTATAAGCTCTTCAAACCCTGAAGTTTACACTTTTGTGAAAAGAAACTTTAATACCTTTCGAATTTTGAAGAGGAAAAATAAAGCAGAATGCTCTATAAACCTTGCCTAGGGGTCCATTTATTTTAATCTGAATTATTTTTGAGTCTTACAATAATTTTTCTAGCACTACTCAGCAGTGATGAAGTACATAAGTCAAGGGCCAATGCTGTTGGACGTTCACATGCACAGACCACACACAAACTCACGTAACTTCATGGATGCACTCCTAGCTTTCTGGCCTGGGCTCCAAGTAAGTAACCTCTCAGTTAAAGGAAAATTTTAAGCACCATCTAAATTTTTGAGATTGTACTAGATTACAACTTCTCTGTTTGAAACACATATTTCAGATGCAAGTAGGTAGCTGCTATGCAAACTGATGTACTTAACATCTCGACGGTGTAAGTCGGCAATCACATAACTCGTTTGCGGTGTCTGAAATCTCTGCCTCTATGTTATTTTTTTGAAGGAGAATAAATTGACATCATTCCTTGAAGTTTTTGCAGGATTTTCTTTGCACAAAGAAGAAAAATCACAGCAGTTTTATTGTCCTATTTCTTTTCATATCCAAAGTTTATTTTAAAACTTTCCTGTCATCAAGAATATTTTCGATAAAGAGAGTATTCCAGTATTTTTTTTTCTTTCTTTTTTTTATGGGATAATTTATTCTTCTTAACGATTCCCAGGTTTTAAATGGAGACCTGAAACCAGCAATTGAGACCCATGAAATGTTGTATCAGGTCATGCAGAGGCACAATTTCATTCCTGAGGCTTTCACCACAGACTTTCAGGTTGGTATTTTATCCTTATTTCTCAATCAGAAAATTTTAATTCTCTTCTTTCATTATATTCTCCCTTTGCTCTTACCCTTCCCTGCGGATTTCCTTCAAAGGAAAAGTTGAACTAAAAAAATAAACGAACAAAAAAAAAAAAATTAACGAATAAACTAAAAAAACCATTAGAAATAACTAAAATAAAATTAACGAACTGGGCAAAGATCATCTGGTTTGCTCTGAATGCCCCCTCCTTTAAATAGAGGTTAGTAGCTGGATTTCCTCTTGTTCATTTTTTTCCTTATCCTGATTTGTGGTTGAAACTGCAAGTGTAACATTCAAGTTTCATTTAGTTATTTTCCAGTAATTTCTCTGACTTACGTAAATTATTTTTTATTTACCGCTGATGAATTCAATATTTATTTATCTCATTTTATGTTAAAAAAATGCAGTATTTTATTTTTAACTTTTCATTCAACGTCACAAATTCCAGTGAAAATTTTTGGAAATCTGTTGGATTAAACCCCAGTAGCAAATAATTAAAAACTTTATTTCATCTTAAAAATTTTCTAGTTTTAATGTCCTGCAAAAACTCGAACAGGATCTCTAATTCGCCCGATTTTCACCCTTTCAATTGATGGGGTCACATCTTTTTGTATAGAAAGGATGTATGCAGTTTCAAATCCTTGTGACTGATTTAGTATGCTTGCCAATTTTTTTATACTGCATTAGTGTGATTATAGCATGGAAACTTTTAAGATGTTATGAGTTGAACCAGTCAATCATCATTACTATACCTATACCTAATCCAATAGAGAGAAATTTGTCCTTACACATATTAATTTAAAATAGTGTATTTCCTTTGGAAAATACACTAATTAATTTGTCAGAAAAATTAATTTCTGTGTTTGTATGTTACAATTTACCACAGATTGTTTACTGTATTCTTTATTGTATTTTTATTTTTCTACATTGAGTAATAGTTGCATTCGATACATTTTTCTATTATTCATAAAAAGGTGCATTGGGGACAGCATCCACTACGACCTGAATTTCTGGAATCAACATACTTTTTGTATAGAGCCACAGAAGATCCGCACTACCTACAAGTTGGCAAAAATGTTCTTCAATCGCTTCAAAAGTTTGCCCGAGTACCTTGTGGTTATGCCACTGTCAAAGATGTGAGAACCGGTCTCCATGAAGATGGGTACGCCTATTTCTCAATCTTTACACTCTTTTAACAAGTCTTGACTACACAAGGCATCCTGGGACCTATCGATGATACTTTATTGGGTGATTTTTTCAAATGCCGAATCCAAATTTGCAAGAGAAAGTTGAAGGTGAAGATTTTTTTCAGGAATCTTGCTGAAAATTGTACGAGATTAAGACATTTTAGGAGGATTTATAGTTTGTAATGTTGAGAAGAGCTCTCACCCTTTGCAGTTGTCCATACGTGTATCTCAGTCTAATATGTGTTGACATAAAATGAATAATCTCAGATTGCTAAATTTAAAATATAATGCATTTTTCTCAAAACAGGTAAGGTTTGCTACGGCGCGGGAAAACCGAGAAATGTTAGGGAATTTTAAAGTCAGGGAGTACCTGGAAATGTCAGGGAAAATAACCAAAATGTTGGGGAAAAATTGTTTACTGTATAGAATGGGTTTGATGTTTTGTATAACACATTTTGCCTGAAAACTATTTCTAATCATGTCTATGGTGTCTTATGTCTGGCACACCGATTGCACCAAAATGTGTCGGGGAATCCATTTTCTAAATTCCGTGGCAACCCTGAACAGGGTACTTCATACCAAGGCTCTTCAAAAGACAAATTCTGTTCAGAGCAACCTTACTTTTCATTGAATCCTCACGAAATTAAAATTCATAGAAAAGTAAGAACACTACGTTCCCAAACTTATCTGTTTTACTCGTACCTAATCGCCCTCCTTTTTTATTTCCCAGGATGGATTCGTTCGTACTGGCAGAAACATTCAAGTACTTGTTCCTCCTCTTTGCCTCTCCAGATGATCTAGTAGTCAACCTCGATGAGTTTATCTTCACAACAGAAGCTCATCTTCTCCCACTTACTCTAGCTCACTCGCGCACCAATTTCACCGTTTTTCCCATGCAAGATCAAGAAGATGAAGAGATAGGAGAGCTTGCGCAATCATGCCCTTCTTCTCTCCACCTTTTTCCAGAATCAGTGCGCAAGCCACTCAAGAACATGGTTGATGGAGTATGTCCACGTCATACAACGCAGCGCAAGCTTCTTGCATCTCAATTTCAGTCAAACAATGTTGAACATATGCGATTGGTCAAGAACATGGGTATAACTGTCACAACACTTGCTGATGGAAGAATTCAACTCATGCACGCTTTTGATAATGTAAGGCAGTTGAAACTTATTTGCTTTCTGACTTAACATTAATTCCAACATTAATGAATAATTCAAACCAAAAATTAAATTTGAGATTATATGAGAATTTGGTAAAATAAACACAAATAAAAAAAGTTAGAAAACACCGCTCAAATATTCGCAGCCAAACCAACACCTTTGTCAATGAATGACCCTTTCCTTTTGAATATAACATTTATCACACCAATTTTCTCTGAATGCTTTGTTCTTTTCACACTCCGCTTGTAAAAGTGAAAATAATGAGGGATGAAGTTTCAGTTAAATCCTCTGTACCTTTCAGTGTATTTTCTGTGTACCTCTCACACTTTTCTGGTTATCGGAAGTTTAAGTGTCAGACTGCAATGTTGTTACTATTAGGATGGCTTTGATGTAAATCTAGTTTATCAGTCTCATCAAAATTCCAATGCAAAAATCTATTTCTCCATGTGTTTCAAATTCCAACAACATAGCCAAAGATTTGAAATAAAATGCCAACAATGCAGCATTTCATGCAGTTTTGCATGAAACAACACAAGTTCACTGTTAATATATCTAATTTGTTTTTAGGCTGTAAGTGTAGCAGAGGCAACAGAAGGCTTACTCTTTCTGCAAGAAATGATGGAACTGTCAAAAAATCAAGCTGCAGAAAATCTTCCTCAATCTGTGTCGTTTACCTCCACAACAGATCCCTCTAAAACTGTTGTTCTAACAGCAGGTCCTGCTCATTTTGGACGACAGTTACGAGGAGATGACAAGGTAGGTTCCCAGTTCTTACTTTGAATCCTCTCTCCCTCCATAATGTTTCCCTCACCTCTTTCCTTTTTGAATTATTTCCTTTTATGGAGTGCACAAACACTCCTGTTTGCTTTTAAACCATTTTGACGTATCTGTCAACGTTTTGCCTAAGATTGGCAACCTGGAGGGTTACCAGGTGAGAGGTTGACTAGTTTCTGCCATTTGCAGGAAAATGCTTTGGAAAGATCTGAAAATCGATAGCTCCGTGCCATTGCACTGCTTGCTAAATCCAGACTCAAGTGAATCGGCTTCCTTCAACTGCAGGTGAATAATATGATGAATCGAAAAAAAGTTAATACTTGAAATGATGAAATTTCCTATGTCATAAAGTTTGGTCGTGACCATGAAGCTGTTAATTTCTTGTTGAGCTCTTAAGAAATTTCATCTGCTGTTTGGCTGCTGACAGGATTAGATCTTTGCTGTAAGTAAGAGAGTGAGATGATTCTCGGTTAACCGATGCGTTCAAGAAGAGTTCAGTAGCAAATTGGAGGTATATTTATTTTACAAAATTTTAACATATAATTATTATAAGAAAATGTAGGTTTAATAAATTAATGAAACTTCTGGTATCTGACTGAGTGTTTCTATCGTGCAGGTGACAGCTCGTTTGGGTGTTGCTTACCCTTTAACAGCGTGTAAGCCACTTCTTAATCCCGATCGGCTCAACGGAGTGATAGCCATTGTTGAACGCGGTGAATGCATGTTTGTCGAGAAAGCAAGACGGCTAGAGGCTGCAGGAGCAGTGGGAGTTATTGTTATAGACAACATGAGTGCAGTAATTTCAAATACTGGCGGCTCTTCTACAATTTTCGCTATGTCAGGGGATGGGACAGATGATATCCATATTCCAGCTGTGTTCCTGATTTGGCAAGAGGCCTCAACGTTAATTAAGCATGCCATTAAACACCCATTAATGCAAGTTACCCTTGGGGATCACAAACCAGGTAGGAAATGATCTTTCAACGTTATTCAATATTTCTGCTTTTATGAGAAGCCAAAATATTTACAGCATCATTTTTGGCTCATTAACAAGCCAGTTGCATGTCAATTTGTTTGTATTAAAAGAACTAGGACTTTTGATGTTACAGGGATTCTAAAGTGTTTTAACTGCCAGCAGCCCACTTAAAAGAAACTTAAAAGTGCCCCAAAATTTAGAATTCTAAAATGGTCACTTTTGGGCAGGAATGAGTGATGAGTTTTCGTGGCGTCCCACCACTTGATTGTTTTGGTTTCGTCATCTTGTGCTATGTATTTATCCATGAGAATAAGAGTCGGTTTGCAGATGCAAAAATCGTGATGGATACTCTTTTTTTAGATTCAAATATTATGGCGACCAACAAAGTCTTTCACATGTTTTACCTCGGTGTAAGGAAGATATTGCAGGATATTGTCCTCATAGATGCAAAGAACAATAGGGTTGTTCGGAAAACTAGAATGTTTGAAATATTATGCTCCCCAATCTTTTTTACTAGCTTCTAACTTTCAGCCTCTTAGTTAAAGGTAACATGTACTGTACTTATATCTTTCTTTGAAGAGAAATAACATTGCTTTAAGAGGGGAAAGTGGGCCTTAAACGAAAAATTCAGTTTTTGCATGTAAAATTCGGCCTAAGAAGCAACCTCGCCCCCTTTCTGGTGGAAAAAGCATCATAGAGATTTTTATGAATAAATTTATACTACATTTTGAAACAAGATATGGGGAGAAAGGGTCATGACATTGCTAACTTGGGGGCTAAAAGGATGGTCGCAACTTTGAAAATTGGGGTTCTTGTCATAATTTTGAAGAATATAAAAGTTAAAATCAAAGAATACATAAAAGTTTGACTGAAATTGATACTATAAAGTTCAAAACTGGTCCATCCCTATCAGAAATATTGACCCCTCAAGTCAGGAGACAGAGCTATTCTTGATAAAATGGTAAATAAGTCATTATATTTATGTAGCCGCGGGGAAAGAAGGTGTTTTAATGAATATTCGACCCCTAAGAAGCCAAATCTTATGGTCCTGAAGCCCATAGAGGCTCATGGATTAGAAAGGGGGCCCTAACTTGAAACACTATCGAAAGTGTCCGTAAAGTTGTCATCATTCTCATTCTCTTTTTTTTTTTCAGAAGAAGCTAAGCAGAGTAATAAGTTAGACTTAAATACACTAGATAAAATTAAAGAAGCTGTTCAAGATTTCTGGTACAAAGACAGAAGTTCGGTGAGTAATCGTCTTTTTTTTCCCCCTCCTAACTTTAAATTTTCTGTTCATTTTATTTTTGCCTTGACATTAAACATAAACAATTGACCTTTTAAAAGAGACCTTTTGCCCCTATATAAATAGCAAGTACCCAGAGAAACTAAGTATTTGTTAGGGGAACATCAACTCAAAAACAAGTTTGTCTTAATTGAAAGCCCAAGGTACCTAAGAATAAGCAGTGAAAGTTCCGTCATGTTACTTTGATCTGGTCAATTCTAAAGTTAAGCTCATGATGTCATTCAGGAAACCACAATAATACAAGAAACTTAGTGTGAGAATGGTGAATATTTCTCTTACTAAGTTAAAGCAATTTTTAAAGTTTAAAGTATTCTATACACTGAATGAGCTGTGTGAGGATGTGTAATTCTGTGTAATTTTTACCATTGAGTTAGTGTAAATTTTTGTCAACAATACTTAGACCCTTACTACAGCCAGAAAGCTCCTATATTACAATCGAGCAAAAAAAAAAAATTGCAGCCTTCAGGTTTCCCATACTTAGTTGGTTGGAACGACTCCGAAAAAAGTCTGGCATCCAATTTCTGAAAATAAGATCATAATTTTAATAATATCCTAGAGAAACGTATTCGGTGAAACAGAATGATGAGGTAAAATGGTGGCATTCACATTAAAGTTAATCATAGTTCGTGACAGATCAGGCTTACATGGCAAGCTGTAAGTAGGGAGCAACTTAAAGGAAAGGACACACCGTCAATTAGACGCTTATAATCACTATTCTTTAATGCTTACTTCGGAGTAAAATTCCATCATCTCAGGATTTTTGCCTGCCTCTAATTCCTCTTTTTGCTTCAACCATTTCAGGAAACTGATGCTGAAACAGCTAAACTCTCGGACCCAAAAAGGAAAGACTCCTCAGAATCAAGTGATAAAGAGTCAGAATACCCTCTCATGAAGCTGATCTATGAATTCCTAGCCACAAACCAGGCATCGACAAAGCAGCCTGAAGAGAAAATTGATCGATCGCTGAACACAGATGAGCTGATCCAAGTCTTTGAAAGTCCCCACATGGAGACAATTGAAAGAAAGGAAAAAGAGGAAAAAGAAAAAAGTAAAAAGGAGGAAAAAGAGGAAAAAGATGTGAGCACAAGTAGTCGTGCAAGCCTCAAATTTCTCGATGAGTTATAGTGATCTCTGTGAAACGCATCGAAGTCAGTCATGTCAGTCAAATGCAAAATTGTGAGTAGGCAAGTGCCTTTACTAGACTGAAGGCTTAGCAAATCTTTTGTGAGATCCAACATACATAAATGGGTAAGTTCTATGTGGGTCCTTAATGCTGTAAGTAAACTAGGCTGTGAATAGAGCCCGAAGTAGGCTCAAAATTTTTAAATCTATTCGGACCACTCAAAAACTATCTCATTCACTTCTTAGTCAACCTTGTGATTCGACCCTTTTCTCAGTAGTTGAAATGCGGAACATTTCAGAAAGACAGCAATATTGGCTCAGCAAAAATTCACTCCAAAATTATTGAAGATAGCTTCTGCCTTTCTAATAATCAAAACTCTTCCTGCTTATTCCATTTTGTAGATATGAACATGATGCATAATCTCAACAGGGGTAAATTTGCATTTTGGCATATTAAATGTCTCTTCAAAGTTTTTGTCTGTCTGACCCTATAGTTGTAAGATTTTAACCAAAGCTTAGCATTGCCTAAATGATTTCTTATCATTTCGTATGGAATTTCAGTTTTCATCAAGCTTATTCTCAGATCAGTAGAATTGACACCCATTCCCCTGAAAGAGATTTCTGAACGTCAAATGGTGAAGTATTTCAACCTACTCTCATCAACTTGACCTGTTACATGAGTGGTTAAAACGAATGGCTTATGATAATAAATTATATTACTGTCGTAACGTACCGACAAGAGAAATAAGAATGTGGCTGAAAATAAATTGAAGTCAACTAATTATTTGGAATCGGTATCTTGTAATTCGCACTCTTAAAACGTCTACAAGTGTTATTACATAGCTCACATTGGTTTCACATTTTAACGTCAATTTCTAGAATAATCTCAAAACTCGCAAGGTCAGACAGAAAGGAGAACAGGTTCCCTCCTTAAAAGTAGAAACACATTTAGTCAGAACAACTCGGCAATCAAATAATTACGTTTTGAGCATTTATCGTTTCAGAGTTTTGTAGAACTCCGAACGCATAATTGTATCAGACCTGAATGTGCTATGCGCGACACTTTTTAATGGAAAGCTTTGTAAGTCACCATAATCATTGCCTTTCCCCTTGCCTGAGCTCAAGCCTCTGGACCCTGCCAAAAAAATTTGGGGTCCCAGTCAGGGCTCTAAGCATAAATTGGACAACATTTTGCAATTTGGAACTACAATTTCTGGCTCAGTTAAGAAACAACGTATGTACCATTAGTTTCCTAATTTACATAAGTGTTTTCAAGGATGAGCCAGAAACTGTAGTTTCTAATTGTGAAAAGAATTGCAATTGATGATAGGGTGCAAGTCTTGGTCCAGGCAATGGGTATAGACGACGGTTTTGGACTTTTTCCAAGAGGAGTTCAATTGGGCAACATTTTGCAATTAAAAACTACAATTTCTGGCTCAATTTCAGAGCAATGTATGTACTGTTAGTTTTCCTATGCAGAAAAGTGTTTTTACGGATGAACCAGAAATTACAGTCCCTAATTGCAAAATGCAGTCCAGTTGAGAAGTGAAGACGGAAGAGGGCGTCTTACCTGTGATTTCCGGAGAACAGTTCAGCATCACTTTGCAGAAGTAAAATTTTATTTACGTGTTTATTGTTGAGTCTCAGCTGGGTCAGGCGAAGCATTAATCTGAGCGCCTTGACAAAGTAAGTTATGCCCACAAAAACTATTGTTTTCTTTGTCAGAGACTAGAGATTCCTTTTGATCACATTCTTGCAGCCCCTATTTGTTTTAAATCTTATTTCCAAAAATGGGAATAGTTTTTGTTTCAAACAAACAAAACCACGTACTGAAAATTCTAGCCAAGATGTTTTAGGTATTTTAAAATACTGCTTTGATATTGGATTTTGTGATGTACTTCCGTGACTTCTCAAAGTATTCTTAAAGTGAGATTGATTGCTCATCATTTGCTATGAGCTTAGTTTTTGAAGTTTTCAGATTTTTCCTTCTCTTATTTCTCTTTATTCACGATGTCAACAGTTTCTCACTGTTCCAAAAGCATGTCTGACACTCTTCCTGCCTTTCTTTTCATTTGTCACAAACAATCATAAATTATTATTTTTTTAGAGCATTATCTAATCTGATGAAGAAATCTTGCATTCCATGAAGAAATATATAATGGTATGTTTTCTGCATATTTATTTATGCCTCTGCTCTAAAAAAAAAAAAAAAAAACGGGTGATTGATTCACCAAAAGAAACTTGCATGATTTTCATTCAATTCTACCAAATTCAATCATATTAATTCTTGAAACAAAAACATGTCATAATGTTCCAAGACGGGTTTCAGAAATTTATTATTTATCCTGTGAAGTATCATTCTTTTTTTTTCTTTTAAAGGAATAGTCCAATGTAATCCTCATACGTTTTGGAAACAATAATCACCTTTCAAGGCAAATTATTGTCGGGGTTATTTTTAGCTCGATTTTTGGTCACTTGGACCACTTTTTGCAATAGGGAACCACTTTTTCTGGCTCATTAATGAAAACTCCTAACTGCACCTATTGCTGGCCACTAATCTGATCACAATTTCTGGCTCACCGATAAAAGCACCTATCTACAGAGGGAAAGTAATGACATAAATGATGTCTTTAGGACGAGCCAGAAATGGTGGCTCCGAATTGCAAAATGAAGTACGATTGTAAATTAGTTAAGTCCTGCCATTTTTTTTTGTATATCATGAAAAAGTAAAATTTTTCACTGTCCTTCTCACTTGCTCACAAAATGCTCGAAGTGCCGCTGGGTACTGATAAACTCAAAAATGATTTTTTAAAAACTCAATACCTACCACGAATTTCACCTAGAAACTCAGAATTATTGATTCAAACAAAATAAAACATTGGAATTTTCTGGTGCCTTTGACTGAGACAAATGATGTATCACGAATTGGACGTATTTCTGCCAAATGGCACTATGTGCATAATGACGTGAGCGCTGTTATGCATACATTCTTATGAGTCTCAGGACTCATACTTTAATGCACATGGTTTTGTTTGGTAGAAATACGTCCGATTAGTATTCCTGTTCCAGTTTATCCAGACTTAAAGCACTTTCCTCTTATACGATAAATGGACTACATTTTGCAATTAGGAACTATAAATTCTGACTCAATATAAAAACAACGTATGAACCACTAGTTTCCTTATGCACATACGTGTTTTTTCGGATGAGCCAGAATTTATAGTTCCTAATGGACCACTAGACAAGGTACGAATTTAAGCATTCTGTTACATGTTTCTTAACCAGAATTTCACGTAGAGCACGATTCGCGCAATGAAAACTAATGAAACAAACTACAAAATAAGATATTAACGTTTTTATTTCACATTGGTTACGAGGAATTTGAACTGCCCGGTCACAAGAAACTCAAAGGTCTACGTGAGTCAAATCGCGCACTACAACGGTTTCAACAAGTCTCAATCGAGTAATTATTTCATTTCCCTCTGTCCGTCGTTTAAACTAATAGCAATTTGCTACAGCTGAGCCAAAGCGTCAAGATTGAGGTTGCCAGATTTTTATATCGCAGAAACTGTCATGATAACGTTTAGCGCACGATGTGAATCACGCAGAGCATTGAGTTTTCATGAGCGGGTAGTTTGAATTCACGCGCCAAGAATCATTAAATATCTTTGAAAGGAGTTCATTTCAGTAATTTTAGCTGTGCACGTCGTATTTTTCGTGAAATTTTGGTCAAGAAACTTGTATCAGAACGCAGAAATTCGTACCTGGTCTAGTGGTCCATTGCAAAATTAAGTCCAAATGAGACACAGAAGGAAGAAGGGTGGGAGCAGTTTGAAACAATTAACATCAAGCTTAACATTTTCTCAGGATGTCATGCGCTATCATGAATTTTTCATTTATTTATGTCCTTCGAATGTGGCTACACGTGTGCATTCCTTTTACCTCTATCAATCCACTGGCAAACTGTCAAAGTTTTTCTTAAGTCAATCCCCGACGTTTACAAGATTTAAAATTTTGAAAAACGCCTCGAACAAATGTTTGCAAATTTAAGTCTGATGTTCACCCTAACTTAGTGTCTGAAAAAAAAAATTTGCCATAAATTTTGAAGGCTCTGTATCCCCCCCCCCNCCCGGCCTACATCAAGTTACAGACCAGTTCCGACAGAAAAAACTGGGCAAATTTCTGACATGTCCTTTTTAAAATGAACAAGTGAGAAGTTACATTAATTCATAAGCTCAATTGTGATAGATTGTGAATATTTTTCTATTCAATATTTGTACAAATGTATTATATATATTTATCGCATGTTTCTAGAATTGTAAAAAGCAACATTTTCTTGTGATGATTTCATAACCTAAAATGTGAATGATAGTGGGTGCACTCCTATAATTTTATCTCTTCCACTTCTTGGACGCTATTTTATTTTTTTGGGGAAGTATCAGTCAGCAGCAAGAAAGCTGCCCCAAAAATTACACGTAGTTGGTCGTCAGAAAGAACCTACAGAGTAAGGATTTCAACCCAAGTAACAGTGTTTCATACCTTTTTCATCATTTACTAAAAAAGTTCAACAGTTTCTTTGTGTTAGGTTTTTACTTATTATTTTCTATTTATAGTAAAATTTCTTGAAATTGAATACTTTGTCCCTTGCCATAACCTTTTTCTGTTCTATTGAGCAACTTTCTGGCAGACATAGAGGATGTGTATAACTGTAGAAAATTTCCCTGGCTGTTACTGTTATTGAGTTGTACAACTTTTTTTCTGAGTAACATAAAATCGTTTCTGTTACATTTCTAGGTGAGGTGTTGGCCTTTTAGGCTACACTTCGGAGTCAGTATTAGGAATTGAATTTTTTTTTTTTGTGTGTGATCCTAAAAAAAGAAAATTTATCTTGAAAAACTGGAGTCATGGTTTTAAAACTCCAGTTTGTCCTTTGGCTTTTAAACTAGGCTCACTTTACATTATCTGATCATCCATCAAATGTTGCTCCTAACTTCTTTTTTGTATTATACAAATGTTGTGGTTTATCTAAGGTTTTGTGCAATTATTCGGCCAGCGGAATTGCCAATTTTCATGAAGGGACATCCTTTTTTGTAATTTGTTGCAAGGAAACATTTTATAATTCTTTTTGAAGGATTGAAACCCCAGCAGCAAGGAGTTCCATGAAGCTCTGTTAATTGTTAGCTTTCGATTAGCTACTAGCCGCCATTCATTCTGTAACTTAATTCCTCCAGTGACAATTCGGCCTTTATGTTAATATGTTTTTACAAGTCAGAATTTTCACGAAGTCATGCTATCAACAGATTCAATGGAAATGTCTCTTAAAACGCTGCCCACTGTTAACTTGGTCCAATACTGTTTCCCTATCAAAGTCGTTGGATAGTATTAATTTCAAGCTGTCCGCTGAAAATCAGCACTTTTGTGTTCAGCCTCCCATCTCTCTTTTCTATTTTTGTCAGCTCCTTGCAGCCAATAAAATCCCGTAACCAATGCATTTTCCAACTCCTGCCTGCCATTCACGTTAAATTAATATTGTCCATTCAAATTTTCACTGTTCATACTTAATCAATAGCCCGAAAAACAATTACTTTGTTTCGCCTGACAAAGGATAATTTGCTGCTTACGTATCAGCTCAATGCTGGTTGAATTGAAATTATTTCTGGACTTTTTCACAGCAGGGAACCTTTAGCAGCTGCAACAGGCTGAAGGATGTACAAGAGAGGGCAGTGCCATGCTTTGGGCACCATGCCTTTTTACTTCATTTCATTTTATTCTTTCTTTCTCCTCGGTTTGAAGACTTTTAGTCAATGGTGAGGGCATATTATCTGTGAGTGAGAGCATTGTTTAAATCATTGATAAAATCTTAATTCCAGGTTAATACCTCATTTTTAAGACAGTAATGAACTTTCACACAGCAAATTTATTGTTATATTTACTATGTAATATCTATACAGGGTGATCCAAAAGTCCCTTCCACCCCCTCTAACTTTTTANTCTTTCTTTCTCCTCGGTTTGAAGACTTTTAGTCAATGGTGAGGGCATATTATCTGTGAGTGAGAGCATTGTTTAAATCATTGATAAAATCTTAATTCCAGGTTAATACCTCATTTTTAAGACAGTAATGAACTTTCACACAGCAAATTTATTGTTATATTTACTATGTAATATCTGTACACTTTTTAATATTGACCCACGTGAAGTCAACTTGTTAACAATCTCAATCCTGCATGATTTGAATGTTACCAGTTTGTTCTATTTGCAGAATTTCACTACAAGTAAATTCAAAGTTCATAAATGCAACCATAAGCCTATTGTAAACTGTCGCTGAATGTAAACGTTTGGACTGTTAAAAATCATAAAAAAATTGTTGACTTGTACGAGTTAGTAAAATCTATTTGTGCTTTTCAAGTGAAATTCAGGTGACATGTATGTTGAAAAAAAAATGGAAAAAAATTGCCATCATAATTTTAAATACTCATATTGACGCTAAACCCAAACTATACTGCAAAATATGAAACAAAAACTACTATTTTAGGTAAAATTGGGTTAAAATTTACCAATATAAAGAAATGTAAAACTTTAAATGAGCAAGATAGCATTTTTATTTAGAAAAGAACAAGAAGGGTTCCCTTAAATAGGTATTTTAACAGTTTCTCAAGAGATTTCTCTTTAAAATTTACGAGGCTTTTTTATCAATTTTTTTTCAACAGCCAATATTAAGAGGGCAGCTTTAAATTAGCAAAATAATCTTCAAAGTTACATCACAATCAAGATAGTATCTCTGAAGTAATTTTGATACAGCTGTCGCTGAGTCAGATCCTTTTTTACTTCCACTTTTGTATGGTTTTGATTTTATTCCCTGACACTATTTCTCTTCTGTTTTCCTTGTTTCTTGTGACTGTCAGTTTGGTATTTGGTAAGGCTTTTGTTTTAACGTTGTACAGACCTTGATTGTTTTAAGTCATAATCAAGTATTTTAGTTTTAAAAGTTGTTGGTCAGAAATTTTTATGGAAGTTAAAAAATAAAACTGTTTTTACTTAAAATTTCATCTGTATCATTTTGTGTTTACTACATACCCTCACAGATGGCATAGCATTCACGAAAGCTGAGCTGAGGAAGCCGTGGTCCTGCCACCTTCAATGATACAGTGAATGAAAGACAATGTCCTAATAGATAATTGGTATCACTCGTTGGTACAATACGGACAGCTACATCTTTATTTGTCAGTACCAACCTTTAATTTTTTTCTTTACTTATTTTTTTTTATTTATTTTCCTGGGTGAAGAAGAAGCCATGATTGATCAAAAATTGAAAAATATACTCAGATAATCTGCGAGGAACATTAATGTTCACAATTATTTATAAATGTGATGAAACCGCTCCACTATCTGTGATGCATCCAAGAAAAAAAGGACTCGAGGGGAGAAATAAAAAGCAAGATAACTTTATTTTGGCTTAAAAGAGTTAATTTTTAATCGTTTGCCACCAACAAAACACTAAAAAATTCCAATAAATAACTATTCTAGAGCATCCACAAGTTTGAGAGGGGAACACCACGATTTCTAGAAAAATGTTGTTTACGTTTTGAGACAATTTTACCCCAAGAGCCCGGGTTTTCAACATCCAGAATTGATTCCTGCTCATGTAATGACCACTATTGTGAAATGAACTTTAATTTTCACTAGGAAGCATTTGTTGCTTACTTGACTTTGATTCCCTTGCAGAATAGTGTGGATCTACCACTATTTCAATATCCTGCTACCGTTTTCAAGCCATATTTTTAGAGATTATCTCATGCTAAGTATTAATAAGTAACATCAGAACAATTGCTATTAACATGGTATTTATTTCTAACAAGATTCAAATTTTACAAATATAATAAGAAACTTGAACGTCTGCTCAAGAAAAAAAAAGAGTGAAAATTCTTCCCATCAACAATAGCTTTACTTTGGATCGTGCGGAAGTTTAAATCCAACTAAATTGGCAGTCTCTCCGATTGACATTTCTCCTTTGCCTCGATACAGCTCGTGCAACTCATTTTGTTTGCGAACGCTTTTTAGATAACAAGAATAAGTCTGTGCCAAAAATTGCATTTCTTCTTGCGCCTTACAATGCTGCAAATCTGTAATTTGGTACTTTCTGTATTGGCTCATTATGTACTTATAAATCGAAGAGTCTTTTCGCTTGACTTCAGAAGTTGCATGCCTGATTTCAGCTAACAAACTACGTAGCCCAGCTGTGAGTAATATCTTTTCTGCCATAGCTGCAAACGTAGCACCACAGTAGGACCTGATTACTTTTATTGAAGTACAGTTACCAATGAATCACAGGTAACCTTTGGATTCTAGGAATGGTAGTACATTGATCAAAAAGTTACTTGATTAGCTCTTTTTGCAAATGATTGATGCCTATCTTATAGCAAAGTTAGTAATGGTAGGCTGACCTCTGTCTGAAGATAGGTCTATGTTCAAATTTAGAAAAAGTTAACTTAAACAGATATTTAAACAAGAGTTTGATAAAACGTTTGAAATTTATTAAACCTAACTTCAAACTGTTGAAAAAATGTGAATTGATAGATCGTTGAATACGTCTTTGAATCGGAAATTGTTTGAAATTCTATATTCAGAATGAAAGTTAAAGGCTTGATAAAGGTGGTAGTAATTCTTCTGCAATATCAAGTCAAGATTATCTTCTCTAATTTTTGAGAAACTGTTGCAAAGGAGGTAACACTTTGACAAATTTCTTTGCCAATTGACTTGAAGAAAGTTCTCAATGAGTTCTTTGGGCACATGTGGAAATATTACCAGAGTTTCAGCATTAACCTCCGGTTTTACATTATCGGGTCCAGCGATGACGTGTAGATCAAATTTATTCAACAATACTTTATCAAGATCAGAAAATATTGGGTCGTAAACAGAAACGTTTGCCTGGAACCTGTGTGAACAAAAAATAAAATTGACACAAAGATTAGTTTCCAATGAAAGTCACTGTGCCAAACGTAATCATTTGTTTTTATTTGAAGAATAGTAGGGAGACTAGAAAAGTGGGGTAGGGATGAATATTTACCTCTAGATTTTATTGAAAGATTAAAATCAAAAAACAAAAAGGAAGAAGAAAAACCTGTCTTCAGACTTCTACTCAACTTACCTAAGTAAAATTACTTAGACTCCAAGAATAAAAGTGTATATCGACGGTGAAAGTCGGCAACCACATAACTCGTTTGCGGTGCCTGAAAATTTCCGCCTCTACGTCATTTTTTCAAAGGAGAACAAATTGATATTATTTCTTGAAGTTTTTGCAGAATTTTCTTCGCATTGAGAAGAAAAATCATGACAGTTTTAAAGAACTGCCGTTTTAATTCAAAGTTAAAACTAAAACTTTGGAAGAATTCAAATTTCTCTCCTCTAAACTTGTTGACTTAGGGGTTGAACATTACTCATTTCAACCTTTCCAGGGCAAAATTGTAAAAAGAATCATCAGAGGTCTACCAGTGGATTTCAACTTAGGAACCCTTAAAACGGAACTGGAGAAATTTGAATTCTTAGTAGTTAAAAACATAACTCAGTTAAGACACAATGTCACTAAACACCCAATCCCACTCTTTAGAATATATTTCAAAAGTCACTTAAAACTATGGGAAAAATTAGAAAATATTAAAACTCTAAACAATTATGAAGTTAATTTTGATAGATTGGGTGTCAAACAACTTGAAATTCCTATCTGTAAAGTCTGCCTCAACTATGGCCATACCAAAAACTATTGCAAAGCCAAATTAGTATGTCTAATCTGTAATGATAATCACCATAGCAATACATGTCCAATCCCAGAAATAGCAATCAATAAAAACGAAGTTTGGAAACCTACTTGTCTTCATTGCAAAGAAGCGCATTTCACTACATGGAAGGGATGCAAGGTATACAAAAAATTAAGACAACAAAGAATAGATAAGTATAATAAAATCAACGAAGAATGTAAAACATTGGCTATGGAAGGGAAGGACTATGCAGATAGAAAGATAAAAGTTGGGGAATTAAAAGTAAATAACAACAACAATAATAATAAAAATCTCAATTATATTGAAGAAATAAAAAGACTTAAATTAGAATTAAAAAACTCAGAAATGAAAAGAATTGATGAAATTTCCCAACTTAAAAAAGACATTTCCTCATTAAAAAATGAGATTGTAGAAATAAAGCTAATGCTTAAAAATAAAATCAAAGCAGAAATCTGATGGAATCATCACTAAAAGTTGACACTCCATTAACTCACCTATGAATTAAAGGATAAACACTAAATAAGTAGAAGGTCTAAGATCCTTAATACACAGTAGATTTTACTTCCTATCTTTTTCTCCTATTGGTTTTTGGTTCGAAGTAGTTTTGATTACAACTAATAGCTCTAATTTATTTACGAATTGTCAACATTTGTAGCGTCATTGGAATTCCAATCACTTTCTCATCTATTGATAAGTAGCTCATGTAAATTAATTTTTGTTGTCGATTGACACCTCGAATTTATTCCGTAGTTTTTATCTGTATATAGTCTTTAGACTGGGAACAGTAATTAGGATTATTATTTACTTAATTTATATAATTTTGAGTATAAATCACTTTGTAAATTTTATCCTGATAAAACCTTTGAAAAGAAAAAAAAAAAAGAACTGCCGTTGAGTAGTTTTCCATTTAAAAAATAAAGTATGACAGGAAGTCTGCGACGTTACAAACAGAGTTATGTGATTGCCGACTATCACCGTCGATATGTGTTTCATGATACCTGGGAGTTTTAGGATATAGGATAGGGGAAGAAATAAATAATACTCAACAAACCTCTTTTTTAGAAGTAGTACTAGCGCTAATTGAAACCGGCTTGTGACACTTGCAGCGATACTCCCAATTCCATAACACAGAATAACTTGGATGGTACTACCTACTTCATTTAGGCTCAAATTCAAAGAGTTCAGAAATGAGGAATAAAACACTGAGTGTTCAACCTCCTTTTCCGCTTCAATTACTCTCCTGAAAAAAAAAAAAGGATCGATAAAATGTGTCAGACAGTTTTAGATGAAGCATATTGGAAGATTGGTTTGATAGATAAGACTGATGGGTCATCTGCGCCATTTGGGCAACCAAATTGGACACTTGTCGGGTTCAGTTGGACGTATTTCTGCCAAACGGAACTGTGCGCACTAAGACATGAGCCCTGAGACTCTTAAGAATATAAGCGTAATAGGACTCATGCCATAATGCACATAGTTCCGTTTGACAGAAATACGTCCAGTTGTAAACTGGTTACCAGCCAGCATGAAGGTGCCTTTGGCTGCTGGTCAATTATTCAGCACGATGAGCAGCCTCCCCAGTTACCCAAACAACACGGCTAAACAATCAAATAGCTCCATTTTAAATTAGTTTCATCTTATATACGTAACATTCCAAAATCAGTATGCAGATAAAGTTTAATTCATCTGATACCTTATACCTAAGTCAATGGGATTCTGAGAGAGTTGTCAGCAAAACTAGGTGAACTAAATGAAACTCACTTTTCTATATAAGCAGCTGAATGCTGATGGGCATCAATTGAACCTTCTCCTGAACAAGAAAATACAGGTGTCTTCCTTCGTTTCCTGTTTTTCGATACAACTTTCAGCCAGACTTCGGCAGCATTGTCACCTTCGAGTGACATTTAGCGACATGCTCGAATTTAAGCGATTCAATGACATAGAACAATATACGATTTGATTGACTTTGATTCCACGTAATGACTACAGGGCGGTTAGACGCTGAAAATTCAGATTTATCCTTTAATCAAATGATTATGAAACTTTTCTTAATTGAATCCGACTCAGACAATAACAATAACATAACCTAGAAAAATCATATGACATAACTCAACTGTGGACGGTGGCGCCGCCTGCACGAAGAAATTTTGCGGAAGATCTCGAGTCCGCGCCTCTCTCTGATTGGTTCATCAAAAAGTTTTCCATTGGGCCCTCGCGAGAGAAAAATGAATGCATTATATTTTCACAGTATCAGTGTAATTTTTAGCAGAAATTTCGAATAGTCTATTTTTATTTCAGAATTTTCGCACAAGAAAAGGCATCTACACATTTTTCCAGACCAGAAAAAAATGGTGTTTTTAGACAAGTGTTTGCGAGATTATGAAATATTAGATACTTTAAACTCGAGAAAAAGGCAAAAAAGCATTTACAGTAATTTACAGGGCACAGGAAGCTTAAATAATTCATTAACGAAAAATATTCTCCGACTTCGCAACTTCTAGAGTCCTTCGAGCGAGCTATGCCATTTTGAAGATTTTAACTCGGCAACGCTGCTATACAAGAGGGGAAAATTTTTCCCGATGATGAACCCTTGAGTAAAAGGTTGGTCACAAGCAAAGGAACGAGATTACCTATACTTTGAGGAGAATCATCAGAGAGTAGATCCAAATCTATGTTTTAAAAGCCCATTTTTGGGGCCATTTCACTTCGTCATTTCGGTGGACTTTAAGAAATGTTTAATGCAACATTCACGTTTGATAGTGAGTAATCAGCAAAATG
>NW_017566832.1:143663-170527 GCF_001854935.1 Bemisia tabaci | reverse complement strand
AGGCGACGCGGCGCGGCGTCGAAGGAAGTCCGGATCCACTCAGAGAAAATGCAGAAAGGAACCAAGCCACACTAGCTATTGCCAAATTTAATCGTGCAATTTAATATGTTCTGTATAAACGGTTGTTCGGATTTTCGTGGGAATTTCAGTGAATTTTCGCCATAATGCGAGGCAAATTCCTTAAAATTTTCTAAAGGATCCGCACTAGAGTACCTGTATAGTGAAGATTAGAGTCCCTTTATACTGAGATTCAAGACAATGTGAATCCATTTCTGATTGGTTCCCGTATTTTAGGCCTTCACAGTGTCACAAACGGGAATAAAGATTACATTTTCACCGATTGCAAAGATTATAATCTGGAATGGACCAGGGAGTTACGGGTTCGGCAAGGAACAAACGGAATGAGAGAAGGAACGGAGAAAGGAATTTGAGAATGGGCCGATCAAAGATTATAAAAAACGTTTAATTCGGTAATCTTTTTTCCCGTTTGTGACTCCATGAGGGGGTTTTGTCTTGACTTTCAGTATAAAGGGACTCTAATGAAGACTATTGCCATCTCTGTTCAGCTCTCTGATTGGTTCATTAGTGTCCGGCTATCATGGAGCTTGAAAGTTGGACCAATGTAAAGAAACCCGACCCAGAGGAACGCGTATTATCGGCTGAGAAATGAATGATCATACTCAAAGCTTAATTTTCGGCAAAAATATTCGTCAAAGTTCGATCCGAACTCAAGTTAGTAATTGGATACAAAAAAAAATTTCTATCACACCCAAAATCACGTCTAGAACTTGGTTGAATTTTTCCGCCGTCTTGTTTGCTTACATTTTGGGCCAAACGAGGAGGTGGGGGGGGGGGGTGCTGGGGTTTGTTTACATTGGTCCAACTTTGGGGCTCCCTGAGAGCCGACCAATCAGAGAGTGGCACTCTTTTTCTGTAGTAAAAGGATTGAGATGGCATATACTATATCCCGTATATAGGTACTCTAATCCGCACAAACGTTCTCTTGTAACAAATTATATATTTCCCGGTTAAATTTGGCAATAACTGATGTGACGTGGTTCCTTTCGGTCGTACGCGGTCCAAGTAAGTCCGGTCCGAACCGTGATGGGGAAGTTGCATTTTGTTCTATTAATATTTTTTTAATATTTCGGCGGTCGGTTACGCAAGCATTAGAATCAAGTTTTGACGTCCATGTTTCACGTCATCCAACGCAATTGAACATACCATGGTTCATACCGCCCTCTTCCTCTTATAAAGACGTAAGATTGGCCATAAACCCCCCCCCCCACACACACACACACATACACATACTCTATTCTTCAGAAAATTAAAGAGAAAGCCTGAATAATAGCTGAAAAAATGTACTTTCGTCCGGGAATATTGAGTTTTTCTTTAATTGAAGACTCAAAAATCAAAACCCTGGTAAAAATTGGGAGTAGAATCTGTGTTCCAAAATACCATAGACCTACAGCCGGCTGTAAGATCTCCAATAACTTCTGTAGCCGGCTACACAATTTCTCATAGCCTTTTATAGCCGATGGCGATTATTACAGATGCTAGGACTTAGTGAGTTTTTGGAATACTGCTCTCTTTTTGGGCCGTAGTATCTTGATTTATTTTGCGAGGAAAGCTCCGTACTTTTGATGGATGCCTACCATTACTAATATATTAGAGCGCCTTCAGTTTCGTATGATACTGTGCAATACCTCTGGTGTGAAATAGTTGCTTCAAGCGCCGTGGCAGGCGGCCAGCCAGCGCGAAACACGCATTGGCGCCTACAAACCTAACAGGGATACTTCACGCGTTGCGCAATGCGTGAAGTATCCCTGTTAGGTTTGTAGGCGCCATATTTAATCTGGCGGAGTCAGCGTTATTCAACTCATGATTTTGAAATGTTCGCACATCCTGTATGGATTATTCTCATTTTAATTGATGAAAAAAAATATGTACTAAAGGAAAATATAATGTGTGTTTTGTAAATATTAAGGTGGTTCCGTATCAAACTTAATGATTTCCAAAGCACACGAATCTCTACACAATATCTTATAGTCTTTTATAATCGATGGCGAAAAAGCAACAGCCAGGCGATAAAGTGTAAAGCCCGGCGATAAATTGTAAAACCCGGCGATAGGAACTTTAGCCCGGCTGCATAATTTTTTATCGCTTCGTATAGCCCGGCCGTATGATTTTCTCCGCATTCTACAGCCAGCTATATGATTTTCTGTAGCCTTCTTTAGCCGGCTATAAGAATTCCTATGGTATTTTGAAACGCGGCTCTTATCGCCAATTTTTACCAGGGAGCGTTAAGTACGTAATGTAGGGACGGCCCTAAAGCCGAAAATTTGGAATATATGGACGTATTTATGCTAAAAGGAATTATGTACATAGGGTTTGCGGTTAACATAGTTACTTTCAGCATTAATATTGCACAAAAGCTGCAGATCGAAGTTAACTGAGCTGCACAGTCAGTTCACCATGCCGCCGTGCTAAGGAAGAACGCCGTATGAACATTCGAGAGTTGCCAAATTTCCTTCGATAAAATGTTTTTTTTTTCAGGAAAATTATGAATATCCTTCCTTGAAATTTCCAGACGTTTTAGATCAAATTACAAACAAAATTAACCAAGAAATTGGTAGACAAACATTCAAAAAATTTTCTGAAAATTAGTGATTTGCCAGGTAAAATTTGGCAACGCCTGATAGCTCATACGGCGTTGTTCCTTAGTACGGCAGCATGCCCATGCTGCCCTGCTAAGGAAAAACGTCGTATGAACATTCGAGATTTGCCAGATTTTCTTCGATAAAATGTTTATTTTTAGGAAAATCTATGAAAATTTTTTCTTCAAACTTTCAGGAACTATAGTTGAAATTGGGAACAAAATTATCTACAAGATTGGAAGGAAAATATTCATAAATTTACCAGGAAATACGTGGTTTATCAAAGGAATTTTGGCAACGTCCAAAGGCTCATACGGCGTTGTTCCTTAGAACGAGAGCATGCCCACGGTCATTCGCGATCTCGTTTGAACATGGAGCCGCGTGAGCAATTATTTGTGTCCCTCGGTTGTTGAGTGCTTGTCGCACGTCGCTAGGTCGGTGCAATGGCGCCTCGCCGTCTGGCAGCTCCGAGTGGGCGCCTATCGATATATCCCCATTCTAAGCTATGCTAAAAGATCGATTATGTAGGTGTTCGTTGCGAACGTCCCGTTCATCGATCCTTTTCCATAGGTTCAAATGGCAGATCAATCGATAAATCGTATAACGCACCCCACGTTACTTGGAATATAGCTCGATCGGATCGGTGTGATCAACCCGGGGATCAATATCGACAGAAGTAGGTCGCTTCAACTGATCGCTGACTCAGTGACTCGGTTTCTGAAGCTGGTTTCCCCCGGAGAACCGGATCGGCCGTTTTCAAGATTCAGGTGGCAGGAATTTCTCAAGTAAGCCGGTATAAATGGTAATGAGTTGTTACTATGTTAATGGGTCAGTTGCAAATACCCCAGGAACTAGAGTACGTATATACATGGGGAGAGTATGGTCGTCGAGTCTCATGGCGACCCTTCCAAAAAAATGGCGATGACTCATGTTGCTGTGCTAAGGGAAAACCTGTGCCGTATGAACCTTTGGTCGTTGCTAAATTTCCTTCGATATAAGACGGATTTCTTGTTACAATTTGAATGTTTTCTTCCAATTTTCAGATGATTTTGTTTACAATTTCACGTAAAGTTCCTGGAAATTTCACGGAGAAATATTCGTAACTTTCATCAAAAATAAACGTTTAATCGAAGGAAATTTGGCAACATTCGAATGTTCATACGGCGTTTTTTCCTCAGCAACACGGAAAAAATTAAATTGCTGATTTAACAATTTAATCGCTAATTAAAGTGACTGCAATGTTTCAACGTAGATTTTACCACAAAAAAATGCTACTTAACCACCCCCGTGGTTAAATTAGCTTACAATAGTGGTTAAACTAGCATTTTTTTTGTCGTAAAATGAAACGCTGCAGTCACTTTTTTCTTAGTAATTGAATTGTTAAATCAGAAATTTAATTTTTTTCATGAATGCATCATGGTGGGAGCGGGTGAGAGGGGATTGTTGCCCATTGACAAGAGACCCTCCATTGGTATCTTGGCAATGGTGGAAGCTTTTACTCTCATGACTCCAACATTCAACTGTTGACTTACCTACTTGGTAGATGTCGAACTACGTGTTGGGTACTTATTGTTTTGCAAACAAACAGAATTTGATAAACTTGTTTGCCTCATTACATTACCCGGCGCTCATTATCCCTCTAGTGCATGCCGAACCAATCGATATCAGTGCAATTTCACCGTTTTAATGTATCGAATACGATCCATTTATCGAGCTTTTACCGAATGCGACATCAACAGCAGCATTGTTACGGGTAGAGCAGAGTCCCTTTATACTGAGAGTCAAGACAACACCCCCTCATGGAGTCACAAACGGGAATAAAGATTACAGAAATTGAACGTTTTTCGTAATCTTTGATCGGCCCATTCTCAAATTCCTTTCTCCGTTCCTTCTCTTATTCCGTTTGTTCCTTGCCGAACCCGTAATTCCCTGGTCCATTCCAGATTATAATCTTTGCAATCGGTGAAAATGTAATCTTTATTCCCGTTTGTGACACTGTGAAGGCCTGAAATGCGGGAACCAATCAGAAATGGATTCACATTGTCTTGACTCTCAGTATAAAGGGACTCTAGTTTAATGTATTGAATACGATCCATTTATGGAGCTTTTACCGAATGCAATATCAACAACGGCATTGTTACGGGCGGATTTTTTTTACAAGTTTCATCTCAACGGAGAGCGCAGCGCTGGAGCGTGGAGCCCCGCCTTTTCATAACTCGAGCTTCGCGGACGCAGCAGTCACCTCGACGGTGACGGTGGCGTGCATCGCTCGGTGCACTTACCGTTAGTCAGTAACGCGTCGTGTTACGTGTGACTTACGCAAGCTCAAGTAGATCATCCCACTCCGGCGAGGCCTGTTTCGTTGCAGGCCCGAGGCATCTTTGCCGGCACTCTTCCCGTAAAGATTTAATGATGCTGTGTACACTTGTGTATCCACCGGAGGGAGGTGTAAGCTCTTACTAGTTTCACTGCGGCGAATTTGATGACTCGAGTCTTTTGCGTAAGGATGAGGTCCAGCTTTTAACTTATATTGCTGCCTATCTCCGTTACAGCTGGTTACAACGGAGCTGTCCGTAAATTACGTAACGCTCTCGCGGAGATGCAAACTGCGTGCATGGGACCCGAAGTGATCGCTCAAGTTTTCGGATCACGCATCCGAAAACTTGAGGTCCAGCTACCGAAGTTCGAGGCAGACATTTGAAGCACTTCGATGCGGCAATAACAATGGCGTGGCGTGCTTTGCGATTTTTCAATTGATCGGGTGTACTGTACGCAACGAACACCTAAATAATCGATCTTTTGCCGTAGCTTCAAGATATCGATAATCGATCATTCACGCCTTGCCACTGGGCAATAACCGGATAATGTGAAGGGGACTGGGGACACTTTTTGTCGAGAATAACGAGGCGCAGAGGCGGGTCCAGCAATTTGGCATCATTGTCTTTACTCCATTTAAACCTATGGACATGTATCGATTCTTGGAGGGGTCAGGTGCTCCGACGAGAATCGATTATTTGGCATAGGTTTAAACGGAGGAAATCCGATGTTGCCAAAGTGCTGGATGCGTTTCTGACGAGGAGTGCGTGAAAGAACTGCGGATGAGTCGCGACTGAACTTAAGTCCGTTCTATGGCTTCAGATTAGCCGGCAGTGCAGTTTCAGCTCATCGACGGATGTTGCACTTCCATGTTAGAGTGCCGGAGAAAATCGGCCCGAGAACTGAGCTCTCTTTTAGCCGTCTATGACTTTGTGTTACTCGTTCGACATTATGCACTGAAAAAAAAATCTCGGTGTATTTACTAAGAAAAGGGTAAAATTACCAAGAATTCAGGGTACTATTTGATCCCAGTTTTTTCTTGGTAAAATTACTATTTACGGAATTGGTAATTTTACCGAGAAATACCGGTAAAATTATTGAACTTTCTCGGTAATTTTACTGGAGCTTGGTAAAAACGCCAATATTTTGTATCAACTGTGGTAGAATTACCGAGATACAATGGCGAAGTTACCGGGAATTGATTACCAATAAAAGTGGTATTCTTATCTGAAAAAAACAGTAAAAATACAGGTTTTTAGGCAAGCTTACCAGTCTATCTTGGTAAAATTACCAATAATTGGTAAAAAAAAGTGAGATGGTAAAGGTATCAACGGACCTGGGTAAAAACGCCGAGAATTTTTTTTCAGTATTGCACATTTTTATCTATGTTTTCCTTTTTGAGAGAATGATCACCAGGAGTTTAAAATTTTGAAGGGCGTTCTTCGGACTTATTGTCTTTACAAATGCTACAGCATAGATTCGTGTCCTTCTGAGTCCGAGATTCAAAATTGGTTCATACCATAGAGGGTGAGGATTACCTCGCGCTCTGACGTTTTTGCCGGCGCGTTTCGACCTTTCTTTCGTGATATATGCCCTCTCTAGATTTGCTACTCACCATTTAATGAGCGAAAATAATAAAAATCATCCCGTGCGCATCAATCAAGCAACTTGGTGGTTTTCTTCCACGAAATGACCGCGGTGCGACACACAGTGGATCGAGTCAATCAGGGAGCTCGGACATTAAGTTTTTGACTAAAACTGCAAATGTTGTTGTTTATTTCGTCATATTTTAAATTTTAAGGGGTGCCTCTAGCAGAAAATTTTACGAGAAAATCAATGGAATCAATTGTGGAACCCCCAAAGTTTATCTAAACGAAAGTTTCCAAATTATATCCGACCTCTCCTATTGACTTGATCCACTGTGCGGCAGCCCCCTCCCCCTCCGTTGTTTCTCTGCCCCTGCTCGACCTCACTAATGTATTTTATGGTTGTCAAATTTCTCAAGTAATCAAGAGTGAAAATATTGGAATAGAGCTAGACTCATTAGGACGCGGTGCCACTTGTTTGTGCAAGGAAAAAAGTAAGGTGAACGAATGTAGTTTCTTAGCAATACGGGCAGTTTATTATTCAGAGCTCTGTAAGATGTATTTTCATTCTTTCAAACACAATTTCATCAATCAAAACGACTTCTTATGTACTAAAAAAGAAAAACCTATAAAAAAGACATTTTTTTTCATAAATAAAGGAACACTAGACAAGGTACGAATTTAAGCGTTCCGGTACGTGTTTTCATACCACACGAAGAGCACGATGCGCGCAATGAAAATCACTGAAATCAACTCCCAACGAAGATAATCAATGTTTCTGTGAGTCACATCGCGCGCTGAACGTTATCATGACAGTCTCTGCGATATAAAAATCTGGCAATCTCAATATTGACGCTTTGCAGCTATAGTTAATTGTTTATAGTTTGAACAACACAGGGTAGGAAATGGACATTGCTCGATTGAGAAGCTCTCCGAAACCGTTGTAGTGCGCGATTTGAATCACGTAGAGCTTTGAGTTTCTTGTGAGCGGGCAGTTCAAATTTGTTAGGAGTTGATTTCAGTGATTTTTAATGCACAAATCGTCTTCTACATGAAATTCTGGCTGAGAAATGTGTATCAGAATGCTTAAATTCGTACCATGTCTAGTATGGTCCATTATATAAATAATAATGATTATTTGTTCATTTATCTATTTATTTATTTAAAAATGAAACAAAATTTGATATTTGAATGTGGTTTTCAATCATGTATGTATCTACACGGATTGCATCCTCGCAAAGAGCGCACAAAATCCTCTCAAAATCAATTTCCTAACAATTCTCCCAGAAAGTGCGGAGATTGTTTGTTTTGAGCATATGCGCTTCAACCGCAGGCTGGCTCAAAAATTCTTGGGTGCTGAAAGGTTTCGGAGTCCCTCCTCTCGAGTGGGGCCCCCTGACTAACTCAAAGTTCTCCTTCGTGTGGGGTTTTCAAGTTTTAGGGGGCCTCGTGAGTCGCCCGTAAAAATTTTTGGGTGCTGAAGCACCCTAGCACCCCTGATCAGACCGCCGCCCCTGACCACTGCCCCCTTTTCCCGGAAATAGTTCCGAATTTCGGAACTTTTGAGATTTTCCGGAATTTTTCCCGGAACTTTTGAAATTCCCATAGTGTTCCGGATCGTTTGCCAGTAGCGTGGCGTGAATGATCGATTTATCGATATTTCTCCATTTGAAGCTATGAAAGAATCGATTGTTAAGGTGTTCGCTGCGAACACCCTGTTTATCGATCATTTTCCATAGGTTAGAATGACAGATCTATCGATATATCGCAAAGCACGCCACGCCACTGGTTTGCATTTTCCGGAACTTTTAAAAAAATCTTTAAAAAATCTCCGAACTTTTGACGGGCATGGAATGGGAGCGCTCCTGACCGCAGGTAGATGAATGTTGTCGTTGAGTGAGCTTCATTAGATCCCAAAATAATATTTTAGTACGATGAGCGATAAAGTGTACTGATGGGGAAAACAACCATTAAAAAATTACGCCACGAGCGACGCGACGGAGAAGCGAGGACTAATAAATCGCAGATTTTCGCGATGCCAACGGTCTCTTCGGGTGCGGTTTGCTTATTACCATGAGTCATATAACTCGTCTCTGATTAAGCTCGTCCGATTTTTTGATCGCTTGGACCGGCGCACAGTGGATCAAGTCAATGGAAGCAGTCGGACACAATTTGGAAACTTTAAACGCTTATAACTCCGTCTATATACAACTATAAGATTTTAAAGTGCTTCCATTGGCCTCCCCGCTAAATTTTGCTCTAGAAGCAACCCTTAAAATTTAGAATGTGACCAATTAAACATCAAAATTTGCAGTTCTAGTTAAAAGTTTCATGTCCGATCACTCTGATTGACTCGATCCACAGTGCGGCGACGCGAAGACTAGGCGACACAGTCAAGCAAAAACACTGCCGTGCTAAGGAAAAACGCCGTATGAACATTCGATAGTTGCCAAATTTCCCCGGATAAAATATTTATTCTTGAGGAAGGTTATGAATGCTTCCTCTTGAAACTTTCAGTTGATCTAGATCTGGTTGCGAACAAAATTCTCTGAAAAATTCGAAGAAAAATGTTCACAGAATTTCCTGAAAATATATATTTTATCAATGGAAATTAGGCAACGCCTGAAGGTTCATACGGCGTTTTTCCTTAGCACTGCAGAACAGGAGACACAACAACAAGTAGTAACAGATGAGCTGAGAGTATCTCTGCCGTGCTAAGGAAGAACGCCGTATGAACATTAGAAAGTTTCCAAATTTCCTTAAATAAAATGTTTATTTTTTAGGAAAGTTATGAATATTTTTCCTTGAAATTTTCAGGAACTTTAGTTGAAATTGCGAAGAAAATTATTTGAAAAATTGTTGGAAAAATATTTACAAATTTCCCCAAAAGTTCGTGATTTACCGAAGGAAATTTGGCAACGCCTGAAGGTTCATACGGCGTTTTTCCTTAGCACGGCAGATCTGCACATGGTGATCCAGAAGTCCTTCACCATCCCTTTTCAGGTTGATCTTCTTAGAGAGGGTTGAGGGTCCCCTGGTCCCCTGTCGATAGGTCTCAAAAGGGGTTGTGAGCATTTACGATATTTTAAGTCTCTATTTCAATTTGCTCAAAAGTCGCAGGAGTGAAGAAGAAGAATTGGACTACATTTTGCAATTTGGAACTATAAATTCTGGCTCTCCTGGAAAAACACTTATGTGCATAGGGAAACTAATGGCACATACGTTGTTTTTAAACCGGGCTAGAATTTATAGCTCCAAATTGCAAAATGTAGTCCAATTAATGTGTGTTACTTGTCAGGACGGTGCAGAAATGGCAAAACAACCGCGCGCGAATTTTTTTTGGAAAAATTACATCCAATAGGCTTGGGGTGTATTTTTGCACACATAGTGCGTATGCAAGGAAAACTAGCTGTGGAGAAGAATTGAAGGGTAAAAGGACAAGGCGCATTTATTCGTGCAGTTTTTGAAATGTTTAGAAAATCAATCCCTTTTTTTAACTCTTCCAAAACGCTAGGTACATTTTATTTGCATCACTTTTTGACCTCGTGCACGAAATCTATGATCCGAATTGTATTTGTATTTATTCTGTAAATGTTTTGACAGTCCTGTTCGCCAGTCGAGTTTTAATGTCCTGCCAATAAGCAGGAAACACAGAGACTTTACCTTTTTATTTTTACGACTTTTTTCTGTCTCCTCTCTTTTTACTCTGTCTTGCCTTGCCAACGAAACAGGTTCAGTGGCTTTTTCTCTACCTCGACTTGCCCCAATAACACGGTGCCAAGTATAACTGTACTTTTTGAAATTGACTCGCCGAGAAAACATATTTTGAAGACTCACATGCACGTTTACATCACACAATTAACTTCCCATAGTGTGAAAGTTTATTCCGAGGATTGATATAATCTGCGTCTATTAATGATTGGTGATAAGCATGTTGAGCGATCCGCCGAAAAAACAAGAATTGATATACTTTCCAGGCGATTTATTCCAACTGTCATTTGTCGATTATGTTTTAGTGGCGGTAGGTAAGTTTCGCACTTAAAAAGGAAGTTTCGATTCTCTGGATGCAAATTTCATAATAATAATACGAATAATTTTCCCATTTGAATTGACCTCTTGCGTAGTTTTATTGACCTGAACATATGGAGCTAAAACTTGCTAGAATATATTTCTTTTTAACCAAGGCAAAACTTAAAAATATCAAAGGGTATCTCCCCCGACCACCACGTGACGGCTGCGATTGGATTGCGCGAATGTCCCCTTTTTTTTAACTTAATGGGGTGCTTACGGTTGTGCGAATATCTCAGGTACTGAAAAGTTACATATTGCGCGAATATTAATTATTCATCGAGGAAGCGCTAATCTGGCAACACTGGTAGTTGCTCCCGCTCATGTGGGATACTGAAGACTGAAGAAGCTCCGTGCTGGAATGTTGACGGTTAGTTTTCCTCCTTTCCAAGAAGTGAATTTTCTTTTGAAATCTACGATGTTTATATCATCATGAAAGCATTGGCTGATCCAGCGAATTGGCAACATTGTCTTTTTTCCATTTAAATCTTTCGAAATGTATCGATTCTTGGCGGGGCCAGGTGCTCCGACAAGGATCGATTATTTATTATAGGTTTAAATTGAGGAAATCCGGTGTTGCCGAATTTCTGAATCCACCTCTGCATGGGAAGCTTACACCAGTGCCAGGCGATGACTGATCACACAACTGAAAGAGCCAAATCTGCGTAATAATGAAACAACTGATATATTTTGACATTATTGCCGCGTACTGCTGAACTTTTCTGATGTTGATGTGCTATCGGTGCTTGCCATCAAATCTGCAATGATCGTTCAATTTTACTCCTTGACACGGACCTTCTACACCCACGAGTACCATTCAATCCTTTCACTTCATTTCTCATGAGACGGTGAGAAGTCGATGATTTGTCAAAAAACTTTACACCATTAAACTTGCGTTAAAATCAAAATTCCTATATTTTCCGACTTCGCGCTGATTTGCCAAACTTCTATTTTATATCATGGAAAAACAAAATTCGCTCGTTCTTGCAGCGATCTCAATCTTGTCATTCGCGCAACCTGAAATAAAATTCGCTCGGCGGAATATCTCGGTGACGGGAACTTCTTCTGGCGGGCGCTTGTTGATTTCAAGTTGACCTTTCCCATGGACAAGTGGTGAAAAATATCTGGCCAGCAGTTTTCGTGACGTCAGGAGTTGATGAGTTCGTCGTCTCCAGACAAAGGAATATAGCTTTATTCCGAGGTGGCGAATTTGACGCAAACAATTCGCTTTATTACAAGAATGACAGTGCAAAATCTGTCAAAAATTCTGCAGATTGCTGCATGTAATCAGAAGAAAAATCAGTGCAAATAGCAATTAAAAGCGTTCAACAGTTTCCTAGTGATGGTGCAATTTTCAAAGAGTGCTCAAGTGCCGAAAATTGCCCGCAGACACAAGAAATTTGTAAATGCGCGAGACTGATGAGGTTCGTAAATAGTGCGTTAGGGTCTAGGGAGTAAATCTTGGACCATTTAAACGTACCCACTGTAATTTTCAGACATTTTACCATCCTTTTAGCCTGTGAATGTATCTGTTTCTTCCTCTTGATGTGTGCAACAGGCCCGTTGAACAAATATGCAGAATTCGCGCGAAAATTTTTTATTGCTTCATCTGATAGTACTTAGCCAGCTGAGTTTGCAGTATTTTTCTTATTTTTTTCTAATATGGAAAATTATAGAAAGAAAATAGATGTGAAAGTGAGGAAATGCACCGGCCTCTGACGACATGTAGCGGCAATTCCCGCTTAAACACATGTATTTTAGCAGATTAGGCTATTTTGTCATATCCCCTCTAAACATTTTTCAATTTTGAAACGTGGGATATTTATGTGCTCAGTTCTCGTAGTAGTTTCATCTTAAACATGAATTTCACGAAATTTCAGAGCCCTGCGCAAATCAGTACCCTTAGATCGTCATGTCGTCATCCTCCGGCCAAAGTATCACAAGCGCCATGCGGCGTTACAAAATTTCCGCCGCCATTTCGTTTTTTTCCAGTGAAATTGTTCAACGAAGCTGTCCGAAAATAACACTGAATTTTCTTTGCGCTACCGATGAAACTCAGTGAAATTTCCATACAGTGTCAACATACAATTTCTCAATAAAAATATAAATGGAAATGTTGCATGTGTGATGGATTTGCGATTTGACTTTTGATTCTTTTGTAAAAGTTGGCGAGAAACACGATGGTGCCACTGGTTTTCTCTGAAGTCATCTCCCAAGCTCAAAAAAAGCTCTCAAGTTGAGGCCAAAATGGAGAGGATATCCCACGCTATCCTGAGAGTCCACCTCTACATCAAGACGAATACTCTCCATGCGAAGATAGGGAGCAAATACATTGACAGGGCTGCCACTTCATTTGGGGACTCCAAAACTGAAAACACGACAACCCTGCTAATGTATTTGCTACCTATCTTTGCATAGAGAGTTTATCTTCATGTAGAGGTGAACTATCAGGATAGCGTGGGATATCCCTTCCATTTTGGCCTAGACTTGAGAGCTTTTTTTGAGCTTGGGAGTTGATTTCAGAGAAAACCAGTGGCACCATCGTGCTTCTTGCAAACTTTTACCCAAGAATCAATGGTCAAATCGCCGTTTCCTCACACATGCAACAGCTCCATTTCTCAGTAAAAATATAAATTGACGGCGGAAATTTTGAAACGTCGCACAGCGCTTGTGATACTTTCGTCGGAAGGGACAAATTGTGAGCATCGTTCAAGCATCGTTTCGCTCGCGTTGGTAGCGCTCTTCGGGAGTTAAGTATGGCATTTAAGTTTCAACTCCACGAACGGCTCCGTTGTGCTTCTCGTAAAATTTACTGCGGAATCAGCGCGGCGCTTTAATGGCGGATCCCAAGGCTCCGCCAAGTCTCCGTCTAAACGACTGGATACGACGAAATTCCGTGATCCTCGCCGGTGCACCACCACGGACATCCACAGCTCCACTGCCGTGCTAAGGAAAAACGCCGTATGAACATTCGAGAGTTGCCAAATTCCCTTCGATGAAATTTTTTTATTGAGAAAAGTTATGTACGTTTTTCCATGAAATTTTCAGACACTTTAGATCAAATTAAAACATAATCACCTGAAAAATTGGAAGACACACTGAAAAAAGAAATATCGGTGTATTTACTAAGAAAAAGGTAAAATTACCAAGAATTCGGGGTTCTATTTGATCCCAGTTTTTTCTTGGTAAATTACCATTTTTGGAATTGGTAATTTTACCGAGAAATCTCGGTAAAATTATTGACTTTCTTGGTAATTTTACTGAACCTTGGTAAAAACGCCAATATTTTTTATCGACTGTGGTAGAATTACGGAGATAAAATGGCAAAGTTACCGGGAATTGATTACCAATAAAAGTGGTATTCTTACCTGATAAAAACAGTAAAAATACCGGTTTTTAGGTAAGCTTACCAGTCTTTCTTGGTAAAATTACCAATGATTGGTAAGAAAAGTGAGATGGTTTAGGTACCGACGGACCTTGGTAAAAACGCCGAGAATTTTTTTTCAGTGCAGATCGCGAGCATCCTCGCCGGTTTCTCACCGAAAACTGGTCGCGGCAGTTTCCACTGGGAGCTTTGATGACGTCATCGCGTGAGTCACAGATGAGACCGTGAGATGGTGAGACAATGAATGGAACGATCGGTGATTGCGCTGGCTTCTCGCAGGCTCCTCGCTCAAACAACCCGAATTTTCCCTGTCGAGCTCTTAACGGTCTAACCATGCCGTCCTCCATCTTCTCGCGGCGGATTGGACTTACGACCACCGTCTCGCCGCGTCGTTCATCGTCGCGCAGTGTGGCGAATCGCCGAATAAGGGAACAAACCTGTAGTAGACTGCCGTGATAGCGAAGAGAGCCGTAAGTGCAAAATGTTCGAAATCGAGTTTTCTTCAAAATTCGTCTAAACTCATTTAGATGAAAATTACTGAGATAGCTAAAACAGCAAAATTCACCCTAATTTAATGAAAACAAGACGTATGAGAAAGCCATAAGTGCACAAAAAATGACTTAGTTTTTTTCAAGACAGCCGCAGGTGCATGAGAGCCAATGAAAACAGTGCTTTCCAGCAAAGTGCCGCCCGCTTCTGCCAATTTCTAACTTGGAAATGTGTTTGTGGTGCGTCCAAAACGCAACCACGAAAGCATGCAGAAGATAGCACTTACGGCTGTCTTGCCTAACAAATAACCTAGCATGAAAATGAAAAATACCCTTTTTATGTAATGGAAATAAAATCAGTCGATTTTTAATCATCCAATTTGACAAAGAACGGAGGCTTCTTCCAATAAAATGTTCTTGTCAGAAGCTTCTGAGCCCGTTTTCTCAAAACTTCATTTTTGCACTTACGGCTCTCTTCGCTACCACGGCAGTGTAGTAGAGATCGGACGTGAATTTTTTTATTGAAACTGCAAATTTTAATGTTTGTTTCCGACATGATGCTTGTTTGTTTCGATGTTGGTCACCCGACGACCACTTCTGAATTCCTCATGGAAAAAAAAGGAAATCGAAACCATGTGTTTTTTGAAAATTCGGTCGATTTTTCGACAAATGTCTTTTACCACTTTTGAATTCCTTTTGGAAAATAACATAGGAAATCGAAACTATGTGTTTTCTCAAATTCTGTCGATCGTTTGAAAGGTATATTTTAAATTCTTAATGAAGCTTCCATCGTTAATTTCGCAAGGAAATCAATGGAACCAATGTGTAACTTCAACGTTTCATATTGACAAAGCCTTTAAAGGTTCCACGTCGTGTCTTACCTTTAGACAAAGATAAAATAAAAGCCCCCATTGAATAGGAACCAACACTGAAAAAAAAATCTCGGTGTATTTACTAAGAAAAGGGTAAAATTACCAAGAATTCAGGGTTCTATTTGATCCCAGTTTTTTCTTGGTAAAATTACCATTTATGGAATTGGTAATTTTACCGAGAAATATCGGTAAAATTATTGATCTTTCTCGGGAATTTTACTAGACCTTGGTAAAAACGCCAATATTTTTTATCGACTGTGGTAGAATTACCGAGATAAAATGACAAAGTTACCGGGAATTAATTACCAATAAGAGTGGTATTCTTACCTGAAAAAAACAACCGGTTTTTAGGTAAGCTTACCAGTCTGTCTTGGTAAAATTACCAATAATTGGTAAAAAAAAGTGAGATGGTAAAGGTACCAACGGACCTTGGTAAAAACGCCGAGAATTTTTTTTCAGTGTCTGTCCGACCTTTTCCATTGACTTGCCCCATTGTGCGCCGCGCCGATCCCGCGGATCAAAAGTCTCTCCATTCCTCGAAGACATTGCACATTATCTTGAATCATGTAAAAGCTAACTGAAAGGTCTGCGCACGACTTTCAGTGGTTACACAGAATCACAACATTGTTGCCAGTCTTCCCAATAAAACCCTCTCACCCCTCAATTATAAATGCCGCGCGAAACCACTATTGAACCACTGCACTGTTTAGTTTTAATCCCTCTCTACGACAAGGAGTTTACTGTCATTCCTACCAGCTAGGTAGAAACATCTCCTTGCTGTCGAAATAGTCGCATAAACTTTCGATGTTAAGTCGAACCATGCATACTTACGTTTCTCGCTTGAAATCCCGTTTAGCGGCGTGAAGCCCAATTCGCCTTCATTTCGACTGGGTAGGCAAAAACACCTCCCACGCGTTAAAATAGTCGCATCCTTAAAGACTGCTACACTGCCGTGCTAAGAAGGAACGCCGTATGACCAATCGAGAGTTGCCAAATTTCCTTCCATGAAATTTTTATTTTTGCGGCACGTTATGAATATTTTTCCTTGAAATATTGAGGAACTTCAGGTGAAATTGCGAAAAAAATTATCTGAAAAATTGGAAGGAAAATATTCATAAGTTTACCAGGATATTCGTATTTTAACAAAGGAAATTTGGCGACGCCTGAAGGTTCATGCGGCGTTTTTCCTTTGCACGCAGTGGCGTGGCGTGAATTGCGATTCATCGATTATTATGCCATTTAAACCTATGGAAAAGGATCGATATACAGGATGCTCGCATGCGAACACCTTAATAATCGATACTTTACCATAGGTTTAAATGGCATAACAATCGATACATCGCAAAGCACGCCACGCCACTGTTTGCACGGCAGTAAAAACAAGGTAAGTTCTTTAGGTATCGGCTGAATTGCATCGCGGAAGAATGAATAACTGTTCTTGTGTCGTTCATAAAAGCGCGTATGTCTTTAGAGGAGCCATATTAAGTACGCTCTTTCTAACATGAGCGAATATGCCATGTTGAATTGCCAAGGCGCAATACCATCAGTTGATGTAACTCGAGGGTAAAGACTATTGTGAACACAACAATAGAGCGGTTGTTCGTGGTACAGCGTCGCAAGTTTGTATTCGAGAGTTTTGAAAAGTGAAACTTTTTTAAATGATCAATATTGTTACGCTTTGTTGCCAAAACGAACTTCAAACTCAGGATTACACTTTTATTGGAGGATTGTCTCATCATCAATGGACGTATTTGAATCAAAAGGAACTACGAGTACATCCATTATGACACGAGCCCTGTCATGCTGGTTACTTCGATATTGAGATCCTGATTCCTTTGCTTATGTCAAGCAAAATTATTCATTGATCATGTAAGGAAGAATTCTCCGTAAAAGTGTGCATCATATAGAGTAGTAATTGCACGGATTTTAGCTCCCAAACAAACAATTATCTTAAAATTTACAGCATATCACATAACACAGAATTTTTAAAATTTCAACGTTTAAATGAATGAGGAGCATTTGAAAAGGAAAGAATAAGAAGAGCTCGCAGCTTCAATGAGTCTTTTTTTTAAAAAAAAATATAAAAAACTCGAGAGCTCTTCGTCTTAAAACTAATTATTTTAAACGTTCACAATTTGATTATCTGCCTAGGAATTTGATACAAAGTCTGATTTCACAAATCACCTGCGACTAAGTCAACACTTAGAGCTCAACAGAGGAGCAGGTGTTGAAGGGAACCGTTTCTCAAAAATGACCAGAGATTTAATGAAAATTCAACTTTCCTGGCTTCTCAATGTCAAGATCGATCGGAAATAGATGGACATGGTAACAATTAGTGGGAACCGTTGCTGCTGTATGGGACGCTACTTATTACTTCGAAGCGACTGGATTGACGTCACGATGACGTACAAACGTCATGTGGACGACGCGACGACTGTTCCCCGCGGCCAAGGTCCACGTGGGGCACGCGCTTCGCAGGCGGAGATCCAACGATGATTGGGGGAAGGGGCAGGAGGAAGCGCAAATACCCACCGATACATTTCATCCTGGTCGCACTTCGCAATGCACACATTAAGAACTCATTCTCACCTCCGAGATGAAGTACCATAACACACATTCCCGCCACTTCTGGAGGTTCCTCTCCGATTGAAAATTGAGACACCTAAGGGCTCAACAGTTGCACCGATGCATCGGTGCAGCTTTTGGCTGTTCTGCCTTGCTTAGGAAGAGCGCCGTGTAAGTATTCGAGAGTTGCCAAATTTCCCTCGATAAAACCTGTATTTTTGACTAATTCCTTGAAATTTTCAGATATTTTAGATTAAATTGTGAACGGCATTGTCTGAAAATTTGAGAAAATAATATTCAGGATTTTCCCAGTGAATTGGGTTTTTATCGGAGGAAACTAGGCAACGTCTGAAGGCTCATACGGCGTTCTTCCTTATAGCACGGCAGTGTTGCTTTACAGTAGCGTGGCGTGAATTGCGATGGATCGATTGCTCTGGTATTCAAATCTATGGTAAAGAATCGATTGTTAAGGTGTTCGCTGCGAACACCCTGTTTATCGATCCTTTTCCATAGGTTTAAATGACATAACGATCGATATATCGCAAAGCACGCCTTGCTTTGCTGAGTGTTTTGGTAGCGTCGACTATACGAGTGATAGCGGAGAGCTGTGCCTATCAAAAGTACAAAATTGAGTTTCCTCCTAAATGCGTCAAATCCCATTCAGAGGAAATCTCTGATGCCGCTAAAATAGCGAAATTCGTCTTACCTGTATAAAAACGAGATATACGGACTCTCATTCTGCAGTCAGAAACTACAATTTCTGACTTGGTTTAGAAACAACGTATGTACCATTAGTTTCCCCGCGCTTTTAATTGTTTTTACGGATGAGCCAGAAACTGAAGCTCCTAATTGCAAGATGAAGTTCATATATGAGAAAGCCGCAAGTGCGCAAAAATTGACGTTTTTTGATTGTCGTAGTCGCCAGGGATATTATTTGGCCAGAGAGCCAATCAGAGCTCTACTCTTAAGTGAAGTATCGATTTATCCCGTTTTATCCCTATCTATCTTGTTGTACCCTGATCTCTACCAAAACCCCTTTTATTAACCCATTACATGCAGATTTATCCCGTTTCATCCCGGTATACCGCGATGCATCCCGATTTATACGAAAACCACGATGACCTGGAAAGAAATTTATCAGGAAGCCAAAGTTGAGCCAAGGCAGTAACGTTTTCTGTTTGGCTAACCGATCGACCAATCAGAATAAAGATAGTGACGTGCACACGATAATCCGCTTAGGTTTTTTATAGGACAGTAGGACAATCACTGAAAAAAAATCTCGGTGTATTTACTAAGAAAAGGGTAAAATTACCAAGAATTCAGGGTTCTATTTGATCCCAGTTTTTTCTTGGTAAAATTACCATTTATGGAATTGGTAATTTTACCGAGAAATATCGGTAAAATCTTTGAACTTTCTCGGTAATTTTACTGGACCTTGGTAAAAACGCCAATATTTTTTATCGACTGTGATAGAATTACCGAGATAAAATGGCAAAGTTACCGGGAATTGATTATCAACAAAAGTGGTATTCTTACCTGAAAAAAACAGTAAAAATACCGGTTTTTAGGTAAGCTCACCAGTCTGTCTTGGTAAAATGACCAATAATTGGTAAAAAAAGTGAGATGGTAAAGGTACCAACGGACCTTGGTAAAAACGCCGAGAATTTTTTTTCAGTGAAGACTACCTGGAAGGTGGGAAATCGTACGAAGAAAAGCTTAGTTTTTCCTGTGGATCTCCTCATCGGCACGACGAGAAAAATCATAGATAATTATGATAAACAGAGAAGCAATAAGGATCTTGCAATTACTCCAATTAGTCGATCTGTCAAATATTAAGTAACTACTCATTGTCAGCGCTCAGCTCCGCATCGATACCGGCATCGACCGGAAGTCGTTGGCATATTAATGAGCCCATAGGCACCTTGCGGTTGAGTCACGTTTCTGGGTGCAGCACGCAGCGTCGCGTGATGCACTTCCCGATGCACTTCCCTTTGCTCTCCGCTCCCGAAGAGCAGTCTTCATCTGCGAGACTCTTTGCATAATTCCCAGCGAGATAGTCGCACGTGAGAATGTAATTGCTACGGGAATACCCAGACCGATTTGCGGCTTCTTACTCTGCCGTACCCTGAGGAAAAACGCCGTATGAACCTTCAGGCGTTGCCAAATTTCCTCCGATGCACTGAAAAAAAATTCACGGAGTTTTTACCAAGGTCCGTTGCTACTTTTAGCATCCCACTTTTTTTTACCATTAATTTTACCAAAACAGACTGGTAAGCTTACCTAGAAGCCGGTATTTTTACTGTTTTTTTTAGGTAAGAATACCACTTTTATTGGTAATCAATTCCCGGTAACTTTGCCATTTTATCTCGGCAATTCTACCACAGTCGATAAAAAATATTGGCGTTTTTACCAAGGTCCAGTAAAATTACCGAGAAAGTTCAATAATTTTACCGAGATTTCTCGGTAAAATTACCAATACCATAAATGGTAATTTTACCAAGAAAAAACTGGGATCAAATAGAACTCTGAATTCTTAGTAATTTTACCCCTTTCTTAGTAAATACACCGAGATTTTTTTTTTCAGTGTGTAATGTTTATTTTAGAGAGAAGTTATAAATATTTTTCCGGTAAATTTTCAAGATCCACAGGTAAAATTGCAAACGAAATTATCTGAAAAATTGGAAGACAAATTTTTACACATTTTCCCAGAAATTCGTGATTTATCGAAGGAAATTTGGCAACGTCTGAAGGCTCATACGACGTTCCTCCTCAGCGCGGCAGTATTCCTTCCATGTATTCGAAGGTTATTTCAACTCAAAAATAAAATATAACTTCAATCCTCTAACTCAAGGTGTTTGATTGCAGTGGTGGAGCCCCCCCTCCCCCCTCCCCCCCGGTCCTCTTTGCTCCTCGGGTCAGGGTTGTCACGGTCAGGAAATACCGGGAAATGCCACAGAATGCTTTAAAGTCAGGGAAAACCTGGAAATGTCGGGGAAAATGACAAAAGTGCCAGGGAAAGATTTTCAAGTCGCCTCCATTTGCTTTCTTTCTAGGATGGGTTCGACGTTTCCAACAACAGATTTTGCGTGAGAATTATATCGGACTGCATTTTCATACCTCTGACGTATCTTCACGCGGAGAAAAAAACTTCGTGCGTGGGACCCGAAGTTTAGGTCATATGGATCTCTGAAGTTTTCGGATTGAGCATCTGAACACTTTAGATGTAGCTGTCGAGGTTCGGATCATACATCCGAAACTCTAGTTCTTAAATCTGAAGTGCTTCGCTTTTCACATCCGAAAATCTTCGGTTCTTACATCCGAAAAACTTCGGTTCTCACATCTGAAGTACTTCAGATGTAAGGACTGAAGTTTCAGATGTGTGATTCGAACCTCGACAGCTAGATCAAAAGTGTTCAGATGCTCAATCTGAAAACTTCAGAGATCCATGAGACCTAAACTTCGGGTCCCACGCACGAGGGTTTTTTTTCCGTGCAATTCGCAGGGAATGTAACTAATAAGTGGGAAGGAATGTCTGGGAATCTCAATCTCTAAATTCTGTGTCAACCCTGATTAAGTAAAGAGAAGACGGGAAGATAGTAGAAGTAGGATACCTCAAAATTGACTACAATTTTTTTTTAGAATTTACCTTTGTGGTTTTTTTTTATATTAATTGTGGGGTTCGGGGTCGACAAAGGGTCGACTTGTTTGAAAATATTCTTAACGCACCCGAAATGGCGGGAACATGATGGAACTGATGGAAGTGATGTCCTACAGCACTCAAATCGCCATCTTCTCCCAGTTTCCTCTGACGCTTGTTAAAATACCACTTATTTCCATGTGGAATTGTTGCTTGTTTACCACAGATGACATGAATTTGATTCGATTCCTTGATTCTGAAGACATATTCTTAACATTCGATTTTTTTCATTCACGAAAAATAGAAAGTCATCGGACGGAAGTCGTAGTTTCCCGTGCTCGCTTCTGATTTGTGCCGGATGACATCTTTCGATTCGGTCCGAAACCGGGGCGCTTTATACGTTTCCAGAAAAGTTGCGCTTTTTGAACTTCGGATTTCTCGTTTTCTGAGATAGATGTTCTCGTTTCTAATGCGCGCATCGTGTCGTACGTGTCATATACCTCCAGAAGAATCATTAGCAAGTCAAAATTTGTTTATGATTTAGTGGCCCATTGTGATAGCAGTTGCTTGAGAGCACGAACAGAGTTGCGCGCAGTAGTTTTGCCGTTTCTGCACGCTGTGCAGTCTCGCCAAGGAACAGGAACATTGCATGATTACCGTGTGTATTTGCATGTGTTTACCGCAAAATTAGATTTTAACCGAGACCATCCATAAATTTTTTTGAAAAGTCTCTACGTATATAGAGACTTTCAGACTACTAGACTACATGGAGACTATCCATACTAGAGATCTATGCACTCCAATGAACCACTAGACACGCAGGTAGTAATGTAAGCATTGCGTGTTTCTTAACCAGAATTTCACGTAGAACACGATTCTCTCGTCGAAAATTACTGAGATCAACTCTTAACTATAAGATATTAACATTTTTATATTACACTGGTTAGTGGTTCCTAGCAATTTGAATTGCCCGGCCACAAGAAACGCAATGCAGTCCACGTGGGTTAAATCGTGCCTTGCAACGGGTTCGGCAGGCTTCGCAAATGAACATTGTTCCTTTCCCCATCATTTATTGTTCAGAGGGTAAACGATTTGCTTCAGCTGAGCCAAAGCGTCAAGATTGAGGTGGCCATATTTTTGTATCGCAGAGACTTCTGCAACACGGGAGAAAAAAGTGTGGGAGGTATCCCCTAAAATTGTGGTACTATATCCCAATTTGTTGGTCGATATGAACATTTCCAATTAATTATGTCAGTGCCGCAACTCTAGTTGGGGTGGTACTGCGACGTTTGGGTAAGTAACCTAATTTATTGGGGCATTGCCACAATTAATTGGGGTACAACCACAATTAATCAAAATTGTCCATATCACCCAACAGTTTTGAGACTTAACCCCCTACCTCTTTTTATTTTTCGAGCACGGTAACGTTTAGTGTGCGATTTGACTCACGTAGAGCATTGCGTTTTCGTGAGCGGGAGGTTTGAATTCACGCGTCAAGAAACATTGAATAGCTGGGTCAGAAGTTGATTTCAGTAATTTTCGTTGCGCGACTCGTACGTTTCTAATAAAAAACATGTATCCGAATGCTTAACTTTGTACCTTGTCTGGTGGTCCATTATGTTATACAAAAAAATGTGTGCATTATTCTGCCGTGATAGCGAAGAGAGCAGCCAGTACGTGCATGCCGGGATGAACCTCGAGACACATAAAAGCATGTGCTAACTATGGCTCATACAAAAATGAATTTACTGCTCTCTTCGCTAACACGGCAGTATAGTGGAACGGTGGGAAGCTAATTAGTATTTTTTTATTGTAAAATCTACATTGAAATCTGTCGGACATTTTTTTTCAATGGACCACTAGACAAGGTGCGAATTTGAGCATTCTGATACATGCTTCTCAACCAGAATTTCACATAGAACACGATTCGCGCAACAAAAATTACTGAAACCAACTCCTAACGGAGATATTCACATTTTTATTTCGTATTGGTTACGAGGAATTTGAACTGGCCGCTCACAAGAAACTCAAAGCTCTACGTGAGTCAAATCGCGCCCTACAACGGTTTCAGCAAGCTTCTCAATCGAGCGATGTTCATTTCCCACCATGTGTTTTCCAAACCATAAGTAATTTGCTATAGCTGAGCCAAAGTGTCAAGATGGAGGTTGCCAGATTTTTTTATCGCACAGAGACGCTCATGATAACGTTTAGCGCGCGATGTGAATCACGTGGAGCATTGAGTTTTCATGAGCGGGTGGTTTCAATTCACGCACCAAGAATCATTAAATATCCTCGGAAGGAGTCAACTTTGGTAATTTTCGTTGTGCGCATCGTGTTTTACGTAAAATTTTGGTCAAGAGACATGTATCGGAATGCTGAAATTCATACCTTGTCTAGTGGTCCGTTACAAAATTGTTAAATCAGCAATTTTATTTTTTTCCGTGTAATTGATGAAATCAGCGGTTAATTAATTGTGTATTGCTTGTTCTGTTGCAGATCTCGGCTAGTGAACCACGCGTACGGGTTGTATTTCAAAGATCAAACGTATTACCGGGTGAGCAACATGGACGGGCGGGTTGAAAACGCGGACCATCGGCTCACCGACGACATCACGGCCTTCACGTCGTCGATAGCGCATCTCTACTCGCACCTCACCAAACCCCTCTTCGACTGCGCCCTCATCGGACTCGCCCTCGCCCACTCCACCAAGAAAATGGGCGCCGCAATCATACCAGGTAACAGAAACCCCGCTTTGCATGTCTTCCAAAAAAATCATCTTAAATCAGCGAATCAGCCAGTCCCTAGCGGGCTGATCGTCAAAATGTACCACCAGACAAGGCACGAATTTAAGCAATCTGATGCTCCTAAGTAAGTCTCTTAACAAAAATTTCACGTAGAACACGATTCGCGCAACGAATATTACTGAAACCAACTCCTAACGAAGATATTAACGTTTTTATTTCACGTTGGTTACGAAGAATCATTAGTTTAAGAATCATGTATCAGAATGCTGAAATTCGCACCTTGTCTAGTGGTCCATTAATAGACAAATCATACAGTCCCTTATGATCATTCTGGTTTTCACATAGTGCAATAGTTAGTGCGGTGCGAGCTCGCAGATAGGTCGATTTTTATTTATTCTATTTGTTTCATTTTAAAAATGTGACACTTTTAACTGTGGAACTCTTGAAATATGCCCAATTTCGCAAGGACCATCGGTGGATTTTTTAGTGTTTTTAGTGATTTAGTCTAAGTTATAATGTCGGCACTGAAGAAGCCCCATATGAGGGGCGAAAAGCGTTCGCCATGAATTTCAATAACAAAGAAAGCCAGAATACTCGTAAGTAACTGTTTGATTTTTATTATTTTACTGGCGAATTCAGCGTTTATTGATAGACAAAGCTATCAGCAAAGATACACACGGAGTATGGAGCGATCTACTGCTTGAAATTGATGGTTCTTATAAAACATCATGTTCTCCTTCATATAGTGGTAATGTGATTCAACTTCTCGGTGATCAAAGTATAAGTGTTTCGCCCCATCCAACTTTTTTACTCATGCGTTAAAGTCTTTGAGTAAGCGCAAAGGAAACCAAGCTCTTCTTCATTGATGTGGATATGCGAGAAAGTTTTTTACCTCATAAACGTGGTCGGACCTTAAGGGGACCTTATCTACCGGAAGAAAATTTCTAAAACTTTGAACTCTAAGCAAAAAACGATCGCAGGAAGCGCCTGCAAAACTGTGAAGATACTTCAAGCATCGCACAATCTCTACCCGATCCCTAGACTCGCTCTCTACTCTTGAGGGACTCTTTACCCTCGAATTGCGTAAAGTTCCGAGGTGCGCAGGGCAGCTCTGTCGTGCTAAGGAAAAGCGCCGGGTGAGCATTTGAGAGTTGCCAAATTTCCTTCTATAAAATGTTTATTTTTGATGAAAATTATGAATATTTTTAATCCTTAAAATTTTCAGATGATTTAGATTAAATTGCGGACAAACTTGTCTAAAAATTGGAAGAACAATATCGGCAACTTTCCTCATAAATTCGTATTTACTATTTAATCAAAGGAAATTTGGCAACGCCTGAAACTTCATACGGCGTTTTTCCTTAGCACGGCAGAGCTCGCGTCAACAATTTTGGAAGGTTTACGCAAATATTGAGAGTATTTTAATCAAAACTTAGTGAATTTTATATAATCCATTATTCAAGGCCGTAGCTTTTGTAATTTTCCCACCTCTACCTAGCTCGCGAACGACCGTTGGTTTGTGAAAATTCTGCACCCTCGCTCAAAAGTAGCGTTATTTTATACGTGCTGTACATACATCGCGCAAGTCTGCAACCGGTCTGTATCAAGTTCCTTCGTTGGGACGCTGAGCCAACGACGCGACGTCTCGTCGGTCGTCCGTTTGCGCATCGGATTTGCGTGGTACGCTTTTACGGAATGAAATTTCATCTTGCTGAAAATTTCACTTTCCATGAAATTGCAACGATTTTTCCGGGAGATATAATGCATTCCGCAAAAATGTTCTGATAATTTGTTAAAAAACTTCGAAACTTCACCCATGATATTGTTTTTTCTCTCTAAAAATTAAGAGTTTACCGTTTACATGTGTTTTATGGTCCCTATACTGAGTCTATTGCAGTATAGTTTGGATAATGTTCATGAAATTTCATTTTCTGAAGTACATAAAACTTTGCATCTCTGTAGGTAGACTGAAAAGAAAAACTTATTGGATCTAGAGTCCTGACTCTTAAAAACATCGACAAGAAAAAGTACTCTTGATTTAATCAGAATCTAGCTTAAATCAAGAACCAAGCCTCTTAATTTATGCGGATTTCGTTTTGATTCAAGCAAAAATTCGATTGAATCAAGAGTATTTTTTCTTGTCAATGTTTTCAAGAGACTGGACTCTAGATCCAATGTGTTTTTTTTTCCCAGTGTATGATAAACCCCCTCGACAGAGTAGCCTTTTTCAATAAACTTACCGTAGTTGTAATGAATAACACCGAAAATAAGGTCCAAGTATTGTAAGTAAGAGGGCTAATGACAGTGCTAGGCGCACACTATTCTGAGGAAAAGTCGAGGCTGGAAAAAGCCAAATCATCATTAATATAAACTTCGAAGGATTCTGCCTTTTTCTATTTCACTCGAGGGGAAGTGTCCCCTCCCGGACTCTCTTCCCCACCCGGTGACTGACGCTGCGCTGTGCTGAACGGTTCAGCCTGAACCTTTCCCCTACGTCTGACCGTTCCCCACTCCTCTGTCAATCGAACCATATGCCACCGCTTACG
>NW_017566832.1:102064-143214 GCF_001854935.1 Bemisia tabaci | reverse complement strand
TCAGAAACACCATGCCCCATGTACATCCACTAATAAAATTTATTGCCAATAATTGTCCTAGTTCATCTTTCCCTGTCAACTTTACAATAAATTTCGTTGTACCATTTTTCTATTGTATTTTGTCTTATCTCACTCTTATCTTCTGTTTTATTAATGATTCAGTTTATTTATTGCGGTGTGAAAAATTTGTCATGTTAATAGTTTCACGAAGGCGAGCTCTCCAACACAGTAGTGTTGGAACCAGCAGCTTGTTTTCTCTATGCGGTAGGTGCGGTGCGAGCTCGTAGATAGGTCTATTTTTATTTATTTATTTATTATATTTGTTTCTTTTTGAAAATGTGATACGAACTTTTGAAATATGCCCAATTTCGCGAGGACCATCGGTGGATTTAAATGTCGGCACTGAAGAAGCCCCATATGAGGGGCGAAAAGCGTTCGACATGACTTCCAATAACATAGAAAGCCAAAATGCTCGTAAATAACTGTGTGATTATTATTATTATTATACTGGCGAATTCAACGTTTATTGATAGACAAAGCTATAGGCAAGGATACATAGGGAGTATGGAGCGATCCTACTGCAGGTGAAATTGGCGGTTCTTATAGAACACCATGTTGTCCTTCATTTTATGGTTATACGATTTAACTTCTCGGTAGTCAAAGTATACGTATCACTTGTTTCGCCCCATCCAACTTTTCTACTCATGCGTTAAAGTCTCTGAGTCAGCCGAATAGAGTTCACGTTCTCCTTCATTTCGTGGTTATGCAATTGTATCGTCATGGAAGTCGGATTTGTTGTGTCAAGCGTCTCGCCCCATTCAACTTTTCTACTCTGCGTTAAAACTCTGAGCCAGCGGAATGGAGACCCAGCTCTTTTTCATTGTTTTGGGTATGCGAAAAAGTTTTGTTACTATTTTAATTGTGACCGAATCTTTGAAAGGGGACCTCATTTTTCCGAAGAAAATTTCCCATTTTTTGAACTCATAGCAAAAAACGATCGCAGGAAGCGCCTGCAAAACTTTTAGGATACTTCAAGCATCGCACAATCTTCACCCGATCTCTAGTCTCGCTCTTTGCTCTTGACTTGCGAATCGCGCTGATTGTGAGTTCCGAGATAAGCACGCTATCTAGAAATTCATAGAGCAGCTCGCGCACACAATTTCGGAAGGTTTACGCAAATATTGAACGCATTGTAATCAAAACATAATGAATTTAATATCATCCATTATTTAAGGCCGTAACTTATGCAATTTCCCCCTTTCTACGCAGTTCGCGAACGACCGTTGGTTTTTGAAAATTCTGCTCCCCTGCTCAAAAGTTGCGTTATTTTAAACGTGCGGTGCATATACAGCGCAAGTCTGCAACCGGTCTGTATCAAGTTCCTTCGTTGGGACGCTAAGCCAACCGTCCGTCGGCCGTCCGTTTGCGCATCGGATTTGCGTGGTACGCTTTTACAGAATGAAATTTCATCTTGCTGAAAATTTCATTTTCCAAGAAATTTCGCCGATTTTTCCGGGGGATATAATGCAATCCGCAAAAATTTTCTGATAATTGTTGAAAAACTTCGAAACTTTACCAATGATATTGCTTTTTCTCTCTCAAAATTAGGAATTTCCTGTTTACGTGTGTTTAATTGTGTACTGAGTCCATTGCAGTAGTTCGGATATTTTTCATAAAATTTAATTTTTTGAGGTACATGAAATTTTACACCTCTCTACTCGACAGAGTAGCCTCTCTCAATAAATGTTCCGTAGTTGTAATGAAGAACACCAAAAATAAGGTCCAAGTATTGTAAGTAAGAGGGCGAAGAACAGTGCTAGGCGCACACTATTCTGAGGAAAAATCGAGGCTGGAAAAAGCCAAATATTATAAATTATTGGAGTTACAATGAACTCTAATGAGTCTCCGTGCAGGATCAGTGGGGAGAGGGGGACAGTTCCTGGAAGTTGTCCAGCAGCTACAGCGGATGGCGCGAGGATCGCACTTCGGTGCTACGCCGCCATGTTTCGCGTCGTATTCATGATGCGGTGTTTTAATGCTGTCTATAAAATTCTGCAGGAGGCTTAGCTGGGCTCGTATTGAGTGTGACTGACTGACAACTGCAAATGAGAGCCAAACCGGTATTCAGTCTCTCAATACCACTCCAGCAAATCATCTCCAATGTGACTGCCCGAGCTGAACACTTCCCCCTCCTGCCATGCCCTGAAGCTCATCATAGCTCATTGTAACTCTACTTCTGATTTTTGAAGGTTTTCGGTCTTTGATTCCCCAGTGAAAAGTATGACCCAGCTTATTTCTACAATATGATCGTAAACATTGCTACGAATGATGCACTGAAAAAAAGTTCTCGGCGTTTTTACTACGGTCCGTTAGTACCTTTACCATTTCACTTTTTTTACCAATTATTGGTAATTTTACAGAGACAGACTGGTAAGCTTACCTAAAAACCGGTATTTTCACTGTTTTTTCAGGTAAGAATACCATTTTTATTGGTAATCAATTCCCGATAACTTTGCCATTTTATCTCGGTAATTCTACCACAGTCGATAGCAAATATTGGCGTTTTTACCAAGGTCCAGTAAAATTACCAAGAAAGTTCAATAATTTAACCGAGATTTCCCGGTAAAATTACCAACTCCATAAATGGTAATTTTACCAAGAAAAAACTGGGATCAAATAGAACCCTGAATTCTTGGTAATTTTACCATTTTCTTAGTAAATACACCGAGATTTTTTTTTTTTCAGTATGGTCTCAATTACAACTGCGACTTAAGACCATTAAATATAAATGAATGTTTGTATACTTCAGTTACAAAGTTGCCGAATGTCTCTAAAAATATAGCAACTAACTATCTTGCCGCTGCACATAACAAGTTGATATATCTCTGATTTGTCAACTCTCTTTGAATTAACCAGGCGTTAGTTTCAAATCAAATAGCTTGTTCCGAAATGGACCCGAATCAAAACCAGGAGCGGTCAGGCCAGGGGCGCTAGGGTGCTTCAGTACTCCAAAAATCTGACGGGTGGCTGAAGTAGCCCAAGCTGGACTCCTGTGGAGACCCCCAAAACTTGAAAAATCTACCAAAAAAAGGACTTTATGTTAAGTTAGGGAGGGCCTTACCCGATATGAAGGACCTTCATAACGTATCAGCACCCCAGGAAGTCTCAAGACCGACTGATACTGATCAAAACAAAAAAATTATCTGGTTAACGAAAAAACTAAGTTAGGTACAAATGTTCGATGAGTAGAAGATGCCGCAAGCACATATGGACGTTTTTATGCTGAAAGGAACTATGTGGATAAGGTTTGCATGAGACATAATTCCTTTTAGCATAAATAGGTCCATATTATCCAGTCCCCAATACCAAAAGTATGAAACTTATAGGTCCATCAGAGGTGCAGCACAATAACGTTTCAATCATCTTATTAGAGCTGAGTACTTTCTGAAACGAAAAAAATTCGTACCCATTGTTTCTCTGTAACATATACATTTGAAAAAAAGAAAGAAAGAAAGAAAGAAAAGAGGGTGTTACCCTTAAATAACCACCTATTCTTGGCCATAAACTGAAATTTTCATTTTCTCCGAATAAGCTTTCCAACGCGTTCGATACTGAACCAATTGAACTGTCGTGCACTGCGCCTCTCAATTCGCGGCGCAGACACTTTATTATTAAGGAAAGACTTTTTCTTCCGCTTTCGTAAATGAATTTCGCAAAATTGTTGTCCTCTCCGCCTGAGGTCTCACAAAAGCGCGCGTTTTCCCCGTTTTCCTTCCTCGATCGCCTCGGAAGATGCTCGCTCTCTGGAGCCTCTCCCGTGTAAGATGCGCGTCATTGCAGTAGCACACAGTGGATCGAGTCAATTAAGGTCGGACATTAAATCTTGGACAAAAACTGCGAATTTTTACGTTTATTTCATCACATTTTAAACTTAATGGGGTGCTCCTAGAAGTAAATTTCACGAGAAAACCAATGAAACCACTTTTAGAACCTCAAAGTTTTGTGTAAACGGAATTATATGCGTTTGAAGTTTTCAAATTTTGTCCGACCTCTCCTAATGACTCGATCCACTGTGTGGCGTGGCGTGCTCTGCGGCGAATCGATTGATCTCCCATTTAAACCTATGAAAAAAGGATCGATAAACAGGGTATGCGCAACTAACATCTTAATAATCGCCCTGGAAGCTCCATGACCTAACTTCAAAATGACCGACTTGTCCGTACTCTGCTTCTATAGGTACTCTAGTATATACCTCGGCACCGTAAAAGCTCCATGACCTAACCTCAAAATTACCAACATGTCTGCACTCTGTCTCCATAGGTACTCTAGTATATACCTCGGCACCGTAAAAGCTCCATGACCTAACCTCAAAATTACCAACATGTCCGCACTCTGTCTCCATAGGTACTCTAGTATAGACCTCGGCACCGAATTTCACTCCTCGATTTTTCATAGCGTAGTCAGGGTGTCTAGCATCAGGATTTTCCCGATTCTATCAGGATTTGAGTAATAATCGGTCGTAAAATCAGGAATTTGAGAAAAGTCGGCCGTCCGATCGGATTTTTTTATCGCGCGATTTTTGTGAAGTTACATCCGCCTAATTTTTCTCGGCAATATTAAGGATTCGGAAACAGTATGAAATCAAGATTTAGCCCTCACTGGAAACAAAAACACATCGGATTTAGAGTCCAGACTCTGAAAGACATCGACAAGAAAAAGTACTCTTGATTCAATCAGAATCTAGCTTAAATCAAGAACCAAGCCTCTTAATTTAAGCGGATTTAGTTTTGATTCAAGCAAAAATCCAATTGGACTGCATTTTGCAATTTGAACCTATAAATTCCGGCCCGGTTTAAAAACAACGTATGTACCATTAGTTTCCCTGTGCACATAAGTGTTTTTTCAGATGAGCCACAATTTATACGTTCAAATTGCAAAATGCAGTCCAATTGAATCAAGAGTATTTTTTCTTGTCAATGTTTTCTAGAGTCTGGACTCTAGATCCAATGTGTTTTTTTTTTTTTTTTTTTTCTTATTTCCAGTGCTCAAAAATCAGGAAAAATCAGGATTTTCCATAATGATAAAAAAAATTAGGGACGCTGGTAGTGCTGCGGCAGATGGCTCCTTGAAATTTTGGGTGAAGTGAGGAGACTGTTAGGAGGTGCTGGAACGGCGCGGGCCCCTGGGTCGGCTTGAAAGTGGAATAATCTCGTCGGCCTCCGGTTTAGAGGTCGATCAGATCCGAGATCCGATCTCACGCGACCCCCCGCGCGGTCGGTCGGCCGCGGCGCGCAGCGGTCGTCATCGAGCCCGAGCCGGGATCCTGGGGTCGGTCGAACGCTGCGCAGCCGAGTCCGTCCGACCGGGCTGCCAGGCCAGCATCATCGGCGTAGATCATGGCCTTTCGTAACGCTGCTTGCGTAACCCCGAGCCCGCGCCGACCCGGCCCCGATCCCTGGCGGCCAGTCCACTCTGCGTCGTCCGCGCCCTCGCCATCGCACAATGGAACAAATCAATGCCAGAATTCGGACAAAATTTGGAAACTTTAAAAACGTATAACTTCGTGTATACGAGACTTTGGGGTTCTGAAAGTGGTTCCATTAGTTTCCTCGTGAAATTTACCTGTGGAAATATCCCTTGAAATTTAAAACATGACGAAATAAACATCAAAATTTGCAGTTTTAGTCAAAAATTTCATGTCCGACCTCTCTAATTAACTCGATTCACTGTGCGTCGCACCATTGACCCGCCGCCATCTCCAGCCGGCAAAAATCCACTTTGGTCCAGTCGCAATTTTTCAAACGGGGACCTCCCATTAGCCTGTGTTACACCATCTAAATGCTCCTTCAAAATTTCGAGGTCGGGATACCAACAGCTTCTTCATCAAAAGCGCATGCGGACCGCACGCTTTTGAAGAGCTATCGAACTCTGATTGGCCCCTCTAGAGTCCCTTTATACTGAGAGTCAAGACAACACCCCCTCATGGAGTCACAAACGGGAATAAAGATTACAGAAATTGAACGTTTTTCGTAATCTTTGATCGGCCCATTCTCAAATTCCTTTCTCCGTTCCTTCTCTCATTCCGTTTGTTCCTTCGAGAAAGCTTGTAACAGTTTTGAAACAAAAAATTAAACTGCCCGATTCAGTTTGGCAACAACTGATGTTGCTTGGATCATTTCTGTCCAACTGTCGCAGACAACTAGTCAAATCAGGTATTTTGTCAAATGCTTTGGCAGATAGTCAAATTTTGACAGTTTACAAAATTTTGTAAAGTTTTAGGAAGAGCTAAAGGATTTTCAATGTTTTGGAAATAGTAAGTCATCAAATCTACAAACTCTCCTTGTTCTCCCCTTTTCAAATGCTCCTCATCATATATTTAAATGTTAAATCGTAAAAGTTCTGAGTTCTATGTTCTGTATTCTGTGTTCTATGACACGCTGAAAATTTCAAGATTAGTGTTCGTTCTGGAGCTTACAATCGTCGAGAATACTATTGTGCATGTGATGCACATTTTTACAGAGAATTCTTTCTTACAGGAGCAGAATTATTATGTTCAAAACTAAGAAAAGGATCAGGATTTCAATCCAAGTACAAATATTTGACTAGTTGCCTAGGCATTTGACAAAATGTTTGATTTTACTGTTTGCCTGCGACATAATAATCAACAATACACTCTGTGGTAGAGTAGCAAAGACCATAAGAATTCACCAAAATCATGGTAAATGCTACCGGAAGTCTGGTTATCTGTACACTTTTTTCAGTATTAATATCGATTTTTGGAGATTTTTGGAGATTTTAGAGATGAATGCGCGCTCTAAATGAAAAAATCCCAAAATTTATCCCATTGTAATCGAAGTGCTTTAAAAATGTAATCACTGAAAATATCACAAAACTTGTTTTTTACCCATTTTCACTCACCATTATTGTGAGCACAGTTTCTCTCTGATTGACAAAAGGACATGCTGCCTGACAGAGCACTTAATATAAATAATTAATAACTTTTAAAATTTTTAGAGTATTTTTCGAAATAAATACACTAATGATTTATCCTTTAGGGTGGGCTTAGGACTATGTAAATGAGCTCTGATCTTGAGTCGTAGATCACGAATGAACAATTACGCCTTTCATTTTCTGCGAGTTTCTGTCATTGAAAAAAAAATGTTGTGCCGAATTAACATAGTTTTGTGTCAGTTCAACACAACAGTTGCGTTTCTACTTGAGTCATGAGTCTATAATGAGAATCCTTGTCTCAAACTTTCGACCTCACCTCGGCTTTTCCGCTACTCTTGCGGAAAAACAAGAGGCAATAGCGAAACACAAGACCTTTCGAGGTGGCGCATGACCCAAAGATAATCGATCAAACTTAAAATTTGGCTAAGTCGGACTAGCGTGAGGCAGCTGTTGGCCGCGCGTTGCAGTGAAGCGCGAGGCGGTCGAGAAGGGGGGGAGGGGGATGGAGAGAGAAAGAGAGCTCACATCGCGGCGTTTGCAGGGGTCATAAAGTCTCTCGTGCCTCATTCCAAAAACGAGACAAGAAATTTAAATAAAAATATGAACATGGAATGACGGATGGAGTTATGGTCAAATTTATTGGGATGCTACATTGTGCCCCCATTTTAAACATCTGATGAGGTAATGCAAGAACGCGAAAGATCGCGGATAGCTCATACATACTTGCGCCATCACATAAAAGGCAGGATCAGCCAGGACTTGAGTTGATTTCCACACACTGGATTTTTACCAATCGGCACAGCCTAGTTTTGTAAAACAGTACGGTTATGTATTCACTTGGGGGGCCCGGCCCTCTGGCCGCGCCGCGACCCAACCCTCGCAGATTCGTGTTACCGCCAGCTTGATGAGAATTATTAAGTTCGGAGGAATGCAATTTAGCAAAAAAATTAAAAGCACACTATCATGATTATGAGGAGAGGCTTGAACAGTATTGGAGTGCATTTTCCGACAAGGAACTAATATCACAGGCTCTTGTCATATCCAATTGAACGAGGATAAGCATTATCCTAGTTTTTCTCTCCTTCCAAAAATTAATTTGAGTAACACGATTTTCAGTTTATAATTAATTTCGTCATTTTCTATCACCCCTCTCGGAATCAGAATCATCCAACTATATCTCGTATAACTTGCTCTATTTAGACTCTTTAGTTAGTAGAGAAAAAAAACATTACAAACAAAATAACGCAATATAACCCAACTGAGATATATTTTCGAAAGATAAAATTGGCATTTGAATAATACGCGGAGCGTAAAATAACGGAAGAATATTCGAAGTAGGGTTCAATTGGACTAAATTTCCCAATAAAGAACTAATATTTTAAACTCATGTCATGTCCAAGTGAGGCGGAATACAATTATTAATCCAAAAATTAATATTAGTAACACGATTTTCAGTTTAACATTAATGTCGACATTTTCTTTTACCCCTTATCGAATAGGAATCATCCGAGATTATTCCGTACAGCTTTCAATGGACTCCTCAGTTAATATGCAGAGACGAAAAAATTCAAACAAAATAACGCGATATGAACTAATTGATTTGCATTTTCGAAGGATGAACTCTACATTGGAATAAAGCGCGGAGCGCAAAACAATGGAATAATATGGGAAGTTGGGTTCGAACTTTACATGCAACTATTTTAACTCCGCGGTGAGCTAGGTTGCATACGCTCGATTTTGCGGGCGAAATCTGAGATATGCCCACGGCTCACGCGGCAGGTGACGGGGGCAGTTTGTGTTTTTCCCGATCGTGACGTCTATTTCGGTCAAATATTTGGACGCTGCTACCGCACAGATTTGTAACGCGATATCAACAAACTGAGATGCTTTCCGAAAGACAAACACGGCAGTTTAACAATGCGCTGAGGGTAAAAGGACGAAAGTAGATACGAAGTTGTGTCTGGGAGTCGCGCAGTTAGAACTTGGAAACTTTTTCAACGTTTTTCAATGAGAAATTATCTTGGCTTTAGATTTTAAAGAAGGCTTTTAGCTTTCAGCGAACATCAAAGAGCCTGGTCTTCCCAATATGTATATATCTTTATTGGCCAGAAACCCTCCCTTCGAAGATTGCGTTTATAGCAGTGCTCCGGTTGGATCACATTTAGCAAAAAGAAACCAGTGCGATTAGTGTTGTGAGAATGGTGCTTCCATATAATTATCCAAAAAAATCTCCCATAATAGCAAATAGTTTTTGTTTCCCACCCAAAAAGATTTCATTTTAAGGAAAATAATTCCGTAAATTGAGTATTTTTAAAAGAAAAGAAGTAGTTGCACGACCTTGAAAACACTGTATTCGCGCTGGTTCCTTTTTGCGAAATGCGCTCCAGTTCATAGTAGCTCAAATGGATTATGTGGATTACATTTTGCAATAAGGAACCACTATTTCTGGCCCATCCTAGGAACAACATACATACTATTAGTTTCCCTATGCAAATATGTGCTTTTATGGGAGAGCCAGAGATAGTGGTTCCTTATTGCAAAATGTGATCCATGTGTACTTCCCCGAGGCCCAATTTTCTAATTTTCCAGAGTTTCTCTAGTGAGAACATGTCTCGAGTGGAAGCTCGAGCTATACCATTCGGAATTCGGAATGCTGAACTCCGGCGATATAATTGCTGAAACAGCCCGCCTCGGCGCCTCATGCCCTATACCGTCGAACCACTCTCATAGGTCTATTGCCTGTGGCCTGGCGAGAATTGCCTTTCTAACCGAGCTGATCCGAAGGATTCTAAACGTGCAAGTTTGGAGCAAATCCATGCACCAACGTTTTGCTCCACACGTCTCACGCTACAGCGCACAGTAGCCACAGTCCATACCAATTGGAATTTTTTCTGATGGCAGTCAATTTTTTTGAACTTTAAGTTTTTTTGAAGAGGTGTGCAGTACTGAGTTTTCTCGTAAAATGTTTTAATAATCATTCTGAAAGACTCACGATTGATCAAGAATAGACGAATTTAACATTAAATTTTGATTATCGAAGAAACTAATTCATTTTATATCAGACAGGGCAGCCATATGTGCTGCTTTTTCTATGCTCGCGCAACGTGACAAGATACAGTGAGACAACAAATTTTCTCCAACCAAACTCTCCCCTACCTTACCTTACCTTTTTGTATTTTAGTGTGTTTTTATTGTTCCCTACCTTACCTTACCCAACTTTAACCATACGTAATCTGCCCTTACCTGTCCTAACCTTACCTAACCTAAACTAATTATACGTGACCCAAACCTCTCCTAGGGACTTAATGTTTTTGTTTTACTTTTGAGGAAGATACTTTTCTGTTTGTTGACACTGTCATCTTTAACACCACGCTCAGGGTCCATTTTGACTCTTCATCGCCTGAGGACGACGTCAAAAATCGTTTACTCTCCGATCAGATTTTGGGTTTGTCAACACTATGATCGTTGACATCATTATTGTTGACACCATGATCGTTAACACCATGATCGTTGACACTATGATCGTTGACACCATGATCGTTGACACCGTGATCGTTGACACCGTGATCGTTGACACCATGCTCAGGGTCCATTTCGACTTTTTACTTCTTGAGCACGACGTCAACAACCATTGACTCTACGATCAGATTTTGAGTTTGTTGACACCGTGATCGTTGACACCACGATCAGGGCCTAATTTTACTTTTTACTTCTTGAGCACGACGTCAACAATCTTTGACTTTATGATCAGATTTTGGGTTTGTTGACACCATGATCGTCGACACCATGATCGTCGACACCATGATCGTCGACACCATGACCGTTGACATCATGATCGTTGACACCATGATCGTTGACATCATGCTCAGGGTCCGTTCTAACTTTTTACTTTCTGAGCGAGACGTCAAGAATCGTTGACTCCACGATCAGATTTTGAGTTTGTTAACAACATGATCGTTGACACCATTATCGTTGACACCATTATCGTTGACACCATTGTCGTTGACACCATGATCGTTGGCACCATGATCGTTGACACCATGATCATTGACACTACGAACGTTACCCTGCGGAGTCGCCCCGGCGGATTCCGTATCTTATCATTTGCTGTAACTCGAAGGAACTTTCATCGTTTCAAGAGGCTGAGAAAGTGCGCGGGGCTCGCGATGACATTTAACTCGGAACGTAACGGAGACGGATTTCACGGCGATTTGGCGACGATCGCATCGGATCCGATCGTGACCACATCGCATCCCGCATCTCGCGAGCAGCTGCAACGACCATCGATTCGGTTGCGTCACGCCGATTCTCGATCAATGAGCATTATCGCAACCGCGCCGCGGAGCGTGGAGGGCCCCGCCGGCCGCGCGTCCGCCGTCTGCGCCGCGCACCGTCGGAAGCTGCGGCTCCATAGGGAGACCCGGCCTCGCAGATATGGAAAGTGAAACACGTCTTGGAATTCCGCAAGAGGCCGAATCCATGTCACAAAATTTGATTGATCGCACTCAGATATCCTCCTGCTGATGCGGCAGTATACAGGGTGATCCAAGGTTGAACCCCCAGACTGCTTCAGCGTGCTCTACAGAGTTATAGAGACCTTTAACTAAGGACTCTTGGCTCTTGGCTCTTGGAAGCTTTTACTTTCGGGGATTCAACAACACCTTCTCGTGGACAATTATAAGGTAGCAACAGTCATCCCTCTTTTTTTGGCTGTTGACGGATACTTTGAAAACTGAGTCGTCAGAAATGTGAGACGAGGAAGGACGCAAAAAAATCAGAAATGAGGTACCCCTGTTTTTAGACGTTTCTCGACTCTCTGAGCACATCATCAGGACATTCAAAAAATTTCACGCCAATTTTTATGAATCTTTTAATCCCTAGACGCGCAACCGGATGGAATGATTTTAAACCCGCTTCTTGCACCTGATAAGGGAATTTACATCATCAACCAGTAGTGCCGGCAGGCGCCTTTGCCGCACAGTGGAGCAAGTCAATAAATGAGGTTGGACATGATGTGGAAACTAAAAAAAATCATCTTCTTTAATTTGAAACATGAAGGTTTAAGAGTGGTTTCATTGGTNTCATCGTGTTTACGAAGCGAGGGATGAGGTTTGAGGTTAAGAGAGATTAGAGCCGCCAACTTCGAGAAAGCTTGTAACAGTTTTGAAACAATAAATTATACTGCCCGATTCAGTTTGGCAACAACTGATGTGGCTTGGATCATTTCTGTCCAACTGTCGCAGACAACTAGTCAAATCAGGTATTTTGTCAAATGCTTTGGCAGATAGTCAAATTTTGACAGTTTACGAAATTTTGTAAATTTTTAGGGAAGAGCTAAGGGATTTTCAATGTTTTGGAAATAGTAACTCATCAAATCTACGAACTCTCCTTGTTCCTTCTTTTTAAAATGCTCCTCATAATATATTTAAATGTTAAATCGTAAAAGTTCTGTGTTCCATGACACGCCAAAAATGTCAAGATTAGTGTTCGTTCCGGAGCTTAAAATCGTCGAGAATACAATTGTGTGATGCACATTTTTACAGAGAATTCTTTCTTACAGGAGCAGAATTATTATGTTCAAAATTAAGAAAAGAATCAGAATTTCAATCCAAGTACAAATATTTGACTAGTTGCCTAGGCATTTGCCAAAATGTTTGATTTTACTATTTGCCTGCGACAGAGTAATCACCAATACACTCTGTGGTAGAGTAGCAAAGACCATAACTCCGATTGCATTCACCAAAATTATGGTAAATGCTACCGAAAGTCTGGTTATCTGTACACTTTTTTCAGTATTAATATCGATTTTTGGAGATTTTAGAGGTGAATGCGCGCTCTAAATGAAAAAATCACAAAATTTATCCCAATGTTATCAAAGTGCTGTTAAAAATGTCATCACTGAAAATATCACAAAACTTGTTTTTTACCCTTTTTCACTTACCATTATTGTGAGCACCGTTTCTCTCTGATTCACCAAGGACATACTGCCTGACAGAGCACTCAATATAAATAATTAATAACTTTTAAAATTTTTCGAGTATTTTTCCAAATAAATACACTAATGATTTATCCCTTAGGGTGGGCTTAGGACTATGTAAATGAGCACTGATCTTGAGTCGTAGATTACGAATGAACAATTACGCCTTTCATTTTCTGCGAGTTTCTGTCATTGAAAAAAAAAATGTTGTGCTGAATTAACAGAGTTTTGTGTCAGCTCGGCACAACAGTTATGTTTCTACTTGAATAATGAGTCTACAATGAGAATCCTTGTCTCAAACTTTCGACCTTACCTCGACTTTTCTGCCACTCTTGCGGAAAAATAAGAGGCAACATAGGACCTGTCGAGGGGGCGCATGGCCCAAAGATAATCGATCAAACTTAAAATTTGGCAAAGTCGGATTAGCGTGAGGCAGCTATTGGCCGCGCGTTTCATTGAAGCGCGAGGCGGTCGAGAAGGGAGGGAGGGGGAGGGGGGGAGAGAAAGAGAGCTCACATCGCGGCGTTTGCAGGGGTCATAAAGTCTCTCGTGCCTCATTCCAAAAACGAGACAAGAAATTTAAATAAAAATATGAACATGGAATGACGGATGGAGTTATGGTCAAATTTATTGGGATGCTACATTGTGCCCCCATTTTAAACATCTGATGAAGTAATGCAAGAATGCGAAAGATCGCGGATAGCTCATGCATACTTGCGCCACCACATAAAAGGCAGGATCAGCCAGGACTTGAGTTGATTTCCACACACTGGATTTTTACCAATCGGCACAGCCTAGTTTTGTAAAACAGTACGGTTATGTATTCACTTGGGGGGCCCGGCCCCTTGGCCACGCCACGCCGCGACCTAACCCTCGCAGATTCGCGTTACCGTCAGCTTGATCAGAATTAGTAAGTTCGGAGGAATGCAATTTAGCAAAAAAATTAAAAGCACAATGTCATGATTATGAGGAGAGGCTTGAACAGTATTGGAGTGCATTTTCCGACAAGGAACTAAAATCACAGGTTCTTGTCATATCTAATTGAACGAGGATAAGTATTATCCCAGTTTTTCTCTCCCTCAAAAAATTAATTTGAGTAACACGATTTTCAGTTTATAATTAATTTCGTCCTATTCTATTACCCCTCTCGGAATCAGAATCATCCAAGTATATCTCGTATAACTTGCTCTGTCTAGACTCTTTAGTTAATAGAGAAAAAAAAACATTACTAACAAAATAACGCAATATAACCCAACTGAGATATCTTTTCGAAAGATAAAAGTGGCATTTGAATAATACGCGGAGCGTAAACTAACGGAAAAATATTCGAAGTTGGGTTCAATTGGACTAAATTTCCCAATAAAGAACTAATATTCTAAACTCATGTCATGTCCAAGTGAGGCGGAATACAATTATCAATCCAAAAATTAATTTTAGTAACACGATTTTCAGTTTAACATTAATGTCGGCATTTTCTTTTACCCCTTATCGAATAGGAATCATTCGAGAATATTCCGTACAGCTTTCCATGGACTCCGCAGTCAATATGCAGAGACGAAAACATTCAAACAAAATAACGCGATATGAACTCATTGATATGCATTTTCGAAAGATAAACTCTACAATTGAATAAAGCGCGGAGCATAAAACAATGGAAGAATATGGGAAGTTGGGTTCGAACTCTACATGCAACTATTTTAACTCCGCGGTGAGCTAGGTTGCATACGCTCGATTTTGCGGGCGAAATCTGAGATTTGCCCACGGCTCACGCGGCAGGTGACGGGGGCAGTTTGTGTTTCTCCCGATCGTGACGTCTATTTTGGTCAAATATTTGGACGCTGCTACCGCACAGATTTGTAACGCGATATCAACAAACTGAGATGCTTTCCGAAAGACAAACACGGCAGTTTAACAATGCGCTGAGGGTAAAAGGACGGAAGCAGATACGAAGTTGTGTCTGGAAGTCGCGCAGTTAGAACTTGGAAACTTTTTCAACGTTTTTCAATGAGAGATTATCTTGGCCTTAGATTTTATGAAGGCTTTTAGCTTCCAGCAAACATCGAAGAGACTGGTCTTATTTCCCAATATGTATATATCCTTATTGGCCAAAAATCCTCCCTTCGAAAATTGCCTTTATAGCGGTGCTCCAGTTGGATCGCATTTAGCAAAAAGGAACCAGTGCGATTAGTGTTGTAAAAATGGTGCTTCCTCATAATTATCTAAAAAATCTCCCAGTAATAGGAAATAGTTTTTGTTTCCCACCAAAAAATATTTCCTTTTAAGGGAAAATAATTGTGCAAATTTTAACACCGTACATATATTGAGTATTTTTAAAAGATAAGTAGTAGTTGCACGTCTTTGAAAACACTGTAATCGCGCTGGTTCCTTTTTGCGAAATGCGCTCCAGTTCATAGTAGCTCAAATGGATTATGTGCACTTCCCCGAGGCCCAATTTTCTAATTTTCCAGAGTTTCTCTAGTGAGAACATGTCTCGAGTGGAAGCTCGAGCTATACCATTCGGAATGCTGAACTCCGGCGATATAATTGCTGAAACAGCCCGCCTCATGCCCTATACCGTCGAACCACTCTCATAGGTCTATTGCCTGTGGCCAGGCTAGAATTGCCTTTCTAACCGAGCTGATCCGAAGGATTCTAAACGTGCAAGTTTGAAGCAAATCCATGCACCAACGTTTTGCTCCACACGTCTCACGCTACAGCGCACAGTAGCCACAGTCCATACCAATTCGAATTTTTTCTGATGGCAGTCAATTTTTTTGAACTTTAAGTTTTTTTGAAGAGGTGTGCAATACTGAGTTTTCTCGTAAATTTTTTTAATAATCATTCTGAAAGACTCAAGATTGATCAAGAATAGACGAATTTAACATTACATTTTGATTATCCAAGAAACTAATTCATACCAGACGCGCAGCCATATGTGCTGCTTTTTCTATGCTCGCGCAACGTGACAAACTATAGTGAGAAACAAATTTTCTCCAACCAAAATCTCCCCTACCTTACCTTTTACGTTTTTGTCTTTTAGTGTGTTTTTATTGTTCCCTACCTTACCTTACCCAACTTTAACCATACGTAATCTGCCCTTACCTGTCCTAACCTAATCTAATTATACGTGACCCAAACCTCTCCTAGGGACTTAATGTTTTTGTTTTGCTTTTGAGGAAGATACTTTTCTGTTTGTTGACACTGTCATCTTTAACACCGCGCTCAGGGTCCATTTTGACTCCTCATCGCCTGAGGACGACGTGAACAATCGTTTACTCTCCGATCAGATTTTGGGTTTGTTGACACGATGATCGTTGACATCATGATTTTTGACACCATGATCATTGACACCATGATCCTTGACACCATGATCCTTGACACCATGATCGTCGACACCATGATCGTCGACACCATGATCCTTGACACCATGATCCTTGACACCATGATCCTTGACACCATGATCGTCGACACCATGATCGTCGACACCATGCTCAGGGTCCATTTCGACTTTTTACTTCTTGAGCACGACGTCAACAACCATTGACTCTACGATCAGATCTTGAGTTTGTTGACACCGTGATCGTTGACACCATAATCAGCGCCCATCTTGATTTTTTACTTCTTGAGCACGACGTCAACAATCTTTGACTCTATGATCAGATTTTGGGTTTTTTAACAACATGATCGTTGACACCATGATCATTGACACCATGATCGTTGACACCATGATCGTCGACACCATGATAGTTGACACCATGATCGTTGACACCATGCTCAGGGTCCGTTCTAACTTTTTACTTTCTGAGCGAGACGTCAAGAATCGTTGACTCCACGATCAGATTTTGAGTTTGTTAACAACATGATCGTTGACACCATGATCGTTGACACCACGAACGTTACCCTGCGGAGTTGCCCCGGCGGATTCCGCATCTTATCATTTGCTGTAACTCGAAGGAACTTTCATCGTTTCAAGAGGCTGAGAAAGTGCGCGGGGCTCGCGATGACATTTAACTCGGAACGTAACGGAGTCGGAGACGGATTTCACGGCGATTTGGCGACGATCGCATCGGATCCGATCGTGACCACATCGCATCCCGCATCTCGCGAGCAGCTGCAACGACCATCGATTCGGTTGCGTCACGCCGATTCTCGATCAATGAGCATTATCGCAACCGCGCCGCGGAGCGCGGAGGGCCCCGGCCGCGCGTCCGCCGCCGTCTGCGCCGCGCACCGTCGGAAGCTGCGGCTCCGTAGGGAGACCCGGCCTCGCAGATATGGAAAGTGAAACACGTCTTGAAATTCCGCAAGAGGCCGAATCCATGTCACAAAATTTGATTGATCGCACTCAGATATCCTCCTGCTGATGCGGCAGTATACAGGGTGATCCAAGGTTGGACCCCCAGACTGCTTGAGCGTGCTCTACAGAGTTATAGAGGCCTGTAACTGAGGCCTCTTGGCGACAGGTGTAAGCTTTTATTTTCGGGGATTCAACAACACTTTCTCATGGACAATTGGATTGCATTTTGCAAAAAGGAACCACTAGCATTGCAATGATGCTTAGATCGTGCAACTTCATCTTTTGCAATAAAATTACGGAAATCGCGAAAAACTATGAAATTTAGATGGTAATTTTTGTCTTAAATTTACAGTTTTCAGCGAGTAAAATATAAACTATTAATGGATAGTCGGGTTTTTCCTCCAAGACAAAAGAAGTTGCACAATCTTAGCAACATTGCAATGCTAGTGGTTCCTTTTTGCAAAATGCAATCCAATTATAAAGGAGCAACAGTCATCCCTCTTTTTTCGGCTGTTGACGGATACTTTGAAAACTGAGTCGTCAGAAGTGTGAGGCGAGGAAGGACGAAAAAAAAATCAAAATTGAGGTACCCCTGTTTTTAGGCGTTTCTCGACTCTCTGAGTACATCATCAGGACATTCAAAAAATTTCACGCGAATAAATTTCAAGAATCTTTTAATCCCTAGACGCGCAACAGGATGGAATGATTTTAAACCTGCCTCTTGCACCTGATAAGGGAATTTACATCATCAAACCAGTAGTGCCGGCAGGCGCCTCTGCCGCACAGTGGACCAATAAGTCATTAAAAAGGTTGGACAGGATGTGGAAAGTAAACAATCATCTTCTTAATACGAAACACGGAGGTTTAAGAGTGATTTCATAGGGTTTCTCGCTAAATTTCCTCCTCGTAGCACCCCTTAAAATGTATCATTTGACGTTATAGCACGTCAAAATTTGTAATTTTAGTCAAGAATATCTCGTCTCGACCCATCCCAACGTAATGACTCGTTCCACTCTGTGCCGCCTTGCATGGCGCACTCCCGGAAGTCTTGTGCCCCATCCCCGGCAGGGCGAACGGGTGCAGTGTAGGGATAGGATAATCGATTATTTAACCACGCGATTAATCTTAATCGGTATTCAACCGAGTTCTCTGCCATGCTAAGAGTCCATATTTTGCTACAAACCCACTAATAGAAATATAATTGGGCCGCGTTCAGCAGAAAGGAACCAAGCCTCATCAGATATTGCCAAATTTAACTGGGAAATTCGATTTTTTACAAGAGAGCGATTGTGCGGATTCCTTTCAAAATTAGCCTCGTACTGTGTAGAAAATTCACCGAAATTTGCACAAAAATCCGCACTAACATTTTCGCGTAAAAAATTAAATGGAGAATTTGCAGGTGTCTGAAATTTGATGAATTCAGTGTTCATGCGGACGCTACCAAGTGATCTGAGCACGAGGATACCCTTGGTTCATAAATTGAACAATTATTGGAGAAGATTTGACAAAATAATCTAATCTGCTAAAATACATGTATTTAAATGGGAAATGCTGCCAGATGACGTCACTAGGCGGTGCATTTTCTCACTTTTAAATCAATTTTTATACTATTTCCCATATCAGAAAAAAATATAAAAAATACTGCAAAATCAGCTCCTTGGACACTAACAGATGAAGCATTAAAAAAATTTACGTGCAAATTCTCTAATACACAATTTTTGGCGATAGCTGATGTGGCTTGGTTCCTTCCTGCTTAACGCGGTGCAATTCTGCTTGTTTTGAGTATAAGATAAACTTTACAGAAAAGCCAAAATTGATAAATTTACGTCTATGATTACGGATAAAGTTGTGACCATTCCTTAAAACTTATTATATACAACATATACTGCATTTGCGATTTTTTGTAAGTTGGAAATTCTATACCCTTCTGCTGATCGACTTATAGCACGGCAGTTTCGGCAATAAATTGAAATTCACCCAAGCGCGCGCGGCCGATTTCCTTTCATGCACTGCCCATGGAACCGTAGCGTAGCTGTATTCATCTGAACCAGCCAGAGACTGAAAGGTTTGAAATCTGAAACCTCTTTTCAAAGACAATGATATCGATGCGGTATAGAGTTTTCAATGATATCGAGGATGTTGTTCAGTCGGAACGGTCTGATTCCGTCAGCATGTGATGCATGGACGTGGAACTTAAAAATTTCTAGTTTAGGAATATCTAATCTACAGATTCATTCACACAATTTCACCCTATTATCTGCACTTCCGAATCATTTAAATGCATCATCCGCCATTCTTTCATCCTAAAAACTCCGTGAAGCCTGGCTGATCCCACCCTAAGTGAATCCTCCGGTTGCCATACTCTCCCTTTAAAAGCATTCAACAATTTTCCAGCTCAGATATGACTTGCCTCTTCTTCGGCAACAATTACGTAAGATACGCAGGAGAACAGAAGGAAAACCCGTCCAAATATAAACCTGGATGGTTTTATGAAGCGTAATTGCTGAAGTGTAATTTTTCAAGTGAAGACACGAAAGATGTTAATTAACATTGAGAGAAATCCGTGTCTTTTACAAATATACTAAGTGTACAACAGTCATTAAACTGCACTGTCATTCTTCGTTTTTTTTTTTATTTCTTTCTTCTTTTTTCCTTTGTCTACCAAGTAACAAACGTTAATTACATCCAATCATAAATAAATCTCCTTGCAGTCAGCGATCCATTCTTATGGCTTGAATTTTATTTCTGTTCCAGGTAATGTTCGAATACTTTATAATTGATGGAAACTTTTTGCTTTCCTGAACCGCTCAGCTTTGCAAGCGTGTGAAAAATGGTTTTCGTGAGTATTGATTGGGCAAAAAGTAATTCTGACTTCAGTCAATTTGGGTTTGTTCTCACGAATCTGAGGTAAATCAAACGGTATGTGTTCAGCTTGTCCATTATTTTTAAAATTACTCGTTACTGCTCATTGAAGCCGACATTTTCATTCGAATGCCGTCAGCTATAAAGTGTGTAAAAAAAATCAGCCGCAAAATTAATGAGCCCGCATCGTTGTATTTGATGATTAATTTCACAATTTTTTTTATACAATTCTTGGACCAATACTTCGCGATAACTTGAAATTAATCAGGGTGAATCATGATGTATTCATCAAATCAGATCGTCATCAACGCATCGAGAAAGTCTGAACTACACTCCTAACTTCACAATCTGCCCAAGAAATATGCGATTTTGTAAACCTCTTGCTTAAAAACACTGGAAAAAAATACATTGAATCTAGAGTCCAGACTCTTAAAAACATTCACAAGCAAAAATACTCTTGATTCAATCGGATTTTTGCTTAAATCAAGAACCAAGCCTCTTAATTTGAGCGGATTTCTTTTTGATTTAAGCTTAAATCTGATTGAATCAAGAGTATTTTTTCTTGTCAATGTTTTCAGGAGTCTGGACTCCAGATCCAATGTGTTTTTTTTTTCCAGTGAGGATACTATGGCATAGGTGAACATTTCGTAAGAGGAATCATTCCGTCCAACCTTTGCGCACTAAGATGCCACACAGAATTCAACATGCCTACCGCCTCCACGCGCAAATCATGAGGAAGCACCATGATCACTATGAAGTATGAACACAAGGGAAATGTAAATATAAACACACCGGCTGATGAAACCCCGTCTCATCACATGTGTTTTGTCGAATTGGCGTCGGTCATGTTGAATATTGCGTAGCATCTTCTTGTGCAAGGGTTGGATAGCACGACTTTTCTTACGAAAATGTTCACCTGTGCCTTAGTATCGTTTTAGAAGCGGTTAACTTTGAAAAACGCAATTATTGCGCAGATTTTGAAGTTAGGAGTGTATTTCAGACTTTTCCGATGCGCTTACCGTGATTTTTGAGCCATATTCTGTTAGTCACGACTCTCCTTGTTGCGCCGGCTGAAGTTTGCAACAGGCCTATTCAAGTAGAATTTATTTTCCTCTCGCGTGCGTGATACCGGCCAGCTCACTCGCGAGTGCGGATAAAGAAGTTCGTGACCATAGTTGGGTTTAATTGGGTTAAGCAACAAAACTAACTGCCCGGCGAAGCGGAGAGTATCGCCGAGATTTGAAGGCGCTCCAAACTGTGGTCGTGCTTTTGAAGTTTTTACCGATGAAACTTCTACCAAGTCGATGCGGATTATTGCAATTTCACGAATGAAATTTCATGCCGCTTTTGCCGGCGATTGCTGACTGTCTGCGACATATAGATAAAACTGTAGTTGATCGATTTCGATGTTCTGTGGCATCATTTTTTTATTTTTGTACAATTGCTCAGTCAGTCAATTATAAAATTATTCTGTGAAAAAGGGATTTAGGACCGTGACACATCGATAGGACATATCGTTATCTTCCGGCAATAGTATCACAAGCGCCACTCGACGTTTAAAAATTTCCGCCGCCATTCTATTTTCTACAGAAAAATTGCTCAATAAAGCTGTTCAAAAATTTCACTGAATTTTCTTTGTGCTGCCTATAAAATTCAGTAAAAATCAGATTCAACCAACAATTTCTCTGTAAAAAAATAAAATGGCGGTGGAAATGTTTAACGTCGCATGCCGTTTGTGATACTTTGGTGACGATATATGTTAGAGATATGCTGTACACAGCCAATGACATTATCATAATAATAATGGCTACGGCAGGAGGGCTCTCCGATTTTTCGCAACCGTCTCCCTCGCACGTGAAATTCCAGTTTGGTTGGTTGCTATGCCAACGTAGGAAGTGCGGGCTCTAAAACGCAAATCCACCGATGAGCCAGATGAGGAAACGGGTGATTGACAGCGTGAGTGGGTCAATGTTAACGACTGGTACCGCACGACGCACCATGGTCCTCTGACCGGATTGAACGGAACTCAATGCGGAAAAGCCATGCATCCTTTCAAACTTGTTCTCGTCAATGATTTTTGGGTAGCTCGTTTTATTTTTCATCTCAGTTCAACAACATTTTTACATCCTGCCCCCGGAAGTAGACATAAATTATGATATTCGAGTGGAATGACACATTCAGAATTGTTTTTCTGACTCCCAGCAACCAGGAACGTGCAAAAGTAAATTGGGAAAGACGTGCGTAGGAATAATTAAAGCAGCAAGTGAGATTGATTCATGAAGTGTTTTGAAAGGGGGAAGACTGAGCAAAGGGTTGTAAATTATCGTCCTTATCGAAGTGCAAAAAGGCACTATACATTCGTTATGATGAATGTCGTAACATTCTTCGATCTAGGATTTGTAGTTTTGTTTACTATTTATTTTTCATTCAGTTGCGGACGTCATGATTACGTCAATCGTAGACATTTTTGTCGGCGATTTTGATGGATCAACAACGCATTTTATCAAAATATATCAGTACTCCGAGATGCACTCATGAATTCATGAATAAATCGATTTCAACGAAAGACGACAGTCAAATCTTCCTGGATTCGAACCTAAGGTTATGCAAAACAAAATTCTGTAACTTTCTGAGCTACAACTATCAATAAAAAAAGCGTGAAGACTTTTGAAAGTCATAAACGCGAATCTTTTTATTTTTTTTATTTTTTTTTTGGGGGGGGGGCGTATGTCGGCAGCGTTTAAATTCATACAATATTCGGTCCAAAATCATTGTAACTAGGAAGTAAGGTCTTTGCTTCCCATCGAATGAATCCATGGTACCCATAAATTCTCGTAGTACAATCGTAACTAAGTGAAATAGGTGACCTGGTAACTTAAGCTGCGGGCCAATTATTGAAAATTAAACAGCCCGATAAGTCTTACAAATCATTAGTTGGTGAAAATTCATGATTCGATCCCTGGATGTATTGTCAAATGATAGTGCCGAGTTTTAATTTTCGCACCTTACGTACTTGAAAATGTGACTTAAGATTTAGTAAATTGGATTTGTGGACCAATGTGCGACGCAAGGCGCAACGGTCTAATGGACGGCAGTGACAAAAATCATTTACTCTCTCTCGGATCGATGTTGTAACGTGAAATGTGATGCGGTATTTTCGTCGTAGAAAATCTTCAGTTTTTCATTTCCTTCCGAGAATTTGCATGTAAAATCGTGCCACCAAGTTAAAAATATCACAGACTTTTGTTTGCCCTAAAAAAAGCAATGGACCATTGGACAAGGTACAAATTTTAGCATTCTGGTACATGATTCCTCTCCAAAATTTCCCGGACAACACGATTCGTGCCCCGAAAATAAATGATGATACCTCCAAATCAAGGTATTAACATTTTTATTTAACATTAGTTCCAAAAAAGTTGAATCTTCCGCTTACAAGAAACTTAAGAGTCTACTTGAATGAAACGGCGCACCATAACACTTTTGGCGGGTCTCTCAATCAGCAGCGTTCCTTCCCCACTCTGTCAGGGCCGGATTAAGGGGGTGGCCACATGGGCCGCGGCCCATGGCGGCAAAATGTAGGGGGCGGCAAATTTTGCAATCTTTTTGAATGTACTTAGGTATCAAAAAAGAGAGGAGAAAATCGGATTCAGAAAATAAATTACAAACGAGAAAAAGCGACAAAATCTCTCATTTCCTGAGTGTAAAAGTATAGTAATTTCTAATTTTGTCGTCTTTCGGTGATAAAAGAGACAACACCTGTAAATAGTCGAGTTAAGAGAGAAACCAAACACGCAATTTGACCTGGAATGGAGCAGGGCGGCGGCGGTCGGCTTGAAACGCATAGCGCCTACAAGACTACATGAATACTTCACGCATTGCGCCAACACTGTGCGGTCGGCGCGGCGGTGGAAGTTAAAAGTTTTAATCACATTTATGTTTGTTCTTTCATAATTTTTTCGCTCGTTTTTTATAAATGGAAGGCTTTATCCATACAGGGATGGGTTTACGGAACTGAACTTTTGTTTTATAATTACTGTTACTGATATTTTATGCTCTTTCTGCTGGTTTTTTTCGTAATATTAACCGTGGAGGAGATATTTCCAAAAAACTGATCGTAAGTTTTCTCAATTTTGGAAAATTCAAAATGGCGGCACCCTGAGTACCAGCCAATTTTCCTGAAGTTATTATGGGCATTTTCGGACTTCTATATCACCTAGGAATCGAAAAAATTGGTTTGGTTCGAAGGACAAACCAAAACCCGAAATTTGTTGTGCTGTGTTATCAAGGTGTTGGTTGCAAACACCCCGTTCATCGAGCCTTTTCCGTAGGTGTAAATGACAGATCAATCGATGTAAATCGCAAAGCACGCCACGCCACTGGAAAACTCGTGCAGCACCGAGTGCTCGGAAGTCGGAATAGTGTTTTCGCGTTCGATCCGACAATGACGGCCAATTGGACGTATTTCTGCCAAACGGAACTATGTGCATTAAATCGTGAGCCCTGTTATGCACACATTCTTATGGGTCCCAGGGCTCATGTCTGAATACACATAGTTCCGTTTGGCAGAAATACGTCCAATTATCCGTCAACATATTTGTCAGGTCCTCGTCGCGTCAAAGCGAGGATGACCATGTGAAGCAAAAATAATCATCTTATCCTGTCAGGAGGTTTTAGCTTCGTTAAGCCCGCGAATCGAATCGCTGATTCGCGAACCGGCGGTGCCCGGCAAATGCCACGGCCTCCATCTTTCAATTTTCAGGTGTCACCGCTTCTAATGGTGGCAAAGGTCACCGCGGGGAAGCACGACTGGTTAGCGCAGTGGCGATTTTCCATGGTGGCATCACTGTTTTACCACCATTTAAATCCATTGAAAATATCGATTTTGGTGAGGCAAGCTACTTTACTGAGAATTGACTGTTTTACGTTTATTTAAATGGAGGAAAAACAGCGTTGCCAACTTTCAAGAATCGCTACTGGTTGGTCATTCGTCACGCTGCGCCCAGACACCGCGCAAGGTTTCTCACAATCATCGCGAGTGAACGCTTGTTAAGACTTATTTGCCTGAGTAATGAACACGAGCAATTATTAATGAATACCACAGCGAAGTAATGGTTTTGGAATATAGATACTTGGCTCTTATTGGTCTTTGGTGATAAAGTCTTGCTGTCTTGACAATCTAGAAAGCACAGGAGAGTAGAAAATCCCTTTGTTCGCCGCGATCCGGCGTTTTTTCCTTACGGCAACTATTTGATTTGCCTCACAACCCAACGTCCAATTTAAGGTGATTCGATGGACGCTATATTTTGTGTCAGAACGACGTGCGATATATTGCGTCAATTGGCTCTATTTTTTCAGCTACTAATCGTTTTTCTCGAATTTTGAGATCGCAATTCTGTTGTCAGGAGACTAAAGCACTCATTTACCAATTTTAACAAAGAAATTCAACGTAATAAAGGTGTGGTTTTTTTTAGAGAGAAAACATCGCATTCGATACTGATATCGAATCTGCACTCGAATGCGATATTTTCTCTCTGAAAAAACCACGCCTTTATTACGTTGAATTTCTTTGTTAAAATTGGTAAGTGAGTGATTTAGTCTCCTGACAACAGAATTGCGATCTCAAAATTCAAGAAAAATTACGAGTAGCTGAAAAATGGAACCAATTGATGCGATATATCGCATGCCGGTCTGACACAAAATATGGCGTCCATCGAATCGCCTTAACAGCAAAATGCCCGATTTTTCGGTAAATTGAGCGTGCTATCTCACTTTTTTTAAGCACGGAAGAAAAAAGAAAAAAGAAAGCTATAGGTGAACTTTTGAACATTGCCTCCAAACAATTAACCGCGTATTTGCCTCCGCGATCCTAGGATTGCCAGAGCGGGCATTCTCTGCACCGACGAAGAAGCAAGGAAAAATTCAGGAGAAGTCACATGGAGACAGCTCTACTGCGTTATTGAAGAATTTCCAGAAATGAAGTTTTGAGAAAATGAACCCAGTATAGTTTCCGAGGGAAAATGTATGTAATGGTTTCCCCGTTCTATGTAAAATGATTATTTATTAGTATGGCAACAGAGATTTTGCGGACAAGACAAACAACACGTCAAAGCGTGCGATTTCCAAGTATCTAATCGATTATCGCTCTAATTATTTTAAATCACAATTTTCCTGGTGCCGATCAACTTTAAACAGCGATTTACAAAGGCTGTAATCACTAATGTGATGTCATGCGGGACTCGTTCTCTAACCGTGACGTTGTCGCACACTGGGGCTGATGCCATGCCTGGTTTCGCTCGTCTACACTTCCGAGGCGTGTACAAACTTCTGATCAGTATCCTCATATGCAATGCATTGATCTCAAAATAGACACCCCCTCCCCCTCTCCATCATTTGGACTGCATTTTGCAATTTGGACCCATAAATTCTGGCTCATCTGAAAAAACACTTATGTGCATAGGGAAACTAATGGCACACACGTTGTTTTTAAACCGGGCCGTAATTTATAGGTCCAAATTGCAAAATGCAGTCCATTTACGTCTGAATTTTGAGTGATGCGTGTTAAAAAGAAAGCAGAAGGTGTAAATTATGAAAAGAAAGGAAATTGGCGTGGCTTTACCATTGCCATTTTTTTTTAAAGTCTCTCGTGTATTTTACTGTATTTTGATACTACTCATTGGTATTTTTAATATGTTGGTGTAAGCATGTTTCTGCTTCTATTTGCTTTGATTTGTGCAGTAGCACTATATTGTCACTATAATGATTGGCTTTGCTCGAAAGGTGCTTCTACAATACTAATTTGTTAGTATATATATATGTACCATGCAAGGTATGGTCGAGCCGATTTTCTTTATTTTTTCACAAAAGGTTAATAATGCTAGCCAGTTAAAATAATGAGTAATTGCAGCATGGGATAAAGAGCACATTAGTTTGAAACAATTTCTGAGCTTGTGTTATCACGGTGTACCTTCTGCAATCACGGTTTGAGAGACGCCAGGTCAGTTCTGCCGTGCTAACAATAAGTAAAAACGCCGTGTGAACAGTCGAGAGTTGCCAGATTTCCCTTGATACAACATGTATATTTGACGACATTCCTGCATGTTTTTCATTGAAATTTTCAGATATTTTAAATTAAATTGCACACAAAATTGTCTGATAAGTGATGAGAGAGAGAGATGAGACACAACAGCCCGAATGCACACAACAATAAAAACACATTAAAAGACAAAAACAAATGGGTTTGCAAGGCTAAGGAGAAATAAAACAAACCAGAACGTTTCGGGCCAATCACATCTGTCCATCTTTGCTCTGTTTTTCAGTGTGCACTGATTCCTACCTCGATCAGTCGTATGCTCATTTTCTTTTTTTAATTTTTACATTTTTTAGCTTATGTTCCAGTTGAGAATGGGCATGTAATTGGCCCGAAACGTCCTGGTTTGTTTTATTCCTCCTTAGCCTTGTATACCCATTTGCTTTTGTATTTTAATGTGTTTTTATTATTGCTGTCTGATAAGTTTAGACAAAAATATTCAAAATTTTCTCTGTAAAGTCGGTTTCCGTCGAAGGAAACTGTGGCAACGCCTGTAGGCTCATACGGCGTTTTGCCTTAGCACGGGAGAGTTTGTGTAGACGGCATTCTTCCTTATCACAGCAGGATAAACATATTGAAAAAACGTGTTGGAAGTTTAACGTATTAACTTATTGAATAACAAATTGCGATTAAATGCCACATAAAAGAAATTTGTAAAAATTTGACAAAAATATTCAAAATTGTCTCTGTAAAGTCGGTTTTTATCGAGGGAACCTTTGGCAACGCCTGTAGGCTCTTACGGCATTCTTCCTTATCATAGCAGGATAAACATATTGAAATAACGTATTGGACGTTGAACGTATTAACTTATTGAATAACATATTGCGATTAAATTCAGTATAAAATAAATTTGTAAGAATTTAACAGAAATATTCAAAATTTTCTCTGTGAAGTCGGTTTTCGTCGAAGGAAACTGTGGCAACGCCTGTAGGCTCATACGGCATTCTTCCTTATCACAGCAGGATAAACATATTGAGAGAACGTGTTGGACGTTGAACGTATTAACTTATTGAATAACACATTGCGATTAAATGCAGTATAAAATAAATTTGTAAAAATTTAACAGAAATATTCAAAATTTTCTCTGTGAAGTCGGTTTTCGTCGAAGGAAACTGTGGCAACGCCTGTAGGCTCATACGGCGTTTTGCCTCAGCACGGCAGAGTTTGTGTAGACGGCATGACGACAGCCCACCGCGGGTCTGTTATTTCAGTTGCATGTATTTCATAAAAAGCTGTCCAAGTGAGGGAGCGACTAAAAGCGTTATCCGTCGTCCTCGGCATCCGAAATCTCTCGACCTGGTCACGCACGGCGCGGCGGCGAGTCGGATTATTTCTGCTGCGAGTGGGTCGAGCCCGTGTAATTGGCGTTCACGTGGGTCGGCGCGTCGCGTCGCCGTCACGTCAGTTTCCATGATGGCCGCAGAATTGTAGGGTTTCCAGACGGTGCACAGTGGCCATTGGCTCGCTTCTAGCCAGCGTTTTTTTTCAGGATTTGGTTTACGTCTGGATTTCAAGGTCGCTCATTTTGGTTTTCGTGTTTTGCGTCTTATTCCCGAGATGTTTCTTGATTTTCGGGCGTTTCAAGTTTGGAGGGCCTCCTCAGGGGTCGTTCATATATCGTCGTCGTTCCCCACGAAAGCACGTAACTACATTCTAATGTTGCCAAATTTCCCCTAGCGAATTCCACATTTATGAGGAGAAATTTGAAAGTTTCTGACTGAAATTTTCACTGATTTTTCTTCGGATCTCATGCAAAAATCAGAAAAGTTTGGGGCAAAAATTTTACAGCTATAATCTTGTACAAAAATTGAATTGTTTGCGTCAATTTTGCAACCTTGGAATGGAGTTACGTTCCTTCGTGCGGGCAACGACGATATGAAGCGCTGGGTGCAAAAAGCAGAGTTGCCACAGTCGGGCACGGAGGAAAAAACTTCGTGCATCGGACCCGAAGTTAAGGTCATATGGATTTCTGAAGTTCTCGGATCACACATCCGAGAATTTGAGGTCCAACTGCCGAAGTTCGGTTCTGACATCTGAAGTACTTAGGTATGTCCTCTAGCACTTCAATTGTGTGGTCCAATTGTGTCGATTCCGTATCATTGAGAACGAAGTTCATAAAAAATTTCCAAAAACGGAGCTTTCAGCAGCAATTCTAATCTTGACGTCCTTTGGCGTAAATGTGCAATGTCCTTCATATTTACGTTTAAATTTGTGTAACACGAGCTGTTCGGGTAGAGGGATTACAGGGGTTCACGGGGCTGAACGGAATTTGAAATAAATTAAAAGGAGATGGCTTGATATTTATAACAAGCCCCGGTTCATCCTGAGGAAGGAGTTAAAAGCAGAGTTATAAGTTTTTTAAGTTGGCGTTTCATGCGCAATCCTCTCGTTTTCAGCGCGAAACGGTACAAACCTCAGGCGCTCTTCGGACGGTCGGCAGACCCGAACCTTTCAAAAAATTTTCTCCTTTTACTCGAATTAGAAATTAACACGAACTGTAGTGAAGAAATTAATATTATACAGGGCGTCCGGAAGTTAGCGTACTTAAGTTTCCAGATCAATTTTTCAGCTCAAATTATGACTTTAGTGACAAAATGTGAGCCAAAAGTGAGACAAAAATACACTATTGTTTTACCCACACACATATGTCCGAAAACGCTTTATATGTGACCTATGGAATCTATGTATGGGGAAAAATTCATATTTTGACCCGAAAAATCGATCCTGAAAGTTAAGCACGTATACGTCGCGAGAGCCTCTCAGACTTTTTCTCATTTTATTTTTCAATTCGATTGAATTCAGAAAAATGGTATTTATTTATTTTTGGTTTTTTGGCAAAGACCCAAACTCGAATTCCTCGGTATCGCAATAGATGCAATACAGGTGCATTCAGCTCCATTTGTAAGAGGTGGCTCACTTTCCAAATGTAGGAAGTTAATGGCTGCACGGTGACACGTTGCCCCGGAGAGGACAATACCACGTGTCATAGGTGATAAGAGACTCGGAGAGCAATAATGACCTGTGCCGCACCCCTTATCTCGGACTTGCATGGAAGACGGCAGCGATTTTGAAAGTTGGCAACACTGTTTGTCCTCCCATTTAAAGTCATTGAAAATATCGATTTTAGGTGAAGCACGCTGCCTCACCATGAATCGATTGTTTTACATGCATTTCAATGGTGGACTAACAGTGTAGCCAACTTTCAAGAAGCGCCACTGATGGAAGAATAATTGAAACGGTGAGAATGAAAATTCACCAACTCGGAAACTGAAAAATTCCCAAATCTCATGAAAGCCATTGAAAATTGCGCATCCATGTCAACTTGAGCCTCAATGTAAAGTGTCTCAAAATAATTATCGTCCTTTGACATAAAAAGATTTTTCTACGGGGCAGTTTTTTTGTGTCTCCTGAAAATTTTCATTTTTTCGAGTTGGCGTGATAATATTCTCACAAATTCTATTGTGGTTCGAATATTATATGAGAGATGAAACCACTGCTTGAATCCAGAAATGAGAATGAAGCTCCAAATGAGCCCCTCGCATAGGATTAGCCTATGATTCTCTCTCGCCAATTTTTTCTTTGATAATGTGTAAAATTAAGTCTCGTGTGCAAGAGAATGTTTGTTTTGCACATGTTACATGTTGCGTCCTGTTCTTATAAGCATGACCTGATTTCAAAGATTATTATAGAGAATATCGGCTGAAAGCTCAACACAGGAAAAAAAAGTTCGGTCGTATGTACCAAATTTCAGTGTTCCATATCATCCCAACTGATTCGGTTCGTCTAACAGCATTTTTGGTTCGTCAAACCGAACTTTCGATTCGTGTAACCGAACTCGTGCGGTAAGGTGATCTGACGAACTAAGTTTGGTCATGTATGCCGAACGTTCGGTTACACGAACCGAATGTTCAGTTTGACAAACCGAATATTTGGGATGATATGGAACACCGAACCCACACATGACCGAAATTTTTTTCAGTGAATATATACTTTGTTGCCTTCATTATTTTAAGTAGCCGAAAACCCAACAATTTTATCAAAATTATTATAATTATCATTTACTCTAGGTCATTCTTAATCGAATCTCATCATAGTTGTCGAATTTCACACGCAAAAAGAATTATTTTTTATGTGATTTGGTTGCTGCTGCCCCACTGTGCGGCACGGTGCCCAAGCGCTTCGCATCATTTCGTGTTGCACGAATCGAAAGTTCAGTTTGACAAACCGAATATTTGGGATGATATGGAACACCGAACGTTCAGGTCACATGACCGAATTTTTTTCCCAGTGAATACATTTCGTTTCTTTCATTATTAAAAGTAGCCGAAAACCCAACAATTTTATCAAAATTATTATTATCAATTTTTTTTTCTTCTTTTTTTCAACTCGGGAGAGGGAACACTTCCACTAAAAGTATTACTGACAGGTCACAGGCCAAAGTCAGTAACACACACTACCTTGCTTGAATAATTAAAAAAAAAAGAAGGAAAATTAAAAGAAAATTAAAAAAAAAATTAATCGATTTTAAGAAACGACCTGACAATATTTGACGTGCTTATGACAACGGACTTCTGTCTTGAATGAAGCAGGTAACTCTCTATGGTGACTCTCTTATGAAAATCATTATTAAAATTAAATATCATTAGTTACTGAAGGTCATTCTTAATCTAATCTCATCATTGTTGTCGAATTTCACACCCAAACAGTATTATTTTTTTTGTGATTTGGTTGCTGCTGCCCCATTGTGCGGTTCGGCTCCCAAGGGAGTTGCATCATTTTGTGTTACACAAATCGAAAGTTCAGTTTGACAAACTGATTGTGAATATTCGGGATGATATGAAACACCGAATGTTCAGTTCACATGACCGAATTTTTTCCCCGTGATTATACTTAGTTTCTTCCTTTATTATAAGTAGCCGAAAACACAACAATTTTATCAAAATTATTATCATTATTCTCTGGAAAAAAAAGAATCTTAAATTTGCCGCCAAGAAGTGTTTCTTCCTAAATCAAGAATTTTTCTGGTTAATATAAGCTACTTTCTCGCTTAACCCAAGCATTATATTTCTTGTATCAAGAAAAAGTCAGCTTAAAGCAAGAAAAAAAAATTTCTTGGCGGCAAATTCAAGAATCATCATGCTTGATCCAAGCTACTTTTTTTTCAGTGTTATTTACTCCAGGTCATTCTCAATCTAATCTCACCATTGTTGTCGAATTTCACACCCAAAAAGTATTATTTTTCACGTGATTTGGTCGCTGCTGCCCCATTGTGCGGCTCGGTGCCCAAGCTCGTTGCATCATTTCGCGGGGAACTTGTGAACTAGAAAGAAAACCGCTGCGCTCTTGCTCCGGTGCCGGTCATTGGGCTCTGCTCTGGGCTCAGTGTGAACTTTGGTGGACCTAGATTAGGCTATGATCTGATATCGCAACCAGTATTGCCGTTGTTTCTGGTAACATTCAAATTCTATGCCGTCTATCTAAATCTACTTCGTAATGCGTAGATTCAAGGTGTAAAATATTCAATTCATGCAGCGGTTTCACTTTCAAATCTATTTCACAATGGATCACTAGACAAGGTACGAATTTTAGCATTCTGATACATGTTTCTTAACCAAAATTTTACGTAAAACACGATGCGCACAACGAAAATTACCGAAATGTATTCCTTACGAAGATATTTAATGATCCTTGATGCGTAAATTCAAACCAACCGCTAATGAAAGCTCAATGTTCTACGTAATTCGCATCGCGCGCTAAACGTTATCATGACAGTATCTGCGATTTAAAAATCTGTCAACCTCAATTTTGACGCTTTGGCTCAGCTATAGCAAATTGCTTACAGTTTGAACAACATATGGTGGGAAATGAACATTGCTCATTTGAGAAGATTGCTGAAACCGTTGTAGTGCGCGATTTGACTCACGTAGAGCTTTGAGTTTCTTGTGAGCGGGCAGTTCAAATTCCTCATAACCAATGTGAAATAAAAACGTTAATGTCTTCGTTAGGAGTTAGTTTCATTATTTTTCGTTGTGTAAATCGTGTTTTACGTAAAATTCTGGTTAAGAAACTTGTATCAGATTGCTTAAATTCGTACCTTATTGTCTAGTGGTCCATTCCTGTAGTTAGAAGGATGCCTCCTTTTTTTACACTTTGCACACCTAACTTCCACAGCAGTGACGTGGAGTAATTCAGCCGTATATATCTATTGATATGTCATTTAAGTCTATAGAAATGGATCGATGAGCAGGATGTTCGCAACGAGCGCCTTAATAATCCATTTACCTTTATCTATTTCATTGCGAACAAGGCTGCAACTCTTAGCTACCTCATATTTTTACTTTCGTGTTTGTAAAATTCAATTTTTTCACTCTCCGTCGTATCTGTTACTACTCTATAGATTTCGTCATCTTCAACATGAGTTTTAAGGATTCAGAAATTATCTCTATTTTCTTCTCTCTTAAGGCTCTGAGTATTATTTTAAATGCTTCAACCATTTTTTTTTAGTCCGACTCGAAAATTTGATTTTTATTGGCTCTCGCATGAACTTTTTGGCTGTGATGGTATTTATTGTTATTCATCGCTTTCCTAAGTCTTTATGGCTTTATTTTTCGCATCTGTACTCCTAGATTTACCACTAGGCTTGATGCTCCTTTTGTATTTGAAGGTGTCATACCGCCCTTCCTTGATTCCTCTTTGGTTCCTCTTTGTGTCCTTCGTTGTCTCTTCTATGTGTTAGTGCTCGCGCCCTTTCCTTTTTGTCACCTCTACCTTCATAAAATTTGTGTTGACACCTTGATAATATGCCCTATGTGATACAAAGTATTTTTTTAAGAAGAGCCTCTGCCTGCAAGAGGAGCAAAACACTGAAAAGCACAGTGAACGTCTACTGCGCAGCAAGAAAAAGTTTGTTCAACATGCAAAATAGCTTTTTAATCCCCTATACCCTGGTAAAAATTGACAGTAGAATCTGTGTTCCAAAATACCATAAACCTAAAGCCGGCTGTATAAAATTTCCAATAGCTTCTGTAGCCGGCTGTACAATTTCTTATAGCCTTTTATAGCCGATGGCGATTAAGCAACAGCCAGACGATAAAGTTTACATACTAAACGTTACTAAATACGGATACTAGGAATTAGTTAGTTTTTGGACTACTGCTCTCTTTTTGTGCCGTAGTATCTTGATTTATTTTGCAAGGAAAGCTCCGTACTTTTGAAGGATGACTGTCATTCTTAAAATGTTGGAGCGCCTTCAATTTCATATGATACTGTGCAATACCTCTGGTGTGAAATAGTTGCCTCAGACGCCGTGGCACGCTGTGGCGCGGCGGGCGGGCAGAGAACGCGAAACGCGCATTGGCGCCTACAAACCTAACAGGGATACTTCACGCATTGCGCAATGCGTGGAGTATCCTTGTTAGGTTTGTAGGCGCCAGTGCGTCGCCGCTCCGCTTTGTGTTAGGCTCTAATATTTAATCTGGCGGAGTCAGCGTTTTTCAACTCATGATTTTGAAATGTTTGCTCAGTCTGTATGGATTATTCTTATTTTAATTGATGAAAAAAATATGTTTTAAAGGAAAATATAATGTGTGTTTTGTAAATCTGTAGGTAGTTCCGTATCAAACTTAATGATTTCCAAAGCACACGAATTTCTACACAATTCCTCATAACCTTTTATAGCCAATGGCGATAAAGTGTAAAGCCCAGCGATAGGAACTATAGCCCGACTGTATACTTTTTTATAGCTTCGTATAGCCCGGCTATATGATTTGCTCCGCTTTCTACAGCCAGCTATATGATTTTCAATAGCCTTCTTTAGTCGGCTATAAGAACTCCTATGGTATTTTGAAACGCAGCTCGTATCGCCAATTTTTACCAGGGTAGTGCAGAAAGCATTATTTCTGATAACTGATTAGTTGCAAATGAACCCTTTATCCGTGACAGTAGTAACTATTTTACTCCAAATCAGTTGACGCACATCAATTACTGCGTGCCGAATTTGGGTCATCTCCACAAAATCTTGGATTCGTGAAGATGCCGGTGGCAATACTTACAAAGTAAATAATTTTATTTTTTTTTAACATTTTATTTACACAATTATGGAAACGGCGAGTATTTGAAGTAGCTGAAATCCGCCCTGCTCAGAAAAAATGCCGTAGGAACATTCGAGAGGTCCCAAATTTCCCTGAATAAAATATGTGTTTTTGAGGAAAGTTGTGCATATACTTCCTTGAAATTTTATTCAGTTAGTTAAAATTAGATCGCGAACAAAACTGTCCCAAAAATGAATTGCATTTTTCAAAAAGGAACCAGGAGCATTGCAGTGTAGCTATGATTGTGCAACTTCACCCTTTGCAATATAACGATTTATATCCTGAAATAATATAAAAACATGGAAATTTTTGTCCTTAAATTTACAGTTTTTAGCGAGTTAAGTAGAAACTGTTCAGAGATGATCAGGTATTCCTTCGAAGACATAAGGAGCTGCACAATCTTAGCAATATTGTGATGCTCCTGGTTCCTTTTTGAAGAAAAACATGAAAATTTCTCCCGGGAAATTCAGTTTTTATTGAAGAAAATAATAATATGGCAGCAGCTGAGGGCTCTTACGGTGTTTTTCCTTCGCACGGCAGAAGACTTTTATATCCGCCGCGACTCAAATACAGCAGAAAACAAAATTGAGGTTTATCGTTGGGACTTGTGTCTATGTGCATTCAAGTACTCTCCGTTATGTTACAGAGACAAGTAGGTGCCTCCGCGTTATCCGTGCCAAACCTACCAACAAAATAAAGCACTCGTCGATTTAATATATATTGCAAACTACCTATTTTCCACCACATTATTTGTTTAAAACTCCATTGAAGGGGGTTTTGAACCTCTCTCTTTTCCTTACAGGAAGAGAATTACATTCGCACACCCTCAATTTCTAGAAGAGCATAAGGAAATACGAAATAATTGGCATATTGCGATGTTGCGAAGAACGGTCCTGCTTCGGCCTCAAGGTCAAGCAGCAGTCCTCGCTCAAAAGTGTTGCCGAGCTTCGTCATCGGTCGTGTCTTCGGCGAATTCGCGATTCTTCCCAACTTCGAAGATTCTACGCCTGAAAAAATATCACCCGGCAAAGTTACCATAAAACCAAATCTCTGCCAAAATTAAACAGATCGACATCAGAAATTACGCAATTTAACTTTCAATCAGATTTATTCTGTTTTCCCTTCATTTCTTCTTTAACAGGGAAAAATGATTCACGTAAAATATAGAGTACCCTTATAGCGAGAGTATGGACAGATCGCTTCATGGAGGGCTTAGGGCCCAAAAGTGCAGCCACCCTTCTAACCAACTTCTAACGCACAAAATTTCACTGCCAGTCTGCAGATTTCAATGCTAACCAAAATGGCTACGAATGTACATAAATGAGCGTTCTTCCGCAAAAATGAGTAAATTTATGCAAAAACTAAGTCAAATACGTGCTTTATAAACGATGGTTCGGAACAATTGTATTAGTAAATCGCTCTGGATAATTGAAATTCATAGGTTGGCTGCATTTCTGGGCCCTAACTTTATTCGCAGAAGCATCGGTGAAGGCCTGATGTTTTTTCGGAGTTTCACATCTGTCTATACTCTCGCTATACAGGTACTCTAGTAAAATATAGGGACTCGCGTCGGATGGTCAGGAAGACAGTCCGTGCGTGCTTGCGTGTTGTTGTCACTTTGGTTCACGATATCAAGTCTAAAAGACACAAAATTTCAAATATACACCGACAAAAATCACCGAAAACTTTGAAAAAAATTTAAAAGTTCGTCGCTGTTATTTTTCCTTTTTTTTGTTCCATCTAATTTTAATCCTTCCAAATTACCATAAAATCTTGTCTGTACACCTCTGCTCTCTCGTGGTCTCCGGAGGACTTCTTTTCCTCAGCCATGTGCAAAATGAAAAACTTTTTTCTACTATTTTTTGCTCAAGAATTCAAAGGTTCTTAAAGACTTAAATTATTTATAATCTTACCAAATTTCCATTGAAGTCCGCAGTAAAAGCGGGAATTTCGTAAAAAAAATACCATTTCCTTTCCTTTACGTCATGATTTCGATTGCGTGAAAATTGTATCACCATTTGGCAGTGGTGCTTCGTGCAGAATATTATTTAACAAGACAAGTGACATCGAGATCATGTCTCGATTTTTTCTTACCACTGAAAATTAATTTTCGCATCTAATTACCTCCGACGGGAAGCACATAGGTCATACCTACATGTCTTCGTAAAGTCGCTTTATATAAATTAATTCTTGGTTTTTATTTAATGCTAATGCATTGTTCTAGAAGCTCATATTTACGGCATATGTTTGTTGTTCTGTTTGTATAATTTTCCCATACGAGATTGATAGGCGCAGGGCCGTTTATTCAAAACAGAGCAGATTTTCATACCACAAAAACAAATCAAGCTGATTGATATGCGGATTTTAAACTTTCATGGTAGTTCCTCTACTCTTGGTTTTGGACCGAAGTAAGCAAAAAAGATGGAGACTGAGTTTTAGTCGTAATTTAGCGTTTCCAGAGTTCCTAATTTTCAACCTCTAAAATTAGTTTTGAGCTAACTTCGACGGATCTTTTTAGCAAACTTACTCTTTTTCTCGTTCTTTTCTTATTTTTTTCATCAGTCATTTCTCCCTCGATAGTATGAAGTCCCCTTCATTAAATTTGCTTACGTTGGATCTTAGGAGTATCACAAAAAGTCTAAAACCGTGAACAAAGCAGAGAAGCGGCACGGACATGGTAGTCCCCTTTCATGTACTGTAAGTACTCCAAATCAACAATGGTTGTGCGGCGCACAAGGGGCTGTGCGGCCAAAAGTCTGGACTGAAAGTCCGAAAAACGAGTCATACACGTATTTTGAGTCGCTAAACACAAATAAACACCAATGTTTCATAAATTTTAAAATCCAAGATGGCGGCGGTCCAAATCAAGGGGAAGAGGATCAGGTTATGAGCACTTTTTTCCCCTCTACACGCGACACTTTTTTGTTGGTTCTCTTTCATTTGAGTACTATACCTTTGAATAGGTCATTTGCCAGCTGGACGTATGTAAAACCATAAGGAACTATATCTAATCTGACATGAGCCCTGAGATCCATAAGAGTATATGAGGACTTATCTGTAAAAATAGTGGATGTGAAAAATTACCTTTTCGAAACACATTCAAAAAACTGTTTTGGCATCGAGAAAATTTTGAGAAAATACTTAGATGTGATCTTCGAGATCTGTACATTATGCAAGAGCCAAACATATTAAATTTTTGTGTTAACAAAACAGTTTTTTAAGCGTGTTTCTAAAAGGTACTTTTTCACATCCGCAATTGTTACATATAAGGCCTCATATGCATGACAGGGCTCATGTCACGATGGATATAGTTCCTTTTGATTTAAATGCATGCAATGGTATTCTTCTTTGGTGCATTATGGCGAAAAAAAATTGGGAAATGGCCCAACAATTGTATTTATTTGGTACTACTCTAACTTCAGTCCTATACTGAAAAAAAAAATTCTTAAGATATTATTTTGACTTGAAGTGTCGTTTCTTGTCGACAAAGTTTGGTTTTCTTGAGTTAAAGAAATGTTGTTCTGTCATCTTTTTTCAACTTAAACTTAACGTTAGCCAAACGACGCTTCCTTAACTAGAATAAACTGATTATGAATTGAATTTGCACAGACTTAACTGAAAAAACAAATTTTGTCGACGAGAAACAATGCTTAAAGTCAAAATAATATGCCAGTATTTTTTTTTCAGTGTAGTAGACCTAGAGATCTATTTTTGGTTTAAATATGATCGAAATTATTAGCTCTACAATCCGTAGCATTGCTTACACCATAGCATACATTTACTTACAGTGTCCGCCATTTTTTGGCCTTAGAAGGCTCCATTCAGTCTAAGATGGCTGAGCCAATCAGGGATGATAACCAAAGTGTCCATATTCTCCCCATGGTACTCCATCATCAATCGCTCCACCCAGGAGGTCCATATTTACTTCCCTAGACATAACAAGGAATGATCCTAAGCTTTCGGATTTTCCGACCCTAAAAAAAATCGACTTTTAGCCAGAATTTTGGGTTGCCAGCCCATAGTGCGGTGAGCGCGCAGTCCAGTTGTACGAGCATGATCTGTATGTGTAAGAGCGGAGCGCGGCGCTGGAGCTGGGCTATCTCTGTTCGTATTGACTCGTTGGTTTTCAAGTGCGACCTTGTCAAGGTTTGTGGATTGAGCGTCCATCAGACGTGGCTGACGCCGATGTGTGACGAAGACGTTGTCGGGGCCCGGGCGAGTGCAGTGCCATCGCTGAAGTGCGGTGGTGCGGTCACTGAGGTCTTGGTCGGGGCCGAAGTCGGGGCCCCTCGGGTGAGTCATCGGATTTACTTTTTCTCGAGGAAGAAGCATCAGCCGGAGCAGACACTCACCAATTCGTTTGTTCTTCTATTTTTCACCTCTTGTTTGAGCTTCTGCGGCCCGGCCCCTGTTGCCAGCTCCAGGCTCGCTTCGGCTCCTCCCATGTACACTAAGAAAGAAATAATATGGAGTACCTATACGGGGAGAGTAGAGTCCCTTTATACTGAGAGAAAAACCTCGTGCGTGGGACCCGAAGTTTAGGTCATACATGGATCTCTGAAGTTTTCAGAATGAGCATCTGAACACTTAAGGTCTAGCTGTCGAGGTTCGGATCACACATCTGAAACTTCAGTTCTTACACCTGAAGTACTTCAGATGTGAGAACCGAAGTTCTTCGGATGTGAAAACCGAAGTACTTCAGACGTAAGAACTGAAGTTTCAGATGTGTGCTCCAAACCTCAGCAGCTGGACCTTAAGTGTTCGGATGCTCAATCCGAAAACTTCAGAGATCCATAAGACCTAAACTTCGGGTCCCACGCACGGGGTTTTTTTCTCCGTGTATATACTGAGAGTCAAGACAACACCCCCTCATGGAGTCACAAACGGGAATAAAGATTACACAAACTGGACGTTTTTCGTAATCTTTGATTACCCATTCTCAAATTCCTTTCTCCGTTCCCTCTCATTCCGTTTCTTCCTTATCGAACCCGTGATTCCGCGGTCCATTCCAGATTATAATCTTTGCAATTGGTGAAAATGTAATCTTTATTTCCGTTTGTAACACTGTGGAGGCCTAAAATACGTTAACCAATCAGGAATGGATTCACATTGTCTTGACTCTCAGGATAAAGGGACTCCAGGGGAGAGTACTGCCGTGCTAAGGAAGAACGCCGTATGAACATTCGAGAGTTGCCAAATTTCCCCGGATAAAACGTGTATTTTGGAGAACGATTTTGCGCATTTCTCCTTGAAATTTTCAGATATTTTAGACTGAAATGCGTATAAAACTGTCTGAAATTTTTGGAAAATAATATTCACAATTTTCCTGGTAATTTCGGTTTTTATCGGAGGAAATTTGGCAACGGCTGAAGGCTCATACGGCGTTTTTCCATAGCAAGGCAGAGTACGGATATGTCGGTAATTTTAGAGGTTAAGTAATGGAGCTCTTAGTGCCCAAAAGTGCAGCCAATCTATAAACTCATGTGCAGAGCGATTTTTGTGTTGTTTTGTAACCAAGAGATAAAAGAGGCAAATTTGCTCGAAGATATGACAGTTTAACCACCTTATTCCACCGGACCGTGCACAATCCAGAATCTGGAGGTTTCGACTCCCACCCGTTTCGCACTACCTCGAGTTAGGTTAGAGTGGTTAAGAGATACCTCGATATCCAAGAGATGGGAACATAAATGAAGCATGACTTTTCGAAAGTTCCGGGTTTTTCTTGTCTGTTTGTTGTTTTACTATCCCATCCCTCTATGAAGATAGTAAAATTAATCGTCCGAACATAAATGAAGCATGACTTTTCAAACATTCGTTTTTTTCGTTTGTTTTGTTTTTACGATCCCACCGCTCTATGAAATAAGTAAAAGTAATCATCCAAACATA
>NW_017566832.1:84180-102034 GCF_001854935.1 Bemisia tabaci | reverse complement strand
GGGGCTTGTTTATTTTTTTACGATCCCATCGCTCTATGAAGATAGTAAAATTAATCATCCCCCAGAAAGAATGTGAAGCCGGAAAGAAGTGGATAAATCAGAGAGTAGGCTCGACACTGTTCCAGCTCAGCTCTGGCAATCAGTTCGTTATCCGTAATCCATGTCCGATATTTGCTTTGTCACCACACCAACTACTCGTACTTCCTCCGACTGGCTCGTCTCCAATTCTCTTGTTTGTAGAAAACTGCCGAGCTGTGTAGCAATGTGGTAATTAAGTTTCCGCTCGATGCCCACCGTTGCGCCCGTGTGCAAAGAGAAAACTCATTTTCGCTTGCGTAATACCGCCAGCGTTTCAGTCTTTCCTTTAATTACTTTTTTTCATCGCCTTTTCCTCCAGCCTAGCTTACACATATCCTCGAACCAGTCCGCAACATACCATAATAAACAGGGTTGCCACAGTCAGGCAATACCGGGAAAACTGGGAATTTTAAAAAGTCAGGAAGACCTGGAAATGTTAGGGAAAATTATGAAAATGTCAAGACCCTCGATCCACGATCAATTCCGAACCAATTTTGATCAAAGTAGACCAGTTGATGACAGATGGCCACCATGCAACGGTCTTATTTGATCAAAATTGGACGGGCCATCAAAGTTTGATCAGAATGGAGTGTCACCATTCATCATTTCATCGCCTTTTTCTGCAGCCTAGCTTACTTATATCCTCAAACTAGTCCAACATACCATAATAAACAGGGTTGCCACACTCAGGGAATACGGGAAAACCCGGGAATGTCAGAGAATTTTAAAAAGTCAGGAAAACCTTGAAATGACAGAGAAAATGATGAAAATGTCAAGGTCTCGATACACGATCGAATTCCGAACCAATTCTGATCAAATTAGACCACTTGATGACTGATGATCACCGTGAAGCAGTCGTATTTGACCAAAATTGGACGGGCCGTCAAATTCTGATCAGAACGGAGTGTCACCATTCATCATTTCCTGCCGCACGAAACATTTCTGCCAAGTTTTCATTTTAAAAATTAAGCAGAGTAACGATTTTAAGACCAATGACCCCCGCCACTCTGATGGTAGTTGGTTCGGGAGTTTGATCGTGTATCGAGACCTTCAGGGAAAAATTGATAAGCACCTGTTTTTGTTTGGTAGAATGACTTTAACTTTTCGAACCACAAAGGCCCAAAAACTATTTCTAATCATGTCTTTTTGACCATCTGGCATAATTATCTTCAGTCGTCCGGGGATTTCACCAAAATGTGTCAGGGAAATCAGGGAAATGTCAGGGAATTTCATATTCTAGATTTGGTGGCATCCCTGAATAAAATATCACCTAAAGTAACTTTACAAATCTGTTTTATAGAATGTTTTTCGCCATCTACCTGAAATTGGTTTCGTGTGCGCTGAAGGCTCTGCAATCTACATACACTGGGAAAAAAAAACACATTGGATCTAGAGTCCAGACTCTTGAAAACATTGACAAGAAAAAGGACTCTTGATTCAATCAGATTTAAGCGTAAATCATCAAGAACCAAGCTTCTTAATTTGAGCGGATTTCCTTTTGATTTAAGCTTAAATCTGATTGAATCAAGAGTCCCTTTTCTTGTCAATGTTTTCAAGAGTCTGAACTCAAGATCCAACGTGTTTTTTTTTTCCAGTGTACTTTAAGCAGATTCGATTGTCGCGGTAGTTTTCCAGATTTTCATCGGAGGAACGCACCTCTATTACTTGAAAATTAACTGAAGAGAAGGAAACTTCCCAATCACTCCCATTAATGAAGTGCAAAAATCTTATTAGCAAGAGTCACTGTTCACGGAAAAAAAAAAGGATAGTCGTCAAAACCAGCTGAATATCCTATTCTTTTTCGTGCTGCACAGGCCTTTTACGGCATCTTCGTTTGAAGTGTTTATCACCGGAATAATGCGTTTACAAGTTTTTAGTACAATGACGAGTGTTTATGGAGACCGGAACTTTAATCTTGCCTATTTAATAGCTATCGAAAATTCGACCCAAGAGTCATTGGTTTTAAACGCAGATCTCCACCGAGTTGTTAATTGATGAATAAATGTCTTACTGCGCAGCCGAGGCCGGTGAGATTCATCGATCAGTCGGCTGTTGTTTATCACCAAATTGAGAACTAAAAACTAAGCTTGAGTCTGTATGTATAACATTTGCGATGTTAAAAAAATGGTCATTCAAGAAGTAACTTCAAAATGTAAGAAAAGTTTCAAAAATAAATTGAAATGCTGCGAATGAGCAGTACTTGTATGTTGGAAGATTTCAGTATTCGGTCGTGGAAGTGTCAGGAACATGCACTAGAGAGACCGAATTGTTTTCTTTATATCTAATTTTAGCCCATTAGCAGCCTATGAGACGAAATTTTAAGTGGCTTGAAATTTATGAATGACTTTTATAGAAACTGTCTGACGCCGATTACAAATAAAACTACCTGACTGTGAAAAAAAAGTCGCTTGGATCCAGAGTCCAAACCTTAATGACATCGACAAGAAAAATACTCTTGATTCAATACGATTTTTCTTTGAATCGAAGAGCCGAGCCTTTTGATTTAGGCGAATTTCTTTTTGATTCAAGCAAAAAGTCCGATTGAATGAAGAGTATTTTTTCTTTTCAGTGTTTTTAAAAGTCTGGACTCTAGATCCAAGCGAATTTTCTTTCCAGTGTGGTGGAACTGCAAAGCTTCGGAAGCAAGGCAGTTCGTTTTACAGAAAGTGCCACAATGTTTTGGCAGGAGAACTTAGGAACTGCCGAACGACTCACACTTGTATTAGATCCATGAAACGAGTGGGGTTCTTATAACTTTTCGTAAAGCAGGTAATAGGTCCTGCTCTTCAACTTCTGCGACTCCTCGTTTTAGTGTTTCTTTCTTACACTTCGTTTAAGTCTCCAAATGAACAAGAGCAATGCCTTCATCAGACCCCGTCATACTCCCACCTTATTTACGTTTTCAGGGCAGCTTTTAGTTTTGTTGACTTGTCGATTGGTTTATATGAAAACCCTGGTATCGCAACTTATAATGATCCCTCTCTTGGTGTTTTCTTTATTTTTCAATCGGATTGGGTGTGGGCGTCTTCGAAAAAACGCCTTAAATATTCTTGGAAATCAACGATTTTTAAACATTGAAAGTTTGGTCTACCATGCTATTGCACGCCAGTTTCTAATACATTTCTGTTCCAAGTTGTGGAGCCTCCGTATGATTTTGGGTCCATTCACAACCATAACCAGCCCTATAAACGCATTTATATCGCCCTTACGATAAATCCGAGTACTCTCTACGCCGCAGAGAGGCAAGAGGGGTAGGTTATATGTTAAGTTATGCTCAGTCATTCTAGGTCATGCTAAATTAGAGGAAATTCTCGTATTTCGAATGAAATAATGGTATATTAGTTCGTTCATAAAGGTTATATGAGAGGTTGAAGGACAAGACGCAAAAGTGCAGTTTTTGCTATTTCGAGAGATACGTGTTTGAAGTTTCGAAATTACATGGATCCTTATGGCAGAGAGAAAGTTCAAACTGACTTTCCAAAGCTTGAAAATTGGAATTTTGCGAGCAAATTTTTTTTTACAGAATATGCATTTTGACTAGTCTTACTTGAAATTATTAATATCTCAATTTTTGAAAACATTGAGATACTACTGATATAATAATATAGCTTTATTTGTTGTTTGGCTTGCACATGGCTTTTACAAATGCGTCAAATTTTCAAAACAAAAAACAAGAATAAATATATAAAAAACGACAATGATTTCAACCTGTCCCGTTTATGAAGTCGTTGATGGAATAGGGACATTGCTCAAGTAGATATTGCCTGACCAGGGCATTGTGGCTTCGGGGCTCATCTTTAATTTTTTTCTTCATGTTTGGTGGTAGTTTACAGAAAAAGTTATGGCCTCGAGCCGCTGTTTTATTAATTTTTATGATTACACTTTCTGTTCTGTTTCTGGTTTCATATCAAGTATGAATATCTGTTGAGATAACCATGATAAGCAAAAATGTAATCAAAAATAATTTTGGCGTGTTGCAGGACCAGTTTTAGCGATAGCAGTGATCTCGTGCACGGCGCAAATCCTGAGAGTGCTGTCTCCCAAGTTCGGAGCTCTAGTCGCCGAGGAGGCGGATAGGAAGGCCTACCTCAGGAGCATCCATTCCCGAGTCATCACCAACGCCGAGGAAATCGCTTTCTACGGCGGCCACAAGGTCAGTTCTGCGTTTCCACCATCAACCTTCCTTTCCAGAGGCCCAATCAATATCGTATCCAGCGGGCTGATTGTTTAACTTGATAGACAAACCCGCAGACAAAGAAGACGGAGGGAAAATTGAGCGATCTCATTGATTGAAAAAGTTGGTTTTTAATAAGGTAGAAAATTATGGACTAACCAAAGGGTCTTTCATGGGTTGCCCGAGGACTAATCAAAATTATAATATCCAGCGGGCTGATTGTTGAACAGTTGAACTTGATAGACAAAGCCGCAGACAAAGAAAATAGAGGGAAACTTGAGCGATCTCATTGGTTGAAAAAGTTTGTTTTTTATAAGGTAGAAAATTATGGACTAACCTAAGGGTCTTTCGTGGGTTGCCCGAGGCCCAATCAAAATTATAATATCCAGCGGGCTGATTGTTGAACTCGATAGACAAAGCCGTATACAAAGAAGACGGAGGGGAAACTGAGCGATCTCATTGTTCGAAAAAGTTATGGTTTTCAATACGATTGAAAATGATGGACTAACCAAAGGGTCTCTCGTGGGTTGCCGTTCGTTAGTCTGTTACTTACCTTTTTTGTCATCGCAACTGTCCGTTCCCATCAATAGGATCTCTCTCATTTATGTTTGTCTTTTTTGTAAATCCCTTTGTCTATCAATTTCAACAGTCAGCCCGCACACGGAGAAAAATCTATGGCTTTGTAAAGCAATTAGTTTTTCACACGAACATCACTAATAGTTGTAAATGAATAAATGATTATCGGTCTGTGAACCATAATGAGGTATCTCGTACCATACGAAGGTATTTGTATCATTAGTATATGTGTTCACCTTTAGATTTGATACTTAGGCAATAAACAGTGCGTAGAGGACTGTATTCGAAAACTCAACATTATGCTCCATAAATATTAGTGAACTAAAAAACCACGCCTTAACTTATTGACAGATATCGTCCATACTTGAGATTCGCCTTCCATTGCGCTGCATAGCCAACAAACATACCAGGTAGCTCGAATAGTTATTTTTTTTTTTTTTTTTTTTTTTTTTTTTTTTTTTTTTTTTTGTTGAAAAAACACTATCTACAAGAAGTAACCATATGTGTTTCTACAGTGGTATGAAAAACAGGGGAAAAAACCAAAGGAAGAAAACCAAAAAGAAGAGAACAAAGATTGTGAACACAAAGTGCTGAGCCCTTAAAATAATTCAGGAAACGAAGTATGAAGGAAACACTATTTATGAATACATGGATGGATTCTTCCCGACTATCGTCATTTTAAAAAAAATCCTTGAAGACAAACCTATATGGACCTCCCAACTGTGCGTAAGGAGAGAGACGCATTCTTCGTACGTCAATTAAAAGCTTGGTGATGGTCACGCCCTCAACAAGGATGATTGTTAAAGATTGTTAAAAAAAAATGAACTGCACGCGTGAAACAATTATTCGCCAATGTGGTTTTTGTGCGCTCGCAGTTTTATAGTTCAGATTTTAGTGCCAACGTTTTTATGAACAATGAAGATGTCTGGAGTTAAGCATTAAAAAACTAAAGCACTAACTATCGCAATAAAAAGCTATCAAGCTGGATAATTCTATCCCTAATTGTCGAAAAAATCTGTCATTTATTCCGCCCGTCGCTTTTAATTATTGTGCGACGAGGAAGCGCGTATGATCAAGGAATAGCTAGGATCTCTCAGTAAAAATACAAACGTTTTGTGTAAATTTTAAATGCTACGTTAAAAAAANGCAGCCGTTGCTTTGATTTGGTCGAGAAACATCCTTAAAAAACCCGATCAAGGTAAATACCATGAACCAATACGAATCAGCGTCTATGCAATAACGTGCAAATTTATGATATTGCCATTCGCTGGTCAGTGCACTTGGGTCATTACCGTTCGGTTTCGCAAGGAATGCAGATCCGTGATTAATTTTAAACAGCCTCGAGCATCCTTCAATTTGCTCCACCGCGTGCATCTTTCGAGAAAAATTGTCCCCAAGGACTCGGTCGAGTTTTCGAAATAACCTGTTTTGGACTTGTTGGCGGGACCCTGGCCAAAAGTAACTGAATAACATTAAGCAAACTGCAGTCCTACACTGAAAAAAAATTCTCGGCGTTTTTACCAAGGTCCGTTGGTACCTTTACCATCTCACTTTTTTTACCATTTATTGGTAATTTTACCAAGACAGACTGGTAAGCTTACCTAAAAACCGGTATTTTTACTGTTTTCTTCAGGTGAGAATACCATTTTTATTGGTAATCAATTCCCGGTAACTTTGCCATTTTATCTCGGTAATCCTACCACAGCAGATAAAAAATATTGGCGTTCTTACCAAGGTCCAGTAAAATTACCGAGAAAGTTCAATAATTTTTCCGAGATTTCTCGGTAAAATTACCAATTCCATAAATGGTAATTTTACCAAGAAAAAACTGGGATCAAATAGAACCCTGAATTCTTGGTAATTTTACCCTTTTTTCAGTGTATATCTACATTAAGGGGTATGGAAAGAGAATTAGGTGTAATAAGTAATACTTAAGCCCTACCAAAAACGAATCCAACGGGGGGGGGCGTACCTCCGGGGAAAAGAGGGAAGAAAGAAAGATAGAAGGAATTTAGAAAAAAGAAGAAAGGACGCTTATGTTTGGTTATTATTTATGACAATCTTAAATGAAACTGCATATCGGGCATTTTAAAATGTCGAATATATTTTAGGGGAAGCCTCATCCTCCCTCCCCTCCATTCGAAATTTTTGGATCCGCTTATGAGCACTCCTAACATACGTCGAACATAGGGATGTACATATGGAGCTGGACGGAGGAGACGAAAAAGATGAAGAGGAGGAAGAAGAGAAAATAGACAAATAGGAGAGGAGATGGCATCATTCCAGCCGAAAGTTAGCAACCAGATTCTAAAATCGAATTTTGCGTCACGTTTTAAAGCGTGGAAAGAGTACTGAGTACCCTTCCTTTTCCATTTTCTGCAATCACAATTTCTTGCGCGCAAGACTCGCCCTTGACAGCTACACTGCCGTGCTAAGGAAGAACGACCTATGAACATTCGAGAGTTGCCAAATTTCCTTTGATAAATTGTTTATTTTTGAGGGAAGTTATGAATATTTTTCTTTTAAATTTTCAGAATCCTTAGGTAAAATTGCGAACTAAATAGTATCTGAAAAATTTTGAGGGAAATATTCATAAATTTACCAGGAAATTGGCGTTTTATGAAAGGAAATTTAGCAACGCCTGAAGGTTCATACGGCGTTTTTCCTTAGCACGGCAGTACAACTGACATCCGTAATTCTTCGACAAGATTAAAATTTAATAATCGCTCTTATCTACAGGCACCCTTCTTCCCCTAACCTTCCGCAACTGATAATTATTATATCACCAATTTTTTTTTGAACCGTGACGCTCATTAAAACTTGATGATCTTGCAATGACTTTGGACTGAACCATCTTGTCAAATCGATTTTCAGCATCATTAAGATCGGCGTTTTTTTTCACAACTGTGTTGAAACATACTTATAACTTTAACTAGGACTAATATATAAGCAAAGGTACTCTATCCTTATCTGTAGGTGTTATAGTTCGTGTTATCGTCGAGCCCCTTTGAAGCCTCAAGTTCAGAAGCGGATTTAGCAATTCGGCAACACCGGATTTTCCATTTAAACCTATGCTAAATAATCGATTCCTGTCGGAGCACCTGGTCCCTCCAAGAATCGATACATTTCCATAGGCTTTAATGGAGGAAATCCGGTGTTGCAAAATTCCTGGATCCGCCAATGCCAAGTTTCATCTCGCAAGACTAAGAGAAATGAAATACCTATATCAGTTGGACTTTCTGTTTTGCCATTAGAAACTATTTGTTTAGATGACCAGTATACGTTTGCAAGGTAGCAAAAGTTGCACAATCTTAGCGACATTGGTGCGACTTAGCAAACCTGGTGCAGCCTTAAGGTGCAACCTTAGCGACTCTTGGTTCCTTTTTGCAAAATGCAATCCAACTGTCTGTAAGGAAATGTTGAATCCCCAAAATTAAAAGCTACCGTGTGGCCAAGTGAAGCCAGGTTTGGCGCTGGGCGCTTGTGTGAGAGTGTAAATGAGCGCGGGAATCCATGGGCGGGAAACGGAAATTTGATTTGTCCTCTTGATTTTCCCACATTTCTTCTTCTAAACGTGTTTTAAACGCCTAAAACGAATATATTAAGAAAGTTGGGATGGTGACTCGGTATAATACCCCTATTTTAGCTCAGCAACCAGCAAGGATCTCAGATAAAGTTAGCTTTTCTTCTGCTCATGGTGGTCCTGCCGGTTCAAACAGGCCGTTACAGTCCTAGATGACCGTTACTCCCTAATGAAATTAATCGGTCGACGACGGACCAAAAATAACCTAAAGTTAAAAAAATATACGTGGGTAAGTGAATTCGGACAAAAATCAACCTAGAATACTTTGTTTCCGCAATTTTATTCAGTTCCCGCCCTACGTTTGAATTTCAAACTTGCCCCGATTTCGCCGCCAATCCTCTAGCCAATAGTAGAGGTGGTTGAAAAGTAACTTCATTTTTTGCTTTAAGCGTTCCGTCTTTACGTCTTTGCTCTCGTCTCTGCTGTAAGAGCTTCATCACCTAACATCAAAATTACCGACATGTCCGCACTTTTCCTATACACGGAGAAAAAAATCTCGTGCGTGGGACCCGAAGTTTAGGTCTAATGGATCTCTGAAGTGTTCGGATTGAGCATCTGAACACTTTAGGTCTAGCTGTCGAGGTTCGGATCACACATTTGAAACTGCAGTTCCTACATCTGAAGTACTTCAGATGTAAGAACCGAAGTTTTTCGGATGTGAGAACCGAAGTACTTCAGATGTAAGAAGTGAAGTTTCAGATGTGTGATCCAAACCTCAGCAGCTGGACCTTAAGTGTTCAGATACTCAATCTGAAAACTTCAGAGATCCATATGACCTAAACTTCGGGTCCCACGCCCGAAGTTTTTTTCTCCGTGTACATGTACTCTATAATTTGGACTTTCTCTTATCCGTCCAACTGGATTCAGCGGGTGATCTAATTTGACTACCATCCTCTTCGAAAATGTCGGGACATTGATCCAAACGAGGAAAAAAATATGAGAACCGCCGGCAGCGCACTCCTCCACTCTTTCTCACCGTTTCCATTAAACGCGCAATGACGCGATGACTCCTCACGTAACGCGGCTTTGTTCTTGTTTTTATAGCCGCGCATGCGCACTTTGCACTTGGGTTTACCTCTGAAACGAAACACGGAAGGGCGCGCGGGAGACGAGCATCATAACGGCCGAACGGCGCGGCCTTTCCTCTCTTCTTTTACTTCTCCGCTTTTTTTTTGTTTTGGTTTTCGTTTTTATCTGCGCACGTGAGCCGAGCTTACGCTCTCCGATCGAAAGCGGAAGTCTCGGGCGATAGACTGAAATTATTGTCGGATGAAAGCGACGCCTCTCCGAATGTAAACAGCCGCGCGGTGTATGACGAAAATCCGAGCTGAGATACAAATAGTAACACGTTTCGTTTACGAAATGAACGATTTTCTGCCAAACGGAATTATGTGCATTACGACGCGAACCTTGTTATTCATATATTCTTATGGGTCTCAGGGCTCATGTCAAAATGCACTTAGTTCCGTTCGGCAGAAATACGGCCAAATGTGCGGATATGATACGCGGAGGTGTAGGGTGATATTCGGGCGGAATCGAGAACTGGAGATGGTGCATGCGATCCTCCGAGAACATATGATCGGGCAGGCGTACGATTCCGTTGCGGAAAAACACCGTATGAACATTCGGACGGTGTTAAACTTCTCTCGATAAAATATCGAGTTTGAAAAAAATGTTATCAAAATCACATATTGAAAGTTTCAAATATTTTAGATTTCATTGCGAATAAAATTCTTTGGAAAGTTGACAGAAAAATATGCGTGAATTTTTCCAAAAATGTTGATTTTATCGAAGAAAATTTGGCGACGTCTGAAGGTACATACGGCGTTCTTCCTCAGCAAGGCAGCATAGCTGGAGCCACCTCTCAGTTTGTTGACAATCACCAATCATAGGTGATGCCGGTCGTACTGCCGGCCGTAAACACGGATACGTCTCTTACTCTGAAAAATAAGTCGGATTCCTCCTAAATTGCGCGCAAATGACCTCTTGGATTTTGGCGACATTGGTGTTCAATAGGTGCGAATAAGCTTTGTCTGTGGCGCTGAGGTGAACTTTTAGCGACTCGCGTTAAGAAATATTATTCGCGGAGGGAGCTTCATCGCTATGTCATGTCGTCACCTTCCGGCCAAAGTATCACAAGCGCCAAGTGACGTTTCAAAATTTCCACCGCCGTTTTATTTTTTTACAGAGAAATCGTTGGTCGAATCTGTTCAAAAATTTCACTAAATTTTATCGTTAGCACAAAGAGAATTCAGTCAAATTTGCGGACAGCTCCATTGAAAAATTTCTCCGTAAAAAAATAAAATTGGCGGTGGAAAGATGCGTCGCATGGTGCTTATGATACTTTGGCCGTGAGGTGATCGTTGTAATGATTTTTACATTTATGTTGATAGAGTTACCATGAGTTCACAGCTTAGCTAGAGTCAAATCTTACCATAAAGACTTGGGTTATCCTGAAAATTAGATAAAATTCGGCAGCAGTAGGTCCAAAATTTATCCAAGTTTTAAGCAAATAGACCCAGTGCGTTCGAGGGGAAAGTCGCGTTGGATGAGTCTAGCGTGTTTTGTCAATTTTTTTATAATCTTCCAAAAAACTATTCTTAATAGTTTGAATGTTAAAAAAAATTGACTAATTTTACGTTTGACTGCAAAAAAATAGTCATTGCATATCAGGCAAGACAGCCCAACATGCGATATTCTACATGCTTTCTTGGTTACGTTTTTAAGAAATATTAAACAAATTCTAAGGTTAAATGTCGGCAGAAAAGGATTGCATCATACATGAAACTGCAGTTGCGAAAGCTTTCTCACGGAATAAAAAGGACTTACTGTTCTTTTGTGAGAAATGACGTCAATTTTTGCACCGCCACTGCTCTCTGGCAGCTCTATTATTCAGAAAATAAGACGAAGTTTATGCTTTTCTAGCGGAATCATTTGGTTAATGTAAATTAGATTGGTTGCGTTTTCCTAAAGGAAATTCTCCCATCCTAAAAAAGGGCTTATTATGTGACGAATCCTTGTTTAAGCAAATCCACAGAAAACATTTTTTTTTGAACGAATACATAGAAATTAATAATGAGCATCCATGGTGATTGGTGAGTCACTGAGTCAGTATTCATCTCAAATTACGTCGATTATTAAGTAATCTCAACATAAAAAAATCCATGAGACAGGTACTGTGCTTTTCCTTAGCACATCAGTGCTCCATTTAATAAATGTGTCGTTGCTCCTCACTTGTGTAATACGGTAGAATGGTGACGTCAGACTCCGGGTCGTGCAAGGATTTTGACGTGACATTTGACCACGCCTTTAAAATTAGATATTCTCTCTCTTACTCGCCTACTAAATTCCTGATTATCCTCCTGGTTTTATATGTGAGCTGCTTAGCTCGGTCACTTGAACAGCCGTCCAGACGATTTGAAAGTTCGCCGCTATTGAGTCGCGCACACCACGGAATTTTCTGTTTTTCGAGACTGAATTTTACCGTTAACAGTGAATTACTGAGAATATAACTTACAAACCTTTCACTCGGCGGGCTGATTGTTGAAATTTATTGACGAAGCTTTAGATAAAGGAGACAAAAGGGATATGGAGGAATCCTATTGGTGGAGGCGGGTGGTCAATGGACATAGGGGGTAGGTAATAGACTAGCTACCGGCAACCCACGAGAGACCCTACAGTTAGTCCATCATTTGTCCCCTTGGTCTGTAAAAACCACCCATTTCAACCAATGGGATCGCTCCATACTCCCTAGGTCTTCTTTGTCTATCAATTTCAACCATTAGCATGCTGGTCAAGTTTTTAAGTAAGAGTTATTGAGAGAATTGATAGAAATGATGACTCTTCAATGAAAATAAAATAGCTCTCAAACTTTTGTCCGATGGTAAAATACGTACGATAAATCTTTTCATGGAATATAGCATGTATAGCGTCATAAATAAATGCGTAGCTTCAAAATTGGAAAAAATAGGATATATTCTACCTATGATCAACCGCATCGGTGAATAGAGTCTGTAATAGTTCAAATAGGTACCTTCCGATAACTTTGAGTTCCATGCTACTTTGAGTGAGATCAATAAAAAATATCCTAACCTCAACTTCCTTTGCCAAAAAATTCAGAATTTTTACGCTGAGGCACAATAGAAAATTAAATCACAAAAGCTTAAAAAGATATATTTAGGTACCTTTACTTAATTTTGCAAAATAGGGGTCTNAAAAAAAGCTCTCAAAGTGAGGCCAAAATGGAGGGGATATCCCACCCTACCCTGAGAGTCCACCTCTACATCAAAACAAACTCTCCATGCAAAGATAGGGAGCAAATACATTGACAGGGCTGCCACTTCATTTGGGGACCAAAACTGAAAACACGGCAACCCTGCTAATGTATTTGCTCCCCCCATCTTTGCATGGAGAGTTTGTTTTGATGTAGAGGTGGACTCTCAGGGTAGGGCGGGATATCCCCTCCATTTTGGCCTCACTTTGAGAGCTTTTTTTTGAGCTTGGGAGATGATTTCAGAGAAAACCAGTGGGACCATCGTGTTTCTCGCGAACTTTTACATAAGAATTAATGGTCAAATCGCAAATCCCTCACACATGCAACATCTCCATTCTCCCACCCTAAAAAAAGAGCTTATTATGTGACGAATCCTTGTTTAAGCAAATCCACAGAAAACATTTCTTTGGAACCAATAAATAGAAATGAATAATGATCATCCATGGTGAGTCACTGAGTCAGTATTCATCTCAAATTACGTTGATTATTAAGTAATCCCAACATAAAAAAATCCATGAGACAGGTACCGTGCTTTTCCTTAGCACATCAGTGCTCCATTTAATAAATGTGTCGTTGCTCCTCACCTGTGTAATACGGCAGAATGGTGACGTCAGACTCCGGGTCGTGCAAGGATTTTGACGTGACATTTGACCACGCCTTTAAAATCAGATATTCTCTCTCTTACTCGCCTACTAAATTCCTGATTATTCTCCTGGTTTCAAATGTGAGCTGCTCAGCTCGGTCACTTGAACAGCCGTCCAGACGATTTGAAAGTTCCGCTATCGAGTCGCGCACACCACGGAATTTTCTGTTTTTCATGACTGCATTTTACCGTTAACAGTGAATTACTCAGAATATAATTTACGAACCTTTTTACTCGGTGGGCTGATTGTTGAAATTTATAGACAAAGCTTTAGATGAGGAAGACAAAAAGGATATGGTGGGATCCTATCGGTGGAAGGGGGTGGTTGCAATGGACATAGGAGGTAGGTAATAGACTAGCTAACGGCAACCCACGAGAGACCCTACAGTTAGTCCATCGTTTGTCCCCGTGGTCTGTAAAAACCACCAATTTCAACCAATGGGATCGCTCCATACTCCCTATGTCTTCTTTGTCTATCGCTTTGTCTATCAATTTCAACGATCAGTCGAATGGTCAAGTTGTTGTTACGTAAGAGTTATTTAGAGAATTGATAGAGTCGATGACTCTTCAATGAAAATAAAATAGCTCTCAAACTTTTGTCAAATGGTAGACTACCTATGAAAAATCTTTTCATGAATAATGTATAATATAGCGCCACAAGGAAAGATGTAGCTTCAAAATTAGGCAAAATAGAAATTCTACCTATGATCAATCGCATCGGTGAATAGAGGCTGTAATAGTCCTAATAGGTATACCTTCCGATAACTTAGAGTTCCGTGCTACTTTGAGTGAGACCAATAAAAAATATCCTAACCTCAACTTCCTTCGCCAAAAAATTCAGAATTCTTACGCTGAGGCACAATAGAAAATTAAATCACAAAAGCTTAAAAAGATATATTTAGGTACCTTTACTTAATTTTGCAAAATAGGGGTCTAATTGCTCGTTCCCATAGAGCCCATTAGAGTCGCTATGTACAGGACCACCGATGTAGTCACTTTTTGAGGTTGTTGAGACCAGTGTGCGGCGACTGGCGATACCGTATGTGCGAGTTCCCCTCGGGGAGTTTAAGTATTAAATTTATCTCATAAAAACCGCGAGTTCCGTATATTTTTGCATTTATTATGAGTTTGGTCAACATAATTGGCTCAAATTCGCGAGAAGAATCACATATTTAAATTAATAAATCCCGAAAACACTGGCAGCCCGCGATTTTTTTGTACGCCACCGTTTTAAAAATGCTGCGTGGTTCGCACTTTTGGCGATCAAGGGCCAGATATGCACGGTTCAAGGATTAAATTCAGAAGCGCCTTTCCGGTGCCTAGCAACTCAATGGACCACTAGACAAGGTACGAAGTTAAGCATTCTAATACATGTTTCTTAACCAAAATTTCTCGTAGGACACGATTTGCACGACGAAAATGTTAACTCACTTGTGCGTCTCTTGTGACCGGGTGATTCAAAATTCCCGGAACCAGTGTAAAATAAAAACGTTCATATTTTACTTAGGAGTTGATTTCAGTAATTTATGATGCAAGAATCGGGTTCTACATGAAATTCTGGTTCAGAAACATGTATCAGAATGCATAAATTCGTACTTTGTCTGGTAGTCCATTATACATACTCCATGGATGGTCCAAGTGCGAAACCACGTATCTTCAAAGCGGTGTTTCAAAATTCCCGCTTTCAGCAGGACGTGGCTTTTTGAAGGCGCCAACTGTCCTCTGGGATAGCAACCACGGAGGTTCCCTTCGTACCGCAATATCGTGTGTGCATGGCTACACCACGAGGAAAAAAGACATCTTTGCGGTGGGAATGCCTCAGAAATGGGGAAAATAATGAATTAAACGATGACGAAGAACGACCGCAATGCCACAGGAAAGAGATGGGTGGGGACTTGACATCATTCATCCAAGAACTCGGTGAATCCAACTTGATGGCTCTCCTGCTCATCAAGGTAGCAGGGGAAGAATGTTTCCAGTCATTTTTCAACTTGACTGCCCCTCGAAACTTCGGCAAAATGGCAACATTGTCTTTTCTCCCTGTAAGGCGATTAGATGGACACCATATTTTGTGTCAAAACGACGTGCGATATCTCGCATCGATTGGTTTCATTTTTTCACCCACTCGTCATTTTTCTCGAATTTTGAGATCGCAGTTCTGTTTCAGGGTGTCTACAAGTTCGGAAATAGTGCTGATTTTTTTAGGACGGTCCGAAAGTACTGAAAAATTGCGGAAATTCCACAAAAAAGTCCGGAATTTTGTCATTTTTGTCGCAATTTGAGCGAGAAATTCAAATTTTTTAAATTTTCCGAACTTCGTCAACTAAAGGTACTGAAGAAGTACTGAAATTTTCCGTTGAGGAGGTACTGAATTTCTTGGGAATGTACTGAAAAAATACTGTAAAAGTACTGCTTTTTTGCCAGCCTATTTTAGTAGACGCCCTGTGTTGTCAGGAGACTACAGAATTCACCTACCAATTTTGACACAAATTCAACAACAATTTCACCAATTTCACAATTTCACCAACAAATTCAACGTAATATAGGCGTGGTTTTTTTTAGAGAGAAAATATCGTATTCGAGTCCAGTTTCGATATCATGGCAGTATCGAATGCGATATTTTTCCTCTAAAAAAACCACGCCTTATTTTAATTTATTTTCGTGAGTTTGAGTTTTTTAGATTTGGCTATCTTTATTTCTTTAAAAATTTCATGTCGGACCTCTTTTATTGACTCGATCCACTGTGCGGCATCTCATGTGAGACTGTGAGGGACGATGCACTGAAAAAGCGATGAATAAAACAAAGTTTTGCAACAGTCGTTCGTCATTCGCGACGGGCCTGGCAGAGAGAGAGAGAGAGAGAGAGAGAAGGGATGTAAATTGCGGTGGGGGTTGGAGAGAGGGATGCGGCGGTTTCGGGGGAGGATGTTAGCTGAGCCAAGGCCTATAATGTATGCAGGCCCTCCGTGCCGCAGTGCTTTATTAGTCCGCTTGAGAGAAAACATTTGCGGAAAAATCCCCGCTCCTCCGGCGTTAGGGCCTATCTCAATTTCCGCATGATCCTTAGAAAGTATGGATTTATATGTAAAATAGGGCTCACGTGGAAATTGAGATACACTCTTACGTTGGAGGGGTGGAAAAGTACCCGGGCGAGGGGGAGGGTGGGGAAGTTCGGGATCTGCACCCTTGCTGACCCCATAAGCAGCCTCTTTCGGAGGGCGAAAAAATACACGCGTCGGTTATCGGTACATATCGTGATTTTCTGTGCATGCAAATTTGTTTTTTGCAAGCTCAATATCGACGGATCTTCATCTGTCTCACCACACAGAGATCAATTTTGCAGGGTTGCCAAGTCAGGGAATACCGGGAAATGTCCGGGAATTTTGAAAAGTCAGGGAAAATCTTGAAATGTCAGGGAAAATGACGGAAATGTTAGGGAAAAATTGTTGAGTAACCTTTAATTATTTTCTGAAATGAGCTCGGCGTTTCGAAAAACAAGATTGCCTAAAAACTGTTTTAAATTGTGTCTTTTTAATTATCTGGCATAACTTCAATCGTCAGGAAATTTTACCGAATTTGTCAGGGAAATGTCAGATAAATTCATTTTACAAATTCTGTGGCAACCCTGATTTTAGGACTATCATAGTAAAATTCTATCAGCATTTGCCTTTTTCAAAATCGAGGAGTGAACTTCGGTCTGTTCGCTTCGAAACGCGTTCATTTAACTAGAACGAGTTTGTGGTTCCTCGTTGCAAAACGTGAATTTGTTCCGATCAGCGAAAAAGAACCACCAAGCATCTCCCAACGAGTCTAAGATCCAAAATGAAAATTCATCCTGCTGACAAGTGAAATTTCATTTTCCATGATATTTTACCGACTAAACAGGGACTGCGTGTGCGATCCACACAATCATCTCAAGATTCGACAAGAAACCTCGACTCATGATTTTTCCTCCGAAATTTCAAAAGTAAGATTTTACTGTTTCTATGCGTTCCAAGTTTACTGTCGAACTTCTAAAAAAATTAATTGTTTGAATATTCTTTAAATTTTGCATCGCCGCACGAGTTCTCATGGGCACTTACGCGCCGTTTCTCTAAATCGCGCTTACCTCGAAGCGACCAGACCTCTTCTTTTCCAACAAACTTTTGTTCCTCTCTGCATAAAACCATCGTCTTTTGTTTCTTAAATTATTCAAAACTAGAGGATCCTTGCAGCAAAATGTCGTCCATTTCCTTGTCTTCTCCGTCGCATGACGAATCTCATCAATCTGAATTTCAAACGACCTGTTGATTTTTCATTGGAAAATGTTTTGACTTTCATCGGATCGGAAAGCGAACGATGCCCTTCCACTGCAAATGGTGTGGTGAAGAGTTCGGTTTCCGGAAAGTCCAAGCTCGGGAGCTATGCAAACACGAACCGTTACCCAACCGTCAACTTGGAGCGGTCAGTATTTTTAAAATGTTCAACAATGACAGTCAACAACGGGCGTAAGTCATCGAACCTCATCCGCGACATGAAGCCGCCGCC
>NW_017566832.1:56302-84171 GCF_001854935.1 Bemisia tabaci | reverse complement strand
GTTATGGTACTCACGGTCTTGGCGCTGCGCGCCGCACAGTGGGACGAACAGGATGTCTACAAGTCCGGAATTTCCGGAAAGTCCGGAAATAGCACTGATTTTTTTAAGGACGGTCCGGAAGTACCGAGAAAGTGCGGAAATTCCGCTAGAAGGTCCGGAATTTTTCATTTTTGTCGTAATTTGAAAGAGAAATTCAAATTTTTTAAATGTTTCGAATTCCGTCAAATGAAGGTACTGAGAAAAAACTGAATTTTTCTGTTGAGGTCCTGAATTTTTGGGAATGTACTGAAAAAGTACTGATTTTTTGACACCCTCCATGAACCACAGGAAGGGGTCGGACAAGAAATTTTTTGTCAAAACTGCAAATTTTGATGTTTATGTCGGAATTTCTTTAATTGGAAAGGGAACCTAAAGCGGACGATATCTGCAAGTAGAGTTACGCATTTATAATTGGCGCTATCAGCGTATACAAAACGAGATCAATTTTTGTCTTTTTAGAATTGGTGTAGAATAAGGTGTTCGTTGCGAACACCCTCTTTATCGATCCTTTTTCAGAGGCTTAAATGGCAGATCAATCTATATATTGGAAAGCACGCCACGCCATTGGTTAAAATATTGTTATATGATGGCAATGGCAACGGCGAGAAATTACCTTTCCGAACTTTTTCTCTCCTCTCCAAACGACTTTCACTCCGTAATCGTCGGAGCTACAGAACCGCGCACGCATGACGTGGCTTTGGCGGCTGATCGCTTTCAATAAGTACACTGCCGTGCTAAGGAAGAACGTCGTATGAACATTTGAGAGTTGCCAAATCGCCTCGGATAAGAAGTTTATTTTTGAAGATAATTATGAATTTTTTTCTTTGAAATTTGCAGACGTTTTAGATAAAATTGCGAACAAAATTGTCTAAAAAAATGGAAGAAAAATATCCACAATTTTCCTAGTAAATTGGGTTTTTATTGAAGAAAGTATGGCAACGTCTGAAGGCTCATACGGCGTTTTTCGTTAGCACGGCAGTATAGTAGTCTCATGCCTCAATAGATGCCGCAATACCTTAAGGCCTTTCGGATGATTCAATGGACTCGCGATTGGACTCCTCATCCCAGTTTGCTTGCCTGCGCAACGGGTCAGTTCCGTCGGTTACGGAATAGTTTTTTGATGTTAAAAGCTTGTACACTGATAAAAAAAAGTTGTGTTCTTGTGTTACTTTCGGTTAATACAGGAAGTGAAACACAAGCCAACACAAATTTTGTGTTGATTTTGGTACAGTTTGCGGTGAATTCAGCATAGAAGAAAATGGAAAGACTAGGAAAATGCATGTCTCAGATTACGACGTTGTTATTCATCACTCGTTTTTTTTATCTTTCTTCAAGAAAACTAGCTGGCATTTTCTCTTGAAATTTTCAACCGAAGGCTGTGGCTATTTTGTGTTTTACTTCCCGTATTAGCCAAACTTTTTCGTTGAAATTTCTATCCATGTATACTAGCAAAAACAATGTATCGTATTCGATACTCGTACCTAACTCGAGGTTTGACCTAGAAATAAACGTCACTTATCTTCTCTTCAAAATTTTACGTAAAATCTATTCACACACCGGGAAGTTCGGAGATCAACTTTTGAACGAGATATTAACAAATCGATTTATAAAGAGCGGCGCGACGTTGCGGACTCCTGCCAAACTTTATTTTCTCCTACTAAAACTGCTCAACGTGCTTTATTTGAAGCTATCTTAATTTTTCTTCCCCTTCAGCAGAATATTCTGTATATATTTTAAGCTATGAAGTTAGCCTCTTCCTCATTTAAAAAAATTGAAAAAATGAGTTAAATAAAAGCAGGAAAAAAGTTTGGAGGAGCAAAGTGCCGCGATTATTCCAATAATCGTTCGAAGTTCAAAGTTCGTATAATCGCGCCAAACACAGCGCGGCCAGCGTTAAACGCATATTAGCGCCTGCAAGACTGTTGGAATACTTCACGCATTGCCCATTGCGCCAAACGGTGAGGTCGGCGTCGGGAGCATGTTAGCGCCTACAAGACTGCCTGAATACTTCTCGCATTTCACCAAACGCCACGCAGTCGGTCAGTTGCCGTGAAACGCCTTTTAGCGCCTACAAAACTGTAGGAATATTTCAACAATTTAATATCGGGTGATAAGTATCGGATGATATTTAATTTTAATTGATTACATAAAAAGGAAATAGAGCGAACGAAACTATCGCGTCTTTTGCGATGCTTTTATTTGAGATCATTTAGGAAAAGTCGCGGAAACTTTTCAGAAAAATTTTGTATAGCTTTTTAAAAACATTGATTAAAAATAAAACATAATAGTGATGCATAACGTTGCAATCAGAGATAAACGCGCTTTCTTTCGCGTGCACCCGTCGACTTTTGAATCCATCCATATCTGAAATAACTTAAACATGATGTTCTACGAATTTTTACGTGTAGTTTTTTTTTTTCGATGGTTGGCGGCCGAGTTGCAGCCCTTAGATTGGACGGAGAAACTTGGCGTTTGAACAAAGCTTAATGTTTCATAATGATGTATAAGCTTAAACCATCAAAACACGATGTGACTAGCGTGACTGATCCGTTATTCTTCCAAGATCTTGAACTCTGTGCTCAGTGCTCAATTTTTCACTTATTTGCTCGTGTATGGGGGCAATATACTGCCGTACTAAGGAAAAACGCCGCATGAGCCTTCAGATGTTGCCATATTTCCTTCAATAAAAACTGAATTTACCGGGAAAATTATTGATGTTTTTCTTCAAAATTTTCAGTCAGTTTTGTTCGCAATCTAATTAAAACGAATTGAAAATTTCAAGGAAGTTTATGCACAAATCTCCTCAAAAATACATATTTTATCAGAGAAATTTGGCAAATCTCGAATGTTTATACGGCATTTTATACCTTGGCACGGCAGTATAGCTCGGCGGGTGTATTTATTTTCAATTTTTATTTCCTCTTTTCACGACAGAAAATATTATTTTTCTCTCCTTACCTAATCAAACCTAACCTGATTGTTCTTCTTCGTCTGTTGTAGGTGGAATTGACACATCTGGAGGCAGCCTACCAGTCATTGGTTTCTCACAAAAATACCATCTTCATGCAGAGGCTATGGTACGTTGTTCTGGAGCAGTTCCTTATGAAGTACGTCTGGAGTGGAACCGGCATGATCATGATCTCTCTTCCCATCATCGCTGGCTCCCGGATGCCGGGTAATATGATCTTTCTCCCCTTTTACTCTTCCACCTCTCGTTGGCAACATTGTTTTTTCTCCGTTTAAATGTATATTAAACAATCGATTCTAGGTGAGCCATCGTGTCTCGCCTAGAATCGATATATTCAATGGGTTTAAATGCAGTATTGATATTGCTGCCAACTTGCTGGAATCGCCTCTGACTATTCTGCAATGTTACGGAAGAACGGCGCACAGACATTTCAATGCACGGCAAAAAATGGATCGCTGATTTAATAATTCAATTGTTTAAAAAAGTGACCGCAATGTTTCAAATGTACATTTTACAATACTGGAAAGCTAATTTAACCACGGGATTGGTTTAAATATCATTTTTGTGATGTTGAAGTAGCATTTTTTTTGTCGTAAAATCTACATTGAAACATTGCAGTCACTTTTTTTTTTTTAGCTATAAAACCGTTCAACCAGCAATTCAATTTTTCCCTTGTGTTACTAAAGCTCCCTTGACAAATATTTATTCTATAGAAAAATCGAGAATATCTTTCGCTGGAAGTTTTTGTTATTGCAGATCCGGTTGCAAACAAAATTTTCCCAAACATTGAAACAAAAAATCTAATCAAGTTCCCGAGAAAAACTGAGTTGTGTGGTAGGAAACTTGGCAACGCTTGTGGGCTTTTTTACGGCGTTCTCCTTTAGCACGGCAGTATTACAGATGAAGCAAAACTGTAAAAAAGTAAAGGTGGCCTTATTTTTAGGTTTGAAACGAGCTGAAGTGTTTTAAATTAGATCTACTGGTGGCAGAGATATCCAACTTTTTCCGTAGGTAACCATCTCATTTTGCCGCGGGTCCGATGTTTGGGCGTAGTTGAAGCATCCGTAATTCTCGCAACAAAAGTAAATTTAAATTTAAATTTATGTCAACTGAAAAAGGCGCCGACTCCGACTTTTCCGCGTACCTTCTCCTTGTATTGAATTTTAATTGAACCAATTTAATCTACGTTGCTGTAGATTTATCTGCAAGGAACAACTTTTAAGTCGATGCTGACGTGGGCGGAACTAAGAACTTCTTGATTAGCACATTATGACTTTACTTACAAAGAAACAAAAATACAAAAGCTGTCGAGATTGTCTCATTATTTCCCTGTCTCGTAATTATGAGTGCGTAAGCTACGCAACTTGCTGAATGGTTTTTTTTCTCTCTCTCTCATCTTCTCTAATTTTCTGTTTCCTCTTCTGCTTATCTCTTAATATTTTTTTTAATTTTAGGTGGTGCGGATAGTGTTAGTGACAGAACTCAGTATTTAACAACTGCAAGAAATCTCTTAGTTAATGGTGCAGATGCTGTAGAACGACTGATGTCCTCATATAAGGTTGGTGTCTTTGCCAAAATAGGTACTGTAAAATTCTCTCAGTCTTATAGCTGATTTTCACCAGCGGATCAATTTATAAGAAAGGGAGAAACGAAAATGAAACAAGCTGATTTCATATCTGTTGATGCGCATATATACAATATTTTGCGGACATTTTTAAAACACTCGTGATTCCTCGAAAAAATCTGGAAGGTGGCCTGAAATAACCCAAAAAAGCGGCAAATAGCCATAAGTGACAGACAAAGGACAAAAACTGCCCAAACATTGCTTCCTGATGACATCACATAGGGTGCCCGAAGATTTCATCAATGGGGGCTTCAATGACGTGATCAGACGGAAAAATTCAAAATGGCTGAATACAGCAGGAAGTAGATGGCCTAAAAATGCCAAAATTGTGTGCCCCAGTGGCGTCTTCAAAGGATTTTACATTTATGTCATCAGCTGAACATGCTAAAAATGGCAAAATACAGCCAAAAAGAGCTGAATGGAATCTGTATTCAACAAATGATCACCGTCTTCAGGGGAAGGGAGGGGGGATGAAAATAGCGGCTAGAGAAAGAAATTAAAATTCCTTGTTATTATAATGCTTTTTCAAGATGAATCTAATCATTTAATCAACTTTTTTCTTTTTATTCAATTTAGGAAGTTGTGGAATTAGCTGGCTATACATCAAGGGTAGGAGCAATGTTTGATGTTTTTGAGGAAGTTAGTGAAGGGAAGTATAAAAAGACAACTGTGAACTCAATAAAACAGTGGAGTGCGACTCCCTCTCTTCAATATGATAGCAATGGTCAATTATTAGTCAAAGGTGAGTAACTTATCTCTTCCAAATAAAGCTGTCATGATCAGAAGCAAGATTTTTATTTGTGAAGTGTAAATTTTTATAAACGTGATGGTTCATGTAAGAAAATGATTCCAAGCAGGGTGTCCCAGGTTTAAAGGGCCAGACTGCAGGGGCGTTCTCTAGAGGCCTAAATAAGACTTTTTTCCTCCGTAAATTTTTTCCAAACGTGCCCCCAGTCTGAGCTGCAGTCTCTCCAAATTCTGAGAAAACCATAATTTTTCTTTATTTTGGCAAAGATTGTAGAATAAGAGCAGAATATACTCCCTGAAAAAAAAAAAAGAAAAAAGAAAAAAAAAACGAGTAATATGCAATACAATGTCTGCAACCATTTTTGAATTATTAAAAATAAGACAATAAACCAACAGAAGAAGAAGAAGAATTATTAAAAAGTATCCATAATTTTTGCACATCCTAAATGAAAGAAGCAGTACCTAGTCAATGAATGTTGTTGAAAAAAGGTTTGTAATAATTTTTTGAAGAAAACACTAATTATTTAAGTATGATTCTGCAGCAAAATTGGTTTCTCCAGAAAAAAGAATTTCTCTTCCGGCAACATTGCAAAAGTACTACATGTAAGATGCTAAGAGTACCTAATGCATTGATGCGGCATTAGATTTTTGCTATGTCCATGTGCAGTTCATTCATGTACAGAAGAACTTAAATAATCAGCAAACTCGTGTTGATCAATTTATTTCTGTGGAAATTACTTTCACGACTTTCAGAAACTTGAAACAAAATATATTCTTTTTAAACGACCTTTTTAGCTGGCACCACTCCATTTTAAATGTTTGCCCAATCCATAGAAAATAATTACTTTTATCAACTTGAATCTCATTTAAGTAAGCACTTTTACCCTAAACAAACAAATTTTGAAATGTTGCAATTTTAAGTGACTGTAGGTATCCACATGTGTAAGATATCTCCATGAATTCTAAAATTTTGCTCAGACTCCTTAAAGTAATCGCTATTGTCCTCCCCAAAAAATTTACTGAAAGTACTTATTTTCTCTCATATTTATTTCAGGTATTATCCGGAATTCACCAGATGGAAGTATATCTTTAAAGGATGTTCCAATAGTCACACCAAATGGGGATGTGGTGATCCCAAGTCTAACTTTAACAATGAAACCAGGGAACCACCTGCTCATCACTGGTCCCAATGGCTGTGGAAAATCCTCCTTATTCCGTGTTCTTAGTGGCCTGTGGCCAGTTTACGCTGGTGAACTTCAGCGACCCCTTAACTGTTCAATGTTTTATATTCCTCAGAGGTTCGTACTAGAATCATAAATACTCAAAGCTTTTAGACAGAAGATGGGCCATATTATAGTGAATTGTCTTTCTCTCCCTTGTTTTTTCAATGGCTTAAGTCTCTTAAGCTAATTTCAAGCTATAAAACTGTGCTATAGATGTATCAAGGTCAGGTGTTGTGATTGCCTTATTTGATGACTTGGATCAAAGATGGAAAATTTCATGAAAGGTTTACGCCTGAAATTTCTTGAAATTTTTTTGGAACTTTTGGGGATGCATTCAGGAGGCCAAGAAACTTCTAGAAACAGTGATTCTCGATTTTGACATTTTTCACTCCAAGCCTAAAACATTCACACGTTACAAATGTTTTTGTTCGGTCTGGAGGATAGGTTGGGGCTAAATTCCCCTTTAAACTCCCCTTTATGCCCCTCTTTGTGTATAGCACCTCATTAGGGTACCTTATACTGCCGCATCAGCAGGAAGACTACCTGAAAAGATTTCTGGACTTCCAAAGGTTTAATTAATAATGCCAAAAAAAATTAACAACTTTATTTAAGACTTTTGACATCTCATTTGACCATGATATATTGATAGCAAGGTTTGTTTGCGTGACATTACCTTCATCCTCCAAAATGGAAATTAAATCACTTTTTCCCTCCTCCTTTTCTACAAATTATTAAGATTCCAAAATGTGTATCACCTGTAGAATTTGTTTTATGGTATTTCAGTTCATGAAAGTGGGCCTAATACCTCCTGTTTTTCTTTTGTGTATCAGCAAATTTTCATCTTAAAAAATGTATTATTAAAATATTTCTATTCTTTTACTGCAAAAAAACATTCTTATGGTAGTCTCTCGAGGCAGTAAAGAAGCATTTATAATGCCCGTTGATAACATCATCAGGGCTGTCGTTGATGATGCCACAGGAAGAACCCATTAACCCTTTTGCCTGGTGATTTGGTGGCGTCATTAGGGCTTTCGTTGAAGTCATTAAAACACTCATTGGTGACATCATCAAAACACCTGATAACACGTCATTGTGATACCTGTTGATGATGTCATAGGAGTACCTGTCTTCATATCTTGAATATCTTAATGCTCATTTTTAAAGTATAATTTCTGTTAATTACATGCTTTCTTAAACTGATTGTTAATTTCTATTTTTGCACAGACCATACATGACATTAGGTAGTTTACGAGAGCAAGTCATATACCCTGACTCAGTTTCGGATATGAAGAAGAAAGGACTCAGTGATACAGATCTTGAAAAGTGCCTAGCACGTGTTTCGTTAGCGCATCTTGTTACCAGAGAAGGTGGATGGGATGCAGCTGCCGACTGGAAAGATGTCCTCTCAGGAGGCGAAAAACAAAGGATGGCGGTTGCTCGATTATTCTACCACAAGTAAGTCCCATTTTTCTCTTTGATTTTGCTTTTTTGCTGTATTCTTTTGAAAGTAGAAAATAGGTTTGTTTCCCTTTTAATTATTAAAAGCCCTCTTCAAGTCACCCTGTTATTTTAAGACTGTCCTTTTTATGAGCATTTTCAAATATATTCACATGTAGCCCCCCCTCCCCCATGTCCGAAGTGTGGGACGGGTTTGTTTTAACAGGACGAAGCAAAAGTTCTACTATCTTACTATGCCATGCAGTAAGAGAAATTATTAATCTGAAATTAAGAATGCTGTGGTACCATCTGATGTCATCATCACCAATGTGTTACCTCAATAGTCATGATAGGATGACGATTTTAGCATTTCCTTCGATTTTTGACGGAAAAAATGAACTCAGCAGTTTTGGTAAAAATATAGATGGGGAAAAGAAGATTGTTAATTCATATTACTAGCCAAGGCACCACCAAAGACTTGATGACACTTGTGGCAATTATTAATCGTCAATTTCGCTACCTTAATTTTTTTTACAAGAAGATTAGTACCCAGTGTATCTATTCCCTGTGGCTCTAGGAAAATATAATACGTAAAAATGGTTAGTTTTTAATCATAAATTTTGAATTTTTTAAATAATATTTTATTGTATTGATTTTGAAACCTGTTCGCATGCACCTATCTCTAAGTTACATGCCTGATGTGGATAGACAGTATGCTACAGACCCACTCTGTACGTTTATTGATTGCCAAAGTGCAAAATCACGTATCTCCGTTTGTGACATTGTGGACCATCTGTCATACTTAATTTTTTCTTTTAAATATTAGTCAGCGTAATTTCTTGAACATTTTTTGAACTTTTAATTCTGTCAGCAGAATATTCTGTTTAAATTTCAAGTTACAAAGTCAGCTTGTTCCTCTTCAAAAAATAAAAATGGAGCAGAATTTTCGAAACACCGCAATGAAGGTACGTTGTTTTACACTTTTACCACCGATATGGAGGTGGTCAGTGGACATGGGTATAGCCAGTGTTACGGAATTATGTCACTGTGGATTAATAGAATACTGAATTGTAAAAACTCTGTTCATGGATTCATAAACAATCTGAATTGGAGATTACGTGTATACTTATCATTTTTCATTTCCAGGCCTGCTTTTGCTCTGCTAGATGAGTGTACAAGTGCAGTTAGTATAGATGTTGAAAGTAATATGTACCAAGCAGCTAAAGATGCTGGCATCACCTTATTAACTATTACGCATAGACCCTCTCTATGGAAATTCCACACGCAGTTACTCCAATTTGATGGTCAAGGAGGCTGGAAGTTAACAGATTTGACAGATGAGGTAAAATATTCAGCTTTTTTTTATAGCGTTTCAAATTCCAACTAAACTCAATCGGACAAATTTCGGGCAAAGAGAATCAAATTTTTTGGTGAACCAAGCAGCTGGCTCGTGAATCAGTTAATAGCGTTAGACTTAACAACAATGTTTATCGACGTACTCTGAATCCCTTTTTGAGAGGTGAACTCTGCTTTTAATCAATTTTTAAAAAAAAACAAAGGGTCACCAGATTGAATTTACTTAATGATCCTTTCAAGCAACTATAAGGAACTGTATTACAATAAATATTTGAAAATGTGATTTTCTACCCAATTTTTTTTTTTTTTATTTGCAATTTTTATTCATCACACTCAATCAAATTGATTAATACTGCTCTCATTCCAAAATGAAATCTCTGCTTTAGTGAGAGGTGTGCTCGAATGACCCCTCTTGTACCCAACTCTCACCAGCGCAAGGCAGTGTAAGAGGGAAGTTACTATGAGCACTTGGTGATGGACCAGCTTGAGATGTTCTAACTTGGTGGGTTTTCACATACATCACCCCATTTACTGTCCTTACATATTCACTCAGTTAAAGCAGAACCTATTTAATGTTGTAAAATATGACTTTGAACCTTGTAGCAATCTCAACAACCAAGGACAGTTGCTGATCCATAAAATCTTCTGTGCTGTTTACTAAGAAAAATACTATGTTTTCTTTTCCAGCAAAAAACGAGCGAGTCCCTGTAAACAAGAAATACAAAATGGTATCTCAGCCTAATTGTTCTTGCCACTAGCATAGACCTCAGCGGATATTATGCTAACAATGAATGAATCCAGATGGTGCTGAAAAGTTACTCCTATTCCTTCCAAAATTTCTGCGCAAATTTTATGTTTTATGCTTTAAGCACTCGGAAACTATGCCTGTGAATTGTGAATACTTAGATTAAGTCATCATGTCTGATTCAGTTTGCTTGGAGGAGAGGAAATGCTCAGCCACACCTTTGTATCTCGAAAGCATAGACAACTATCGAATCATTCAAGAAAGTTTTTATATTATTGTTTTTTAGAACACCTGTGTGATTGGAACGCCTTCTCTCCTCCGGTTGCATATACATGATTTTACCAAACTGTACATTTTTTGTCAACCCTTCCCCTTCTATCCCCATACATAAGGGGTCTCTGAATTTTCCTTGGAAAGGAAAGCATATATCGTATAGATCCCTCCAATAATGGATTTTTTTCCCAGTAAGGCTATTAAGGTTGTCCTTATTTTTAACTTTGTTGTTATTCAAATAACTGACTTTCTAAAAAATGTCAAATTAGTGAGCTTTGAAGGGAAACAAAAGATTTTTAAAAAAAATTATTCTAATGACCTTACGCAAGGTGTCAAATTGCTAAAAGTATTCGGCAAATCATGCTTTTCGACAGATCCTCACATTTTTTTGAGCATATTGTGTTCGCTCTAGAAGTGTTTTATACATCTATGAAGAATCGTTTCAAAAGTGTTTGCCGCGTTCAAAATTCACAATTTCGGAATTTTTAAGAATGACAGCTATTACAATACCAAAACAGTTAAAAATGACCCCCTGGTGATGGCACTTTCAACAGCACCGTTTATCCACACAAATTTTAGAAAGTTCTGTAAGTAATATTTTTCATGTTATGGGCATGAAAGAAAAACTCAGATGCAATCACCGTCAAAAATAAGATGGAACAACATATTTTGTTGCAATCAGCTTGCAGAAAGGATTGTTCAAAAATAAATCTAGTCGAAGGGTCTTGCAAAATTTTTCTCTTTAAGATAGAAAAACAAGGAATAAATACTCATGAATTAAGAATAACCAATTTTGAATTTTTATGAGGTTGATAAAGAGATGTCACATCATTTTGTCTTTTATGGAAAGCCCTAATCTTCAGCAGCACCAAAAAAGATTCAAGTTTTTTTTGTTTCAAAAATGTGTTTTAAAAAAAAAATTAGAATGTTTACTATTGCAAATGCGATTCTATTGTAATCTGTTTTGCAGTGTAGTGAAACGAAAGAAAATTCTCCATGAGGAGCTCTGTTATGTCACAGTATCCACAAGATGCTAATATCAGTCCCAAAAAATCTGCCCATGCTCACATTTATTCAAATGAAGTTGGATCACCAGAGGTCTTACTGTGAATGAAATGACCTACATTCTTTCTACTGCCTGAAGATACTCCCTGATCTTTCCAGTGACCGTTTTACTTCCAGGTTTTCTGTCATAGCACTGGTTGACTAAAAATATTGTAAGATTTACTGTTTATTTTAAGTCTACAGAAAAGTCTATTTGGATGTTTTCATTCTCTTCCTGAAATATATCAGTTTTTTCCAACAAACTATTTACTTGTAGTATTTATTCAACAGCATATTCAAGTTTCAAACACACATATTATCTATTTGTTATTAATCCTTATCAGGAAAATATTTAGAATTTAATCAACATATTCAAATTTAACAATTCATTCAAGTAACGTCGGTTGGATCCTGCACACTATACTGATCAGTTTTAAATGAATAGTGATCAAAAAAGGAAGTCAATTTGTTTTTAAATTTAATTTCTTTTTCTGCACAGGAAGTAAAATTTTATACATTTGATTTGTAAATATTTTTAATTATGAATTGTTTGTTACCTCTTGCAAATGAGTTCTCTTTTGTTCGTATGATCTTTATATTTTTCCTGAAAATCTGATTATTTTGAAAGCAATGTTAAATATCTTACTTTTAAGGTTAACAATTTTATGGGAGGCAATTATTATTAGTTAGAAATAAAAATTGGAAAGACCAAAAAAATTATATTGTGGAAATGCATTTCTGCATATACATCAAAATTAAAAAAAAAAATTCTCAATAAATATCTCTAATTTCTTGTCTTTCCTCAAACTTTAACCCCACCGGATGTGTACACATGAATTTTCTTTTTATTTCTTTACACTTTTAAATTTAAGCCACTGCAAGGAAAGCCTCAAATGAATAAGATACAAAACAATTTTCAGTGTCTGATAATAACATAAAATTCTAACCCAAAGAGTCTCCACCTTTGGGTTGGTTAAGAATTGTTCAAATCGTTTTTTCAATCGCCTAATCAATTTTCTCAAGTCTCCAAGATCAAATTAAGTGTTAGATCATTGAAATTTTATGAAGATCACTTCAACTGGATCCTGCCCAAAAAGCAAAGATTGCTGCAATGAAATACTAAAAAAACATAGAAAATCAACCATAAAAATTAAAACTATTGAATTATAACAATGAAAAAGTGTACAACCATCAAACTAGCATAAATATTCCTGCAAAGAATAACTTTTGACTTTTTAAATTTACACTACAACTCTTAAAATTTCACACAAACTGTTTTGGAGACACAATGAATTTTAACCTTTCGTATAAATGGGACCTTTGCCCCTCTGCTCCCTCATCCTAATTATCTAGAAAGGTTGAAATTTTGCCCAGGCGTTGAGAACCTCTAGTACAACACTTGCATTTGCGGGAAGTTTGTTCTGAAACTGAGGGATGAGAGGCATCAGCATTGTCACTTTTGGAGAAACCTATTTGCCCCAGGATGTCAGAAATCACGAATAATCATGATCGGCTGAATCTTTCTTGGTTCCTCATTCAAAACCGGAATGTTCAGGATCACCTAGGTTTTGTTCAGGCACCAGATCACCAGGTCAGGCCTGTTACCCGGGATGATTTTTTCAGTTTGGTGGTTCTTGTGCTTGATTCTTACCAGTTCCACAATATTTTGCGACGCATGTAAAAGTGACCAATAGTAAATACAACTGTATGTAAAAGGTGTGTACTCAAGAAAAAAGAGTAAGCTCCATATTTTCAAAAATTGAGAGCCGCCCGATATCTTAATGCTGAAGTCAACCCCCCAGGAAACCGATTAGAGGCAGAATCGTTGTTTTTATGAGCAAATAGGTTGACACAGCGTGCAAGAACCTGGTAGGTAGGTATGCTGGTTTCAGGGCCTTTCGTCAACAATTTTTCGTCCTTGCACCTGTTTTGTCCAGTAGTTTACGTCCACGCGTAAAATAAGCAACAGTGACTTGGTCGAAGCGTTATATTTTAGTCCGTATGTAAAATTATATTGACAATGTTAAAATGAGAAATTGAGAGAGAAGGAGGTGTTGTTGTGGTGACTCATTTTTTAAATGAAATGTTACTTTCTTCTTTTGATTCATCTTTATAAATTGTCATTGGTGGCTATTTGGTCTTATTTTTATCCTTAAAATTTTCGAAGTACAATATATTATTTATATTGTTATTACTTCATTTTGAAAACATTTACCTTTTTTAAACGTGACAAATATTTGTAAAACCCTTTTCAAGCAATGGCATCGATATTAATCTCAATGAGCCGCAGTTGTGTTAAAAGAAACTGTAAAAATGAATAAAAGAGGAAAAAAACCAAGAAGCACGCAATCCTTGGTTTTAACCCATTTGTACATCGATCTTTTAGAGTAAAAAACGTCAAATTTTGAGCGTATGGTTGCGCGTACACCTCGCCGCAGCACAGTAAAAACACAAAATGTTAAAGAAAAAATTAAATGCTTTGGAAATCATTAAATTTGACACGGAACCTCCAATATTTATAAAACACACATTATATTCTCCTTTGATACAGATTTTTAATAAAATAATTTATGCAGAGTGTGCAAACATTTCAAAATTATGAGTCAAAAAACGCTATGACTCTGCCAGTATAAATATGAGAGCCAAACAGAGCCGAGTGGCGTGCCGCCAGCGTGAGGGGCTCACTGGCGCCTACAAACCTAAGTGGATACTTCACGCATTGCGGAATGCTTGAAGTATCCACTTAGGTTTGTAGGCGCCAATGCGCGTCTCGCGCTGGCTGCCCGCCCGTTTTGCGGCGGCGCCTTAAGCAACTATTTCACAACAGAGGTGTTGCACAGTATTATACGAAATTGAACGTATTAAGAATGACATGCATCCTTTGAAAGTACAGATCTTTCCTCGCAAAATAAATCAAGATTCCTATCGTACACAGGAAAAATCTAAGAGCCTTCAGCTGAGGCAAATCAAAAGGTTTACCCGGTTAGGTATAACGAGGTAGGAATTTCTTGAAAGATAATTAAGTCCTCTTGCACCAAAGAGGTGTCGAGAGTTTTAGTGAATTTTGTCTCATAGAATTGACGCTCCCCAATTATTACCTAATATCCCAATTATATATTATTCTCCGTTGGACCAAAGGAAAACAAAACATGGAAAAAACAGGCAAACCCTCATTCTTCCAAAATCTTTTACATTTTCAACCAAAAACGTCGTGAGCAATAAATTGTCGTTTGTATTTACATGTGGACCTAGTAACTTTGGGTCTCAACTGGTATGTGGACCAAAACTCCCGTGCCGGAAAAACGCGTGAACGAAAGCCAACTGGAAAAACTGGTGCGCGAACAAAAAATCGTTGACGAAATGTCCTATAACCAAGTATACTATGAGCCCCAAGGTATTTTGTGCCCCTGCACCTACACCCGCTGGTCACGTGTTTTGCGTGTTTTCGCTTATTTTGGTGGTTCGTAAAGAAAGTCATCCGACAATGACCAAAATATCAAAATCTATATTGCACAGCAAGACCCGGACGACGCTCGCCACACGCGTCACTTATTAACTTTCAAAAGTCTCGACTCCTCCCCAGATTGTTTCCCCTCCACTCGGCAACAGTCAAAATTAACGTTGAAAAGTTGCGAGAACAATGCCGCAACGTTTATGTTGGTAGTAACGTTTTTTTTTTTCTTTTTTAAATTCGTTTATTGGTATAATAATACATATAAACACAGGACTTTTTCAACAAGGTTATATAGTCGCTGCTTTAAACCAGTACTTAACATAAAATTTAAATTATTGATCTAATCTAATAATCTAATATGATAAACTGGATGCTTAAATTTTGAGTAACGTAAAAATTGGTACTAACGTTAACGATGAAACTTTGAGACCCCTCTTATACCTTGCATATCCAACTTCCCATATCTTGATTTATTGTTCCTTGTGGGTATTGCCGTCGCGAGCGCAAGACGGCAGAACCAAGCGCCGTAGGTACTACCACAGGCGCCAAAATGGAAAAGAAATTTATGAAGAAAGAAGAAAGAGAAAAGAAAATGGGTAAAAGGGGAGGGGAGGAAGATGGCACAGGGGAAAAAAGAAGGAAATTAGTGGGAATAGACAAAAAAGGGGGCGAAGATAAAATGGCATTGATACCTACGAGGTCACCAATCGTCTCTTGGGACAGAAAATTGGACGTATTTCTGCTAAACGGAACTAAGTGCCATAAGGAAAGGCGAGTTTGATCAGCGAGTGCTGGGGACCACGGAGCTTATTCCGACCTTCACAATGCTTTTCCATGGCGCTTAGTTTCGTTTGATATAACGCGCTATCCGAGATTCTAAAATCCTCAAAAGAAACTGAAATCTCATTTATTTATTCCACTTGGCAGAAATAAGTCCAACTATCCTTCAGAGCTTAATTTTTAAACAAGGAACACCTTTTGGTGGCGTGGCTTCTTCTGTCTCTCTTCGTAAAAAGTATAAAAAAGCGCTTACGTTGGCGCTTTTCTCTAACAAAAAAGAAGAAGCATTATCGAAGATAATGGCGCGTCGACTCAGGTGCCGAACATTGGCATCATTTCCAACGCTAATCAACAGTGCCGTGAAGCAGCGTAGGTAGATGACTGAGAAGTGCGGTTGCTTGTGATAAAAAGTGTCGACGCATAAAAAACGCCTTCATTGTGAAACGACACTTCCTAGCGTGGCCTCAGAGGCCGAATAGTTGCATCGTTTGATAACCCGATCAACACCCAACAGTGTAGCAGTGTAGATTTGCGAGTAATATGGTTGCTAGAGATACGTGTTTGATGAAGAGTGTCGACGCATAAGAAACGCCTTCATTGTGAAACGATACTTCCTAGCGTGGCCTCAGAGGTCGAATAGTTGTATCATTCAAAAACCCAAGCAGCGCGTTTTGCGGGTGTGTGAGATAATGGACTATTAGACAAGGTACAAAGTTAAGCATTCTGATCCTTGAGTCCTATCCAAAATTTCACGTGAAACACGATTTGCCCAACGAAAGTTACTGAAATTAACTCCTAACTAAGATATTTAGTGTTTATTGACGCGTGAATTAAAACCTCCCGCTCATGAAAACCTTAAGAGTCTACGTGAGTCAAATAGCACACCAAACTTTACCATGACAATCTTTCCGATATAAAAATCTGGTGTTTCTCCATGTTTTATCCCAAAAAAGATATAGCAAATTTTTTACACTTTGCACAATAAAGGGTGGAAAAAGAACAATGCTCGATTGAGAAGCCTGCCAAAACTTTTGTGAGGCGCGATTTGACTCACGTAGAGAATTGCGTTTATTCTTGTGTGTGTTCAATTGAATCAGTTAGAACGAAAATACACCAACTCGGTAACTCGAAAATACTCAATTTCCACTTAAGACAGTTAATTTACACAAAGGTCATTGAAGTTAGCGCGTCTGTTCCAACTTGGACCTTTAAAGTGGCCATAAGTATGTACTTGTCTTTCGGCAGCAAAAATCTCTTTCCTCAACTAATTTCTTCACCTACTGTACAGTTTTGTGTGTGTCTTGATTATTATTTTCTTTTTTCCGAGTTGGTGTGTTTTCGTTCTCACTGATTCAATTGCTTTCCCGGCAATTCAAAATTCTCGTGACCAATGTAAAATAAAAACGTTACAGTCTTGGTTAGGAGTTGTTTTTAGTAATTTTCAATTGCAAGAATCACACTCTGTGTGAAATTCCAATTATCAAACATGTACCAGAATGCTTAAATTCGTAGGACCTGGTCTAGTGGATCATTGTTTGATAAAGTTTGTCGACGCATACGAAACGCCTTAATTGTGAAACGACACTTCCTAGCGCGGCCTCAGAGGCCGAATATTTACATCGTTTGGAACCCCGATCACTGTGTGTAGGAGCGTACTTTAAGCTGATTCGATGGACGCCATATTTTGTGTCAGAACGGCATACGATATATCGCATCAATTGGTTCCATTATTTCAGCTACTCGTCATTTTTCTCCAATTTTGAGATCGCAAGTCTGTTGTCAGGAGACTAAAGCACTCACTTACCAATTTTAACAAAGAAATTCAACGTAATAAAGGCGTGGTTTTTTCAGAGAGAAAACATCGCATTCGATACTGATATCGAAACTGCACTCGAATGCGATATTTTCTCTCTGAAAAAACCACGCCTTTATTACGTTGAATTTCTTTGTTAAAATTGGTAAGTGAGTGCTTTAGTCTCCTGACAACAGACTTGCGATCTCAAAATTGGAGAAAAATGACGAGTAGCTGAAAATGGAACCAATTGATGCGATGTATCGCATGCCGTTCTGACACAAAATATGGCGTCCATCGAATCACCTTAATGAGTAAATGCGGCTGCGTCAGAGGTTTAAACATGCCTCCTGGCGTGACGGCAGCTATTTCCCGCAAAATTGCGCTTTCGGTGGTAGCATTTTGTGAGAGGATGACACTGACACAGTAGGAAGGTGTTTGTCTCTGGTTTCATAACGGCAGGTTATGTACTGTAATTTTATAAAATAGAGAGAGGCTTCCAGAAATTTCTTTTACAGGATCGCACTTTTATTGGGACTAGCGAACTCTTGACAATAAAATGCGCTTTGGAATTCGGTCCTGCTACTTGAGACGGCCGCATTTACTTTTGCTCAAAATTCTTGGATGACTGTGACGCGTGAAATGAAAAATTGCATGGTTTTACAACCATTTCACATGATTACGACTTACTACAATTCCTAATAATTGTTGGTTAAAATTGTTCATTGACAAGATCCTTCACAGCTTCTTTAAAACTACAGCCTTATTTTTTCTAATTTTTCAGAAGAAAACGAACAAAAATATCTCTCTAACATCTTTTGGAATATTTATGAATAGAGCGGACACATTCGAAAACAATTTTAGGAAAATTGTTTTTTCAAGTTTCAAGTTTCAACAAGTTGAAAACATGTTTAAAGTATGCGCAAAATTTTGCGACGTCGCGATCATAGATACGCATTTTTCGGCATTAGCCATCGATAAGGTTGTAGAACAGGGGAAGTAAAAATCGGAAATAGAAAAGAAAGTAAAGATCTTTATTGAAGCAGCACAAGTTGTTCAGGAATCATCAAAATATATGAGTACTTGATCTTTTTTCCATTTTTATTTTCTTATTATTTCTTTCACGTTTGTGAAAATGGGCGCGCACTTGAGTTCTGAGGAGATCCTCCGCGTCTAGGTACTCAGTGCAATGAAATATGTTACACTTACGATATTTGAAGGGAACTTAACCAGATGAAACACAGCCAAATTTTACAAACAATTCAAAATATCATTATGCATTTACTTTACATAAAAGTTGGGGGATTTCAGAAGGAAGCAAACCAAGTTGAATCTTAACCCGCCTGGCAAACCGCATGCGAAAACGTCGTCACAATGTCATCATGATGTTATCTTCCAAAATAACGCTGAGGCAACGTTTTTGCACACGTCTCATCGCCTGGCGGAAGTTATAGGTGCCTAAAACTTATTGCTCTTGATTATTTTTCAAGATGACTCTTTTATTGCACCAAAATATTGGAAAAAAGGGAAGATAAAGATAAGAAATAACGAAATATCCCAATCGGTATACGATAGTTCATCATTTAAAGAGGTTTAAAAATGCCAAAAAACCTGCACGGAAAAATGAGGAGGGAGGAGTTATGCAGTCTATTAAAAAAAAAATTACAAAATTTTTGCCGGACAAATTAAAGGACTTACATTACACTTATGTATAAAAACGAATGCATTCTGTACAATAAATTTAGAGAAAAAAGAAAACAAATTTGTACACGGTCATAAAAACAAATCTTTACACGTTCGAAAGAAAAAAAAAGATATTTAACAAACCCAATATGGGAGGAGAAACAAACATCTTTAGAATTGGTTATGACTACTTATTTACTATGAACTGTAGTCCACGTTTCGAGAAGTAAAACAAGAACGTATGAATTGCTTCTGTGTTTGCTCGATCTTGAATTTTGGACAGAAAGATCACACCAAGGTCACATTTCTCTGAAAAAAAAACGAGTGTAAAATAAATACATATAGATTATAGAGAAATATTCACAAAACTAAGTAGTGGTATTAAGCGACAAATGGCGATATGGCCCCCTCCTCTCTGGAGTGAGGGGGGGAAGGGGGGGCCTCACTTGCCCAGCTCCTCCTAGCCACGATCATGATGCCAAGGACTAACGAAATTCTAAATTCTAATTGCCGCAATTAAACCTTCATTACAAGAGTATGCTTAAGAAGCAAGCAAGTAACCACCTTCAATTTTGACGTGGTCTCCTATCATTACTGTAAACAACATGCTCATTAACAGTTCAAGCCCAGCTGCTTGAAAGGTGACCGCCGATTTTGGTTTTTTACACCGAGCAGGGCCAGATTTCATCGCTCTAGACGCAGTCTGTGCTCCTGATCGGGGTAACGCAAGGTTCGGAGGCCTTCCCCCAAAAACGATTTTAAATTGGACCGCGTAAAGTAGAAAGGAACCAAGCTACATCAGCTGTCAAATTAAATTGATCAATTTAATTTTTTACAGGAGAATGGTTCTGCGGATTTTTGTGCAAAATTGTCTGCATAGTTCGAAGCAAATCTCTTGAAAATTTAAAAAAAATCCGCACAAACGTTTTCTAGAAATAATTCAATCGGTCAGTTAAATTTGGGATTAGCTGATGGGGCTTGGTTCCTTTCGGCTGAACGGGATCCAATTGTAACCCCTCTAAACCTTTTTATTGCCTCATTAACTTCTCCCATTTACTGATAGGCACTATCAGGATTGTGTCTCAATGTATTATGATGTCTTTTAAGTGATAACATCGCACGTTTTTTTGTGAGGGGGGGGAGGGGGCAGGAAAATGTGTTATTTTGTTTTCTTTTCGAAGGGGGCCTATAAGCCGAGGCTGATTGTGAGTAGAGGCTTCGCAAGGTGATAAGGTTGACGACCGCATCGTTACTCTGCATGATACCTGTGACTGAAATCGCCCCTGAAATTTTAATACTACGAATTTCTTGAAAAAATAGTTCTAACTTTCAATTTTTCGATAATGTTCCATTGACATTTCACGGGAAAATGTCATGCAATTTTCCATCTCAGCCTGTTCGATTTTGACATTTGTAGCGTTTTTTTTGTGAGAACATTCTCTTAAAGCACTCCTCGATGCAATGCTTCCCATAGTTAAAGGCCCAGATGCACCTACTAGATACAAGCGCTTGTTAAAAGTGAAACACCAATGGGCAAGGAGGATTTCGAAAGCTCGACGTCAAGCGATCGAAATCCTGGTTTCCTATTGGTGTTTGACTTTTAAAAAGCGCGTGTAACTCACAGGTGTGTCTGCCGCTTAAATTAATGTTGCTTTTTTTTTATTTTTAGACTTTTTGTCTCTCTCACCGCAGACGTGGCAAATTTAGAAATTTTAACCTTTCGTCGCGCCGATGACGTTCATGAGGAAAATGTATAGGTTTTTGCTTACATGTTAAGTAAATGCTAGGAAATTTGTTTGCTATCGACATGGTTAGAGTTGGGAGCGTTGCCCGTCTGGTCAGCTTTATTGATACAGGTTCGGATAGCGTTGAGAATGATCTCGACCCGCCGATCTAACGCCGCGAGATGCGCTTCCCACAGGACGGGCGTTACCGGGTCTCGACTCATGGAATCTCGCATTAGGTCACTCAGCTTCTTCTCCCCATTGTGAAACCTGAAATAAAATAAGACGAATTATTAAGGTGCGCAAAACGAAAGCACGGACGTTTTTTCGACTCAACGCATTGACAAACAAGTTGGAAAGCTCTGATAAGTTCGCTTATCGCTATTAGAGAATCGCTCAGCTGCTCTCTAGGTAGGCGCGTTTTTAAGATTTCGATCCAAAATCAGGGCCGGATTAAGGGGGTAGCCACATGGGCCGCGGCCCATGGCGGCAGATTTAAGGGGCGGCAAAAATTGGCAATTTTTTAAAGTGTAGGTATAAAAAAAAATCGGATTTTTAAAAACAAAATTACAAACGAGAAAAGGCGACAAAATCTCTCATTTCCTGAGAGTATAGTAATTTCTAATTTGGTCGTCTCTTAGTGATACGAGAGATAGCACCCTCGATTAGTCGAGTTACGAGAGAAACCAAGCACGCAATTTGGCCTAGAACGGCGCGGCGCGACTTAGAGAGGAATGATAACGAGGACTTGAGATGAAAAGGAGAAGCCTTCGGCGCGGCGATCGGCATGTAGCACATATTAGCGCCTACAAGACTGCACGAATACTTCACGCATTGCATCAAACACAGTGCGGTTATTGCGGTCAGCGTGAAACGGATAGCGCCTACAAGGATGCATGAATACTTCACGCATTGCGCCAAACACAGTGCGGTCAGCGTGAAACGCACAGCGCCTACAAGACTGCGTGAATACTTCACGCATTGCGTCCAACACGGCGCGGTCTGCGCGGCGCGTTAAAATCATTGAACCACATTTATGTTTGTTCTTTCATAATTTTTTCGTTCATTTCTTATGAATGGAAGGCCTTGTCAACACAGAGATAAGTTTACGGAACTGAGCTTTCGTGCGAAGTACCGTGAACTTTTGCTAGTAGTGTTGACAAGGCTTTCCCAAAAAATGTGTTCAACACGAATAAATGCGTCTTATGCACCCCTCCCCCGCTGACACGTTCATTTGATGGTTTTTAACGCGTTTCAAAACGAATGAGAAGGGGGCGGCAAAATATAGGCGGCAAAACATGGGCGGCAAGTAGTAGAATCCGGCCCTGTCCAAAATGGCTACGTAGATATACGTAGCCATCACTTCGTAAATAGAATACGCAGTAATTCCTATCCTCTCCGTTGACAGTAAATGGCTAAGTCCCCATGTATCGAAAACAATCGATTATGTATCGAAAGAGTGACCCGGCGTGACACAGGAGTCTCGAAATTCGAGGCCTGAAAATGCTTAAAAGTGGCGCCAGCTTTCTCATTTACATTAGGACTTTATGTTTTCTATGCACTCACAGCCCAATACAGTAGCCACGCGCGAATCGCAACCTCTGAGTGCCAACGAGAAGAACAAGAGTACATTAGGACAGCTGGAAACATTCTTGATCCCCATACGTCTCTAAGAAACCTACAGTTTCGGTCGATTAAACCAAAAATTGGGTCGAACAACGGAGTCCTTTTGGCTGATTTCACCAAAAAATAAGTCACTTGAAAAAGCCCAAAGTAACCAGTGACCATGAAGAAACTGTGTACTCCATAGAATAACATGAATATCGACGGTGTAAGTCGGCAATCACATATCTCGTTTGCGGTGTCTGAAAATCTCCGCCTCTATGTCATTTCTTAAAGGAGAACAAATTGGCATCATTCCTTGAAGTTTTGTCAGAATTCTCTTCGCACAGTGGAGAAAACTCACTGCAGTTTTAAAGGATTGCCGTTGAGTAGTTTTCCGTTTAAAAAATGAAGTATGACAGGAAGTCTGCGACGACGCAAACCGAGTTACATGACTGCTGACTTACGCCGTCGATATAGGACCCACAACGTGCCCGATAGAAGCGTCCTCTAGGGTTGGGCGGCATAGCGGCCAGGGGCAATGTCTTCTTAGCCTCCTCCTCTTCTTTCTCCCAGTTCTCGATTAAATTAGGTCTCAGAAAATCGGTGTGCTGAGGCTCTTTCAACAATCTGGATTCATTAAAATTCCTTTTCATTGTTTTCGCCCGCCTATCTTAATTTTTTATACGGTAGCGTCTCCGTGGTCGCTTTCGTCATTTCTGAGTGCCCTATCTGAACCTCTCCATATTATGGGTAGCATAAATTCATTCTAAATATACTGCGGATGAGTCTTAGTTTGAAGTTGCTTCGAGGAGTATTTTTCAACTCCGATATTTTTCTTTTGAAACAGTAAAATGTATTCAAAGACAGCAAAACATCTTGCTGAAAAATCTTCCTTGGTTTTATAATGACACTCATTAGAATTCAAATTCTTTACTCTAATTAATCAGCTTGGAGCACAAGGCCCATAAGCGCAGTTTTTGCAACTTCAAGAAATACGTGTTGGAAGTTTCAAAATTACATGGATCTTTATGGACGGAGAGAAAGTTCAAACTGACTTTTTGATGCTTAAAAATTGGAATTTAGGAGAGAATTTTTCACAGAATTTGCATTAAGACTAGTTTTACTTGAAATCATTAATACCTCGATTTTTCCAAAACTGCACTCATGCGGCTTGCCCTCAAAGCCCCTCAATTGAAATTTTTGAACTTGAAAGCCTTGCTTTCCCAGCGAAATAGTGCAGACCCAGCAGTCTTCATCACCTCGTTGCATAGGGTTCGGGCCACATTTTTTTAGTATTTTTTCTTACTCTGTTTTTGTAAATTTGCTCGGATTACAATGGGCTAGTTGCGCTGGTAACAGACTCGGATTTTGATGCTTGATTCTTGTATATTAGCTAAAAATAAGAGGATCTGTCCAAACAGCAACTTTTTACGTTGAATATTAACCGAGACATCGTCCTTTGAAAAGTCGGATTTTTGACGTCATCCACGTCGGTAGTGCATAACATGGTATGTGCTACCGCGATGGATGACGTCGCGAATCGAGTTTCTCAATGCGCGATATCTCGGTTAATATTCAACGTAGAAAGTTGCTGTTTGGACGGATCTCATTGTTTTTAATTGATCTGCTAGAAGAAAGCACCAGAGCACGATTCTGTGACCAGCGCAACTGACCCACTGTTATGACTTGATATGATCGAGGGAGTAAGTGTCGACAAGTTAATCTCGTGGAAATGCGATCTGAAGAGGCCCTCGATGGAAGTTCCGAACAGAAGGAAAAACAGTAAAGATGCGGATGAAGAAAGAGCGAGGTAAAAATGTTGGAATAGGAGTATAGACGAAAGGCAGAGAAAAGAATCGGAAAATCGACTAGCTAATGTAAGGAAGTGAGTCTAGTGACAGGTGGGGTTAAAATTTTAAGAATTTTTCTTCCTTTATTTTCGTACATTTGCTTGGACTAAAATTGTTATGATTTGATACGATTGTGGGAGTAAGTGTCGACGAGTTAATTTAGTGGAAATGCGATCTGAGGAGGCCCTCGATACAAGGAAAGGCAAAAGAGTAAAGATACAGATAAGGAGGACGGAAGTGAAAATGCTGGAATAGGAGTATAGACGAAAGGAAGATAGGAGAATCGGAAAATCGAGTAGCTAATGTAAGGAAGTGAGTGTAGTGAGAGGTGGGGTAAAAATTTTAAGAATTTTTCCTTCTTTTATCTTCGTGCATTTGCTTTGATATGATTGTGGGAGTAAGTGTCGAGAAATTAATCTAGTGGAAATGCGATCTGAAGAGGCCCTCGATAGAAATGAGAGCCAAAGAGTAAAGAAAGAGCGAGGTAAAAATGTTGGAATAGGAGTATAGACGAAAGCCAGAGAGGAGAATCGGAAAATCGACTAGCTAATGCAAGGAAGTGAGTCTAGCGCGAGGTCGGTGGGGTTAAAATTTTAAGAGTTTTAACATGTAACCTTTTGATGAAATATTCACGGGACTCAGGAGGTCGGGGCGCGCCGCGTCTTCCTCGGAGGAATCTATTTAGTCAAGTGCCTGAAAAAGCGCTTTAATAACCGGCGGCGGGTGACGACTGTTGACAGGCGAGGGCCACTCCAGTGGCGTGGCGTGCTTTGCGATATATCGATTGTTATACCATTTAAACCTATGGAAAAGGATCGATAAACAGGGTGTTCGCAGCGAACACCTTAATAATCGATTCTTTACCATGGGTTCAGATGGCAGAACAATCGATACATCGCAATTTACGCCACGCCGCTGGGCCACTCCGGGGCGCGGGGCTGGAGCGGCCGGAAACAGAGGCGTGGCGTGCTTTGCGATATATCGATTGTTATACCATTTAAACCTATGGAAAAGGGTCTATAAACAGGGTGTTCGCAGCGAACACCTTAATAATCGAGTCTTTACCATGGGTTTAGATGGCAGAACAATCGATACATCGCAATTTACGCCACGCCGCTGGGCCACTCCGGGGCGCGGGGCTGGAGCGGCCGGAAAAGCGGGGCTCCCGGAGCCCGGGTCCTCGCCGCTGAATGGGGCTCATCAAATATGGATCGAGCGCGGTTAATGGGTTCCTCCTATTGCGGCCGTCCCACCGTGCGCCTGATCGCATAATACTCGCCGCCCGATTATCCGCGTGTTGACACTTCGTCGCCCCTCTTACCTAAACGCGTATCTTAATCTCTACATGAGCCCCAGGAAGCGTGGGCTTATACGTGAGACAGGGCTCAAGTGGAAATTGAGATACGTGCTTACGTTAGATGCGCGACGAGTTGTTGCCCCGCGGGTCCTCTCCGCTGGTGGAGCCAACGTTTTTCTCCCCGGTTTTACTCTGCACCCCTATTTGTACCACCTTAATACTATGCCAGCATTTCATTGAGGAGCCCCCGACTGGATAGTTCCCCTTTGCCATGCTAAGGAAAAACGCGTATGAGCCTTCAGGCGTTGCCAAATTTCTGCTGGCAAACAATTAATTTTCAGGAAAATTTTTGAATATTTTTCAGCCGGTTTCTTAGATAATTTTGTTTGTAATTCGATCATAAGTGTCTGAAAATATCAAGGAAAAGATTGCATTTTGCAAAAAGGAACCACTAGCATTGCAATGATGCTAAAGATTGTGCAACTTCATCCTTTGCAATAAAATTGCGAAAATCGTGAAAAACTATGCAATTTAGATGGTAATTTTTGTCTTAAATTTACAGTTTTTAGCGAGTAAAATAGAAACTATTGATGGGTAATCGGGTTTTTCCTCCAAGACAAAAGAAGTTGCACAATCTTAGCAACATTGCAATGCTAGTGGTTCCTTTTTGCAAAGTGCAATCCAGTTAAATTTCAGGAAATTTTTGAATCAGGAAAATCAGCCAGTTTCTTAGATAATTTTGTTTGTAATTCGATCATAAGTGTCTGAAAATATCAAGGAAATTTATTCATGATCTTCCTCAAAACTAAACATTTTATCGAAGGAAATTTGGCAACTCTCGAATGTTCATACGGCGTTCTTCCTTAGCACGGCAGTATTATACACACACAACATACACTTTCACACACCCTCCCGTGTTTCTTTATCCCTTTTATAGCTCGAAGAGCTACATTGAGGGGAAAAAAACTATAGTTAAAATTACCATATTAGTCGTGTCCCCCTGGCCAGACCGAGACCGCTCATGCTATATGCCTAAGTTTTGGGGGATTTTGTCCAGTAATAAAGTTAAAAGGAGTTGGAAGTAAGTTCTGTGAGAAAATTCGTTGGGCAACTGGTAAAAATTGCGCGGAATGGTGAATAGTACACAAAATCGTGAAAATGGTAAAAATAAATTCCACCTGACAGTAAAGAACTGAAAACATCAGAGTTGGCCGATTTTTGAAACAAGTTAACAATTACCGCAATCCTAATAGCCCTAGCATTTGCGCAATTGTACATGCACAGAAAAGCAGTGTGAAGGGTCTATTCCTAAAATTATGGTACTACTCCAATTTGTTGGATAATAAGAGCATTTCCAATTAATGGGGGGTATAGCACAGCGACATTTGGGTTAGTAACCATAATGAATTGGGGCACTACCACAATTAACTGGAAATGCCCACATCATCCAACAACCCCTACCTCTTGTTTCCCGTGCGATAAAAATGTTTTGTTTTATTCTATTGCGTGCAATCCTATGATAGCCCACGGTTAAGGCCAACAGATAATAAACCAACAGATGTTACCCATAGAACTATAACCCATTATTTTTTGGATATTCCTATTGTTTAGTCCTATTAAACTATCAAACTACCCATTGTGTCCTCTTCTCTCCAACTATTTGTAGGCATTTTTGCCTTTGAATAACGTAAGACGAGCGGGGTTTTACCGGCGAAAAAAACTAAAATTCATAATCATCTGCTGTCCTGCCGAAGGTTCACCGCGAAAACGCGCGGTGTGAAGAAATGCACCATACGAACGACGAGATGAAAAAGCACGCTTCAGTAAAGCGGTCGTGAAAATGTTTTAGGTGGGTTCTAGAGATGCGTTTTGAAATTTGGCATGATGGAGCATTAAGCGTTACTTCAGACTCCCTCCAAACAAGAAGTCAATACTTTAAAACTGGCGGCCTCGGTGAAGGTCGTCCAGTTTGCTCCGAGACCCAAGCCCCCCCTTCCCCCTCACTTTTAAATATTGCACGTATGTCTTCTTATTTCGGGCAGATGTCATCTCTGTTACGTCACATCGTAAAAGGCGGAAAAAAGGTGTATATTCGGTGGTCGATTGACCGCTAATTGTGACGTATCTACCTTACTGCTGTGGGCCATTTTTATGCGGAAGTAGGATTTTTTTTTTTTTTTTTTTTTTTTTTTTTTTTTTTTTTTTTTTTTTTTTTTTTTTTTTTTTTT
>NW_017566832.1:0-45334 GCF_001854935.1 Bemisia tabaci | reverse complement strand
GGGGGGGGGGGGTTCTTACGAGTGCTTTGCAAGGAAGGAGGACAAAAAATTGGCCGAAATTCCTTACGTATTACTTGGACGGCCCCTAACGGAAATAAATTTCACGTTAAAGGCAATGATGTAGTGAATAATCCTGCAGCACACTTTTGGAAAGTTATACTTCCAAGTGTCGCGACACGGTGGTGTGCTATCGGTTGCAGTCAGATTAATATTATCTTTTTATGTTTACAACTGAAAGGTTACATAGCTTTGGTTGAAGAAGGCTTGGAAACGATGATTGTTTGAACATGATATAACGACATGAGTCTTAACAAAATCAATCATGCATAATCCTGGAAAGGATCTCTTGGCAAAAACTCCTCTCTCCCCCGCGACATACAAGTGTGCGGGAGCACATAAATGGTGTTTAAATGAGTGACAACTGGGTGCAGCAGTAATCATAACAGGTGCAGCACGTAATCATTGATTCGTTCACTTGTTTACAATTCATTTACTACGAAACGCAACCAAACCCGACCAAACAATAAGCAATGCCGGTATAGGATGCATTCATCCTCCTCACTTCATTTCAATTTTTTTTTCTCTTTCGATATGATGAGTATGCATTTCCAGAGGTCACGTCAAAAAGTGATCATTACCTTTAAATCCTCTTTCGCCTCTCTCTTTTGATGATACAGATTAACAAATAAACGTATTTCTTGGCCCCAAACGCCCCCGGCAAAAAGGGCGAAGCCCTCTGCCCTCTTTGGCTAGCTGTGCTAGCTGAGCAATCGATCCTTTATAATAACACCTGTTGTTTAAATAATAAACAAAATTAATTTATGAAAGTGAAAATTAAAAGGCCTCTGGCTAAAGGAAAACGGAGATGGAAATAACTGTAAAGGCTACTTACTGACGTGGACGATTTTGTTTTTGGCCATATTGTCAAGGAGCCTCTCGACTAAGGGATCGTCCTCTTTGTACATTTCCATCCTAGATATACTTAGTTGAAATTGCTCGAGCACCGTCGCGTTCGGCCTGCAACACAAAAGAAATATCCAATCATTAGGTTGTGCACACATATATCAGATTAGACAAACATTCATTCAATTTCATGTCATTCAGTTATTTCTGGACGAACTGGACTACAACTTGGTATCCAGAGGCATGGGCAGATCCAGATATCTCGAACGAGGGGGGGCGTAAGGAGGGTCGGGGGGAGTCTCCGCCAGAAAATTTTCGAATTTTTGAAGCATCAAGAATGCAGTCTGAGTCAATTTCGTCATGAATAAATAGCAAATATAAGTGTCTTTCCTTTTCCTTTCCTCCGTCCCTTACTTAATCTTACTGTATATTTTTTTCGGGCGATAGTGGAGGGGGGGGGACAACCTTACGCCCCCTTACACCCCCTTGGATCCACCTATTTCCAGGGGTTCCTTGGGGCGTAAAGAATGAGTGTAGAATGTTTGGATAATTTTGGAAACGGCAGCCTTCAAAATGACAGAGCACTATTGGTATCTCCGTTGTCTACCAACTTTCGACAAATCTTGGCTCCATGGATTTTTAAGCGAGACCAAGAGGACCTGTTAAACCGGGTATTTCGGTGAGCTACTTAGAAACTTTGATGCCAAATATTCCTCTCGGGCCAATGACAGCATTAATTATCAGCGGCGAATCACGTCCGCACATTTCAAGTTTCAATAGTTTTCAAATTTCCAGTCTTTTTCATGAAATTCCCTGACATTTATTCCCTAAATTCCGTGACCCGAGGAAATTTCCCTGACAATTCCCGGTTTTCTAGACCTGCAGACAATCTGTGTTTCATTTTGTATTATTCAGGTCTCCTTATTTTTGATAGTATAGTGTGAGCACTCGAAAAAAAAATCAGTAAAATAGGAAAAATCCATCAATTTTTCGAGCCTTTTTCATTATTAACAAAAACTCAACTAGGAAACAACTCTAGGATTTCAGCTGATGGTGACGTTTTGAACTGAATTATTGAGTCGTTCCTAACATTCAAAAATTGACAAAAGCTGAAGTATTTCTTTCACCTCAAAAAATGAACCAACCCACATCATCATTAGAGATACGTTCACTCCTTGAACTGAATGTCTGATTGGTGGCCGCGAAAATACTTAAAGGAACAGAAATGAAATTGGAGACTTGCAAAACTGATGCCAACTCCAGCCAGAGCGAAGATGACCGATCACCGCTCTTACAGAAACGAGGGCGTGTTGTGATACATTACAAGGCTTGATGGGGGTCCGTTCAGATGTCGGATGCCACCCTCCGGTGGGTTAAGCTCCGAAAGCCCCTGAAGAGATAAGCAACTCGGTATACATCCTCAGCAGGTTAACGATACCGGCCGGAAAAGGCACACAGCGTTTGAGAAGGACGCAACTTATCATTTGTGTTTAGTGCAGAAAAAATTTACTCATACATGTTTTTCACTCGCTTTTTTTCACAAAAATTTTTTCTTAGGTATAATGTCAAAGTTGATAGAGGCGATTAAAATGTTCAAAAATCATGGATCTCTTAATGTTCTTTGGGGTGAGTACATTTCTGAGAAATCTGTGAGTATTTATACTATCATTCAGGTTTCTTTAGACCAGTGTTCGAAACTCACAGGCGCCAACGCGCCAAATGCGCCTAAAAAAAACGGCAATTGCGCCTAAAAAGTGAAGGCTCTGCGCCAACGTGGCCCCTAAAAATTTCCCCCTAAAAATCTGAATTTTCATATGTATCAGGTGATCATTCGAAATTTTCAGCACTACAAGAGTAAGCTTTTTTCTATTCTTCACGATTTCATCCTTTGTGATTTTGTCATCCCCAAGTTACAGCTATTTACTAACTCTGTTACGAAAACATCTTGGATCTAACTTTTCACTAAATGCGCCGTCATATATAGGCAAAAAGTCAATTTGACCCCTAAAAAATCTTCAACGGCGCCTAAAAATCGGGCTTGATGCGCCACTCGGCTCCTAAAACTCGAAGGTGAGTTTCGAACACTGCTAAATTAGACACTCATTTTCTCATGCGCGGACTCTGAAAAGCTAAAAGCATTATTTACAGAACTTAAAATGAAACAGTGAGAATTAACAAGAGAAAAATCACAACGGTCACCGGTAAACTCAATGATAAGTCGGAGCAATGCCGCTCTGCATTCTTCCCAATTTCATACGGTTCAACCCTCCGTCCTCTAGTCCACGAGGTCGATTTCAAAGTTGTAAAGTAGCAGCGAATTTTATTGGTGTTTAATGTGCGGACACTTCGGGAAATGTGTTTTCTACGAAGGGATCTGAAAGTCTCTCTCCTTCCCCATCATTTTGGTATCCGATTTAAGGATATCGGGAAATCACTTTCTCGGGCACCCAGGAACCTAGCCGCCTTTTACGATAAAATCCACTTATTTTAAAATGCGTCGGGTGGGAAGTGTGCTTTTATTTCATCATGACTTGGAGACAGCGTCGAAAGCGGTCGAGTATTCCCTAGTGGACATTTGAAAGTTTTATCGCTCTGGAAAAGGTCGGAAGTTCTTTTTGGAAAACATGTTGAATCGTTAATACGGAACACCCTTCCTCGTCAGCGTTGCGCATTGCACCGCTCTTTTTGAGAGTGTTTTGTTCTGACCAATAACAGGAAATCAACGAGTAAACTTTTAAGTGCCCCGTGATTCCGGAAATTTTTTCGTTTCCGTAAGAGATCAAGAAAGTTTTGTAAAGCTCTCATGAAATTGTTGTAACCTAAGAAAGTAGAGAGAAAAGTTGCAAAAATTTTGTAAATTGTCAAAAGCGAATTGTCTAATGTATATAAATTAGACAATACACTTTTGCAATACGCACTGTTTACATTAGATAATACGCATTTGACAATTTACAAGATTTTTGCAACTTTTCTCTCTACTTTCTCGGGTTACACCGCAAAACATGTTGCGAAAAAGCATATACATATGCTTTTTCGCACATTCATGTAACTTCCTGTTGTTAAAAAAAGAGGGAATTGTAACGAGACATTTTTCGAGGAGGTGCGCTTCAACTACAATTCGGTCGTCTAGTTGCTTGTGCCTAAAAAGATACGTGGGTTCTTTGCCGGCAGGAAGACGACCGGATATTTTCCACATTGCGATTTTGCTAGTTTCTATGATGAAATATCATCTATAAACTTAGAAAACTTAGAATGGAACTTTGAGAAAAGCGCGGGGTGCTGGAAAAAGATAAGTAAAGCACGACAACAAACCGATAATATTTATAAATTTTTGACTTAATTATCAATAGGATAATTATCAATAGGTTCAGAGGGTTGTTCCAAGCACATGGAGCTATATGAATGTGTGTTTTTGCACTGAAAAAAAACACATTGGATCTAGAGTCCAGACTCTTGAAAACATTGACAAGAAAAAATACTCTTGATTCAATCGCATTTTTGCTTGAATCAAAACGAAATCCGCTTACATTAAGAGGCTTGGTTCTTGATTTAAAAGCTATAGATTCTGATTGAATCAAGAGTACTTTTTCTTGTCGATGTTTTCAAGAGTCTGGACTCTAGATCCAATGTGGATAACTATTAGCGCTCTCCGGTGTGTTTGTTGCCTATGCAGCGAAAGTGAAGGCGAACTGTAAATGGACGATACCTACCAATCGGAAAACAAACTATCATAGGATCGATACAAATGTGCATATTTCGAACAGAATTAAAGTCAAATGGGCATTTTGAGTTTCCGTACGGTACAAAATTCTGCTTGGGAAAAGACAGCGACCCGAGGCAGATAATTGACCGATACGATAAAATAAAAACTGCTCGTTGTACCGTTAAACAAACACTATTAACTGGACCTACCGGTCTATTATTGTCCCACTATGATGATGCGTACGCAAATTAAACGTAAGTATCCAAGAAGCCACATAAAATAAGTGAAATGAGTAAACAAACAAAAAAGAAATGAAAATACTTCAACAGTGTGGCGTAATAATGCCCAGCTCTGTCAAGTTTTCAGAAGAAAATGATTGAATTCGTCGTGCCGAATAAAGAAGTGAGGCGATTTGACTAAAGTAGTGGTACACACTCATCATCGGAAGAGCGGGATGCACCGAAGAAAAACAACGCATCATTTGGTGCTGTGCAGAAGGCGAGAGGGGGTGTGGGAGCGATGCAGTGGCGCGGCGTGAATTGCGATATATCGATTGTTATGCCATTTAAACCTATGGTAAAGAATCGATTATTACGGTGTTTCCTGCGAAAACCCTGTTTATCGATCCTTTTCCATAGGTTTAAATGGCATAACAATCGATATATCGCAAAGCACGCCACGCCACTGGAGCAATGGCGCTTTCAAAAACCGCGTGACTCCAATGAAACCCTGTGGAGCGTTCGTCGTTTTTGCTTGACACGGCGGAGTGTCAATTGGGCAGTTTTTATGATCAGCGAATCGTGAACGTGGAAACGTAAACAGACAAGTGAATGGACTAAATGGACGATAATGGCCGGCCGGTGATGCACAGTGCAACCGCCGCTAAGCAGAGAAGCGCGCTGGACCAGGAAGCGGCGTAAGTGGAAGAACAACTTCGCGTATAGACGGACCATTTGATTTATTTGATGTCTCCACCCGAAATAAAAATACCTTCAATTATGAATTGTGGTCGCATTCGATGTGCTGTGCTGGTTTCCCCCGATTTTCTCCCGCGTTTTGAACACTGAAAAAAAACTCCGGCCGTGGAAGCCGCACTTACGGGCTTGTCTAGATATATCGTCCGCGTTTCGGGTTCAGAGGCCGAAAGTTCCGGGTGTAGCACCCGAAGCAGTTGAAGTTAAAACTACGGCTCCAGCATCCGACATCCATCAGCATCCACGGTCAAACTTTCGGCCTCTGAGGCCGGAACGGATGGTATGTCTATAGAGCCCGTAACTTTTTTTCAATGAATCGATAAGGTTAACATAGTATGATTGGATCTTACGATAGATTGATACATTGAATGGTGAAAGGGAGGGGGGGTAAGATCACACACAAATAGTGGCGAGACGAGAATGGTCGATTTTCGATATTTTCCCATTTGGAGCTATGGTAAAGAATTGGTTATTGCCAACACCCTGTCTATCGATCCTATTCCACAGGTTTAAATGACGGATCAATCTAATCGCAAAGCACGCCACGCCATTGAATACATGCAGAGACGGGGTGGAACCTGAAGGTATGGATTCGGCGGACCTGAAGCGATCGACAGATTATTAAAAAACTGTGTCTATCCGATTAAAATGAATCGATCGAAAAATAAACACGCAAACCGACCGACGTGATTCGATCGCCAACCGTGAATCGATAGACAAACCCGTGAATCGATCGACAAACCCGTGAATCGATCGAATCACGTCGATCGGTTTACGTTATTATTTTTCAATCGATTCATGTCGATCGAATCCACAATATACCCTCCGATGGACCATCTTCGATCGCGGATTCGTGTATCCGTAGGTAGAGAATTGGGAAGGCTAACCTATTGTATTGCATACCTATGAGTGTTTCCCTCCGTTGTTTATGAGAACCACCCATGTCAACTCATTGAATCGCTCCATTTTTCTTTCGTCTACCATATCTATCAATTTCAATAATCAACCCGCGGATGACGTCATCCGAAGAATAGCTCCTCAAGTACTCAAAAAGGATGGATGGTGTTATTCGTCTCGGCCTATATTTACGAGTTACGACATGTGAGAAGGATAAAAGAACATATTTATGCCAAAAGGAACTATGTCTCACGCAAATCCTATGCACATAGTTCTTTTTAGCATAAATGCGTCCATAAAATGTTTCTTTTCTGGCGACAACGGTGGGGGAGGGTAGGCGTATACGACTCACGAGTGCCCCGAGTTAATAGGCGGGAAATCAGAATGCGCCTGGAATATTAATGAAAGGTGACAATCCTGAAAACAACAAAAATCACGGAGGAAATAAAAATTGAAACAAACTGCGAGGGAAGTGCGGAGGGGTTGCTAAAATTGGAGACTAAATTATAAATTAAATTAGAAAGTTGCCTTAATAACGTCTGGCTTGGGGGTGGAGTTGGCGGGACGTCGCGCGGGTTGCGTCAAGAGCGATTTGCAGGCTCCAAGCTGACCCGGCCGCAACCACCTCTGCTCCGCGTTCTCACCTGTGCCGCGCAGTGGGCTAAAAAAAAAACTTCTTCGTCACGTGCCTAGAATTTTCAGAGAGTATTTTAAGCTTATATTTATATTATTTAATTCGTAGGCAATCGGTCTGATGTACACCTGTCAGAGTATCGCCCTTTGGTGGCTCGTAAGAATCGAGATTCTGCAGGAGAGTCAAGTGTTGACGTCGGCAACTGGAAAGTCCTCAGAAATCGTAGAGGTGGTCAATCACATCTTGAGGATTGTTCACCCCGTGACGTAGGTCAGTACAATATGGCGTCGATATTCCAGCAGTATCAGCAATTAGAAGTATGAAACACAAACTATAACGTCCGTTTTTTTTTTTTTTTTTTGGCTTTGATCTACTCAAAATTTAATTTCACACACTTTTTTCAACTTTTTTCCATGACCGACACCGTTTTTAAGAATATCGATGATAAAAACCGTCCGTACCGACCTACGTCATCGACAAAATCCAAGATGCCCGAAATGCGACGGCCTCCTTTCAGTTCAGCATTGTGGAGTCTAGGATCCGTCAGCGATAAAAGGAAATGGTGGTTGCGTCAAGGATCTGTTTTTAAGTTTAAACCTAGCTAAATCCCAGTGGTGAAAAAAATGTAGCGCTTTATTGCTTGTAGACATAAACATCTTCTTTATGGATGTTTTATCGTAAAATTACACTTTTTTTCCTAAATTTTGAGATGATTCTGATCAGTCTTCTTCGAGGGAGGAGAGAGAAGTTACCCATACGAAGGAGTGTCGAAAGTCTCGACGTTTTTACAGCCATCACGCAAAAAATAGTCGGTACTGATCATGACGTTCTTTGCTGAACCGCATTCCAGCCACAACCCAAGCCACGGCGCTTCCTCGTGTTACTGTGCGAATTCCCGGCCAAGAATAGGAGGTAATTAGTTTGGCGCCGATTAATTTAAGTTAAAAATGGGTTTCCGGTCTCCTCCTTTCTTTATTTTGAAAAGAAGTAAATTAAATTTCATACAAACTACGACCGCAGATGCTAGTCGTAATCTTTCAAATGCCGCGCCGGCTTATACGTTAAAGTCTCCCTCTCGCCTCGCCGAGTGGTTAGCGCAACACGGCGGAGTAGTGGGGTAGTGGGATAGGGCGCCCACTTAAGTCTTGCTTCTTAAAATTAGTTTGTGTCCGCGTCACGCTCGCACCGCCCCATTATCATAATTAATTAATTTTCAAACTTTTCCCGCCCGTTTCGCTTTATATATTATTATTTGTTTCTAAGCTGTTTACACGTTTCTTACGTGCTTTGAAAACCTAGCAGCTCCACTTGCCCGACTCAATCCTAATTTTTCCCGTTATGGAAGTTTTCGAGTGTTCATTTGAATTTACCATCCTGCATTTCCATTCTGTGCACTGGAAAAAAGAACACATTGGATCTAGAGTCCAGACTCTTGAAAACATTGACAGGAAAAAGGATTCTTGATTCAATCCAATTTAAGCTTAAATTATTAGGAAATCCGCTCAAATTAAGAGGCTTGGTTCTTGATTTAAGCTTAAATCTGATTGAATCAAGAGTATTTTTTCTTGTCGATGTTTTTGAGAGTCTGGACTCTAGATCCAATGTGTTTTTTTCCCCCAGTGTACTGGGGAAAAAAAATACCGGCCTTGGAAGCCGTACTTAGGGCTGAATAGACATACCGTCCGCGTTCCGGACTAGGAGGCCAAAAGTTCCGGGTGTAGCACCCGGAGCAATCGAAGCTACGGCTCTAGCACCCGGAACTTTCGGCCTCTAAGCTCGGAACGGACGGTATGTCTACATAGCCTGTAACTTATTTTTTCAGTGTAATCGAGGAGTCGGTTACCTGGAACAATGGGACTCACGGGCTTTACAGAATAACCGTCCGCGTTCCGGACTAGGGAGCCGTAAGTTCCGGGCGTAGCACCCGGAACAATCGAAGCTACGGCTCCAGCAACCGGAACTATCGGCCTCTGAGCTCGGAACGGACGGTATGTCTGTATAGCATGTAACTTATTTTTTCAGTGTAATCGAGGATTCACTTATATGGAACAAAAGGAAAGAGGCATAAGTGGACAGGGTGATGGTACATTACAGGGTTTGATTCTCTCATTCGAAAACGTGCGCGGGAAAAAGGAAATGCGTTTTCATATCGAAAAGAAACTTTGTCGAATTTGATACTCGAACAGGAGAAAATAATGTCAGACTAGTTAAAATCAAAACTACTCCTGACGCCTATTTTTCCAAGAGGAGATATGACTCCGTTCTACTAAATTCAGTACGGAAAGTCAACAGGGAAGTATTTTGCGCACACCGGAAATATTGAACCTTTTCCTGTCTTTCTGAATTTGAAAATCTTGAAATCTTCCCAATTTGAGTTATATGGAGCCGAAAATTAATGTGTCAAATTCGTGGAGAGAGTTCATATTATCTCCCTGCCGCTGAGGTCATGTATTATGCCCTACGATGTGAATTCTGACTGATTGTTGAGGTTGGAGCTCATAACTGCGGTTTAAAGAAGAGATTTATGGACATGACTGTAAAATCGCGGCATTAGCTATCTGTGCCATAAAAACAGGTGAATACATTTTTCCTTAGAAGAATCGACACTTCTTAATGATCAGGGCATCTTCGACCAATGTGAATATCTCTAAAAGTGAACTGTTTAACTGATTTATTGATGAGCTTCTTAAATAATTGCGGGATTTGTCTGGTATTGATACGTTTGCATATCAAATAAGAAATTACTCGGTTTCGAAGTTACTTCTAAAGATTTTATGATGATTATTGCCTCATAGACTACAGGGGCTTGGAATTTAAGTACTATTTTGAAAGAAAAATTATTGCAACACAAAAAATATCTAATGACCGATCAAGAACCTAATATTACCTGTTGAATGAACCTGTTGCCACTGGTGGATCCAACAAATTGGCAACATTGTTTTTCTCCATTCAAACCTATGGAAATGTATCGATTCTTGGAGGGGCTAGGTGCTCCGACAATAATCGATTTTTTAACATAGCTTCAAATGGAGGAGCCTCTGTTTCACCGAATTGCTGGATCCGCGTCCGACTGCTGGACCTTTAGAGATTCCAATTGATAATTCCCAGACGAGAATCCTTATTGAGCTAACAGAGAATCTCCTTGTTCCAAATGATATAACTTTCTTACATCAAAAATATGTCCAGTCACTGTAGAATGAAACCCAGGATAGAGATTTTAAGAGAATTCTTGTCTAGAAATTATTTCCTGGAAGATTTTCTTCAATCTTGATGCGGCGAGCAAGATGATCGTTGAAATTAATGGGACTTAAAAGCGCCGGCTACCGCGAAGCCTGGCGATAGAAAGAATGACCAGCGGCCATGACCACACACGTCAAACAAAAAAGCAATTCTTTAGATTTGGCAACACTGTTTTTCCTCCATTTAAATGTATGCAAAAGAATCGATTCTTGGCGAGGCAGTATGTCCCACCTAATATCGATATTTTCAATGGATTAAAATTGAGTAAAAACAGTGTTGTCAACCTGGAAAATCGCCACTGATCAAAGCAGAGTGAAGATTCTTCCGTGCAACCTGATCCAAAGCGCCAAAGCCAAACGAAAACAATAACATCACGAACAAAAGGAAAATGAATTCTGTTTCGGTTCCGATCGCAATTCGCCGAAGATTTCCTTTTTTATTCCACCGTGTTGGCAAACAGCTCGGGTAAATTTTAGTTGCAGGAAAATTACCGCATCAAGTGCAACTTACTGATATACCTGATGCACTCGGACAACTGGCGAGAATTGGACTCTGCCCAAAGTTTGAGGACACTGGTTGGTCGCTGGTGCCGGAGTGAACGCTCTTTAAGACACGGTCACTGACCGCGTCCTCTGTTCGCTCTCGCTGACGTCACAATAGGACCGAGTTCAACCGAAAAGAATCGAGTCGCATGCATCAAGATCGAACAGAGAAAAACAGATTTGAGGGGCTTGGAGGACAAAGCGTATAAGTATCATCGATATTTCCCTATTTGAAGCTGTGGTAATGAATCGATTATTAAGGTGTTCGTTGCGAACACCCTGTTGTTCGATCCTTTCCCATAGGTTTCAATGGCAGATCAATCGATATATCGCAAAACACGCCACGCCACAATCGAAAATTAAAAACATGAATCGATCAATATGAACCGATCGACAAATTATTAAAAAAAACGGTGTCAATTCGATCGAAAAAAATTATTTAAAAAACCGTGTCAATTCAATCGAAAAATAAAAACGTGAACCGATCGAGGTGATTTGAATGAAAACCGTGAATTGATCGACAAATCCGGGAATCGGTCGACAAATCCAAGAATCGGTCGACAGCGGTGGCGTGGCGTGAATTACGATATATCGATTGTTATGCCATTTAAACCTATGGAAAAGGATCGATAAATAGGGTGTTCGCAGCGAACACCTCAATAATCGATTCTTTACCATAGGTTTGCATGGCATAACAATCGATATATCGCAATTCTCGCCACGCCACTGGTGGACAGATCCGTTAATCGATCGAGAAACCCGTGAATCGATCGAATCACGTCGATCAGTTCGAAGCACTGATTTCAATGACTCTGTAGAGGGATAATACCCCATAACGACGTCATTTTTTGCGCCCTTATACGGCCTCCCATATGTATCGTCTTCATAAAAATAAGATGAATTTTGCTGATCGAACAGAGAAAAACAGATTTGGGGGGCTTGGAGGAAGAAGCGCATAAGTGCCAGTGGTGAGCCGTGAATGATCGATCATCGATATTTCCCTATTTGAAGCTGTCGTAATGAATCGATTATTAAGGTGTTCGTTGCGAACACCCTGTTGTTCGATCCTTTCCCATAGGTTTCAATGGTAGATCAATCGATATATTGCAAAGCACGCCACGCCACTGATAAGTGCAGTTTTTGCTACGTCAAGAAATTCGTGTTTGAAGTTGCGAAATGACATGGATCGTTATGGTGGAAGAAAGTTCAAACTGACATTTGAACACCCTTTTGTTCGATCCTGTTGTGGTTTCGACGGCGGATCAATCGATATATCGCAAAGCACGCCACGTCATTGATAAGTGCAGTTTTTTCTACATCGAGGAATTCGTGTTTGAAGTTGCGAAATGACATGGATCTTTATGGCGAAAAGAAAGTTCAAACTGACTTCTTGTTGCTTAAAAATCTGAATTTGGGAGCAAATTGCTCACTGAATATGCATTAAGACTAGCGTTACTTGGAGTTATTAATCAGTTTTTTTCAAAAACTGCGCTTATGCTTCTTGTCCTCCAAGCCCCTCACTTAACGTTGTATTCGCCCGTAAGACTCAAGGGTCAAGAAAAAGTTCAACTCTTATTTTCAAATTCAAAATATTTTTCTAGACTTTGAATTTTCAACGGAAGAAAATTTGCTACTAGATAAGCTCAGTGAATGCTTCTTACTCACGTTTTATCTAATAATGCGAATTGGTTCCTTCCGAGATAATTCATTCTATAGGGCAATCCATTTCGTAATAGCTCGGTGTGAAATCGTAATACGACAATACAAAAGTGGCAATTTCCTGATTCCTTTGATGTTTTAATAATCAGTGCTTTGTTGATTGTTCGTTGTTCGCTTTGCAGCGACTGACATGACGAGGATACACTTTGCCAAAGGAGCTTTAGATGCAGGCCCGCTCAACGCATGTGCTCGTCCAACCCAAGTTGAATTTTTCAACGGACAAGTCGCGATACTTCAAAATGAAGTTGCGTGTTTGTTTGTTTTTTTTTTTTTTAAATCGCTGGGATCATAAACATCAGCGATTATCTCCGATCTTGTCACAAATTTTAATTCGCGGCGGTCGATTTTTAATCATCCAAGCGATTTTCAAGAGTCTTTCGGATGATCGGTGGCAAATTGACAAATAAAGAAGGCTTTTTTCAATAAAATTTTCTGGTCAGATACTTCTGAGCCCGTTTTCTCAAAAATTCATTTTTGTCCTTATTGCTCTCTTCTCTATCACGGTAGGACAGTGGCTCCTGCATCAGGTTTGACGTAGTAGAGAGACGGTGGCATGACGTGCTTTGCGATTTATCGATTGATATCCCATTTAAACCTATGGGAAAGGACCCAAGAACATGGATGAACTCATGGTTCCCTCCGGATAAATCATTATAAGAAGTACCTCTACCTCACACCAACCAAGCTAGAATCCGATCCATGTAGTATTTTCGCCCGACTCGAAGATTCGTTCAAGTTGCTTCTTCGTGAGAAGTAAGAGGAGCCGGAGTCGTGTAGTAATACGGTTAATTGGCCGTTGCCCCGGACAAATTGGATGTTAATTAGTCTCATTGTAAAACGGATCGCTTTCCTCTCAACACGGTGCGGAAGTGATTGCCGCGATTACTTTAGTTGCTCCTTTTGCGGGTGAGGCGCGGGAGCAGGCCGCACACGTCGAACAAGACTTGCATCAGCCCTCATTTTTGTCACCGTGACTCGTTAATGCAACTTGCAGTTTCCTCCGTACGAGGACAATATTATAAGAGTAGGATTCGTCCAATGTCTTTTTAGACGAGACAGCTAATGACGACGAGGAATTAAACTACTCTAATTTTTATGCATCCTCTTCAAAATTTCACGTAGAGCATGATTCGAACATGGTAAGTTTAAAATTTTTTTATGCTTTAAACTTCCCAGCGTTTGGAACCAAATTCCATGTTGTTCTCAGATCCTTTTTCCAGCATCTCAAGTAGCAGTGATCGCGCTAAGTTGCAATTTGATCAGAGAATGTACCGCGATTTTATTGGCTCTCTGGGCGAATAGTGACCCAAACGGCTGTTTTAACTGACACTACGTCATTTTTTGCGTACTTACGGTCTGCCACAAGTCGCATTTCCATAAAAATAAGATGAATTTTGTTGTTTTAGCTATTTCAGTGATTTCATCCATAAGAGATCAGACGAATTTTGAAGGAAACTCGATTTCGAAAATTTGACACTCACTGCTCTCTTCCCTATGACGGCGGCGTTAGAGGTGTTACTGTCACAGCCGACCGAGAAAGAGAAACCACGGCGGAGCGACACCGACCATCAAGCCGGGTATTAATGGTGAATGGTGTCCGGAGAGCGACAGACGACAGGAAAAGAGCGGCGAGAAAGAGGAAAAGAAGACATTAACGATTTCCTGGACGAAAGAACCCGCCGACACCGAGGGAAAACAGAGGAAAAATAATAATTCCGCGAGCAAATGATGAGAGCGGGCAAAAGGCCCCCTCTCTCTTCTTCCAAGAGAAAATGACTTATTTTGATCCAGGCCGAGCAAGGCCATAGGTCTTGACTTACGGATTGCCTATTGGCGAATGACTAGTCACGATTGATCGCAGTCGACAAATCTATTTCCGCGGCGAGTTTTCTGCAATATATCGATTGATCTGCCATTTGAACCTATGGAAAAGGATCGATATATACGGGCTGTTCGCAACGAATACCTTAGTAATCGATTTTTTGCAATACAACCCAATGGGAAAATATCGATAATCGATCATTTGCCCCACGCCACTGCATTATCTGGCTTTATACCAAAGCGATGTCTCCACTCGTCAAAATGGAAGCTCAAAATGAATCTATTTAAACAATAAGTGGCTCTAAGTCGGGACTGGATGCGATTGATGAGTGTTGCAACTCAAAATCGAGCGACACGACTCTATTTTGATCAACATTCGCGAACAGATCGTATTAATCGATTCATTTTGAGCTTCCATTTTGACGCCATATTGACAAGTGGACACAGGGCTCAAGTATGCGATAGTGCGGTTGCAATGAGGACTACTACACAGGAATGAGTAGAATCTGGTCGAGCCTCATGATGCGCAGATAGGTTTCTAGTTCGGTAGTCCCGCAGCGTTAGTGAGCAAAAGGGATGGAAGGTCAGTATAATCGAGGTTCCCGTCACAATTTTGAAATTATTTAATCGAAATCAGAGAAAAACTAATGCGACTGTTCGAGTATGAGCGTGAACCAATAGCCGCGCTGGACGCGTGGGTGAAGTAGGTGGGGCGGGAGGGCCACTCTCCCCCCCCCCCCNCCCCCCCCCCCTTAGAAATCTACTTGGCTCCTCCCAAGAACTTTGAGAGACATTGCAAAGAAAGTGCAAGATAAAATCATTATCATCTCGGAAATTGAAATTTGATCAATTTTTCGGTGAGAACAACACAGCTCAAAAATGATCTTGAGACGACTTAATTCTTCAAAATTTTCCGGAGGAAATCCACTGAGCCCCCCTTAAGTGCTAGGAAACTTCGCAGACCCCGTCTAGTGGTTTTCGTGCCCCCCAGCCCCCCTTGATGAAGTACCCTTTTGCCATAGAGAAAAAAAAGGAGGTGTTTGCATTTCGGGCATCTTGGATGGCGTAGGTCGGTACAACGAGTTTATCATCGATTTTCTTGGAAATGGTGTAATTTATGGAAAAAGTCATTCTACAAAAAGTGCTTGAAATTTCATCATGAGTTGATTAAAGCAAAAAAATCGGACATTATGGTCCGTTTTTCATACTTCGAATTCCGGATTTCGCTGGCCAGGTTGTACCGACCTACGTCACAGGGTAAACAAACCTCAAGATGCAAACACCTCCTTTTTTTCTCTGTGCCCTTTTGCCTCCCCCTTGGAAAGTTTCTGGTTTGGTCCATGGCTGGTTGACGCTAGGAGTGATTAAAAAAATTAAAAAAATTCTCAGACAAGCTAGAGACTAATTGCAGACATCTGCTCGCAAATACAAAACTACGGAACAAGGACTTGAAGCACTAGAAGCCCGCGATTCGACTTCCCAGACGGACTGGAATTGGAAAAAGACCAAAACGATTGGAGTGGCGGATCCAGACACAGGGCGCTAATTGATTCGTGAGACGGAACCGCGAGGCTCGGTCGGGAGTCGCGCCGCGGCGTGCCGGGACTCCCGCTGCTGAAGACGGTGGCGGGCGGCTCCCATGGAGACAGACTCCCGACTCCTCCCGAACTACGAGGCAGCAGAAGAAAGTGAAGGTGCCTGTTGACAGGCTGACAGCCCGGGATCTTGGCCATGTCCAACCGCGGGTCGGAGTCATCATTCACCGGTGAGTGGTCGACGACGAGCACCGTCCATCGTCCGGTGGCGCAACAGTCCCCGACGCGACAGGACCATTACCCCGCGATTGCACGCTCCGAAAGAGCGGCACGTTCCCAGGACGAGACTACTATTGCGGCGATTATTTTAGGGGCTTCGAGGTGTGATGCCCCCACCCAGAATCAATGGAGATGTTGCATGTGTGAGGAATTTGCGATTTGACCATTGATTTTTATGTAAAAGTTCGTGAAAAACACGATGGTGCCACTGGTTTACTCTGAAATCATCTCCCACGCTCAAAAAAAGCTCTCAAAGTGAGACCAAAATGGAAGGCATATCCCATCCTACCCTGAGAGTCCACCTCTACTTCAAAACAAACTCTCCATGCAAAGATAGGGGATAAGAATCAATGGTAAAATCGCAAATCCCTCACACATGCAACATCTCCTTTGGATTACATTTTGCAATATGGGACCATTCTGCTGAGCTGAGGAAAAACGCCGTATGGACATTCGAGTGTTGCCAAATTTCTTCCGATAAAATGTTAATTGTTGAGGAAAGTTATGAATGTTTTTCCTTGGAATTTTTTAGGGAGTTTCGGTGAAATTGGGAACAAAATTATTGGAAAAATTGGATGAAAAAAATTCATAAATTCACTGGGAAATTCGTGTTTTATCGAAGGTTTGGCGACGCCTGTTGGCTTATACGGCGTTTTTGCTGGGCACGGCTGCATTTTTCTTCTTTCGTGTGCAGTGTAACAGTGGTGTATTACGTTTAGTTCGCCATGCTGGCATTCTGTTGTTCCGGTGTTTGAAGGATCAACTAGCCAAAGGCCAAAGGTATGAAACTTTGACCAATGTATAGGGTACGCCCGATGACTCCAAACAATTTCCAAGATCTTTCCTTGTAGTCCGAGTGTTCGATGCAATCTTCGTAGAGGCTCCTTCAATGTCCCCCAAGGGACCATTATTCTGGTTCATTCTAGAAACGTCATATGTCCTATTTTTAATATTTTTCCTATGCGTGCCGGTACATTCATAGAGGAGCCAGAAATAATGGTTTCTTCTTGCAAAATATAGTCAATTGAGGTAGGTAAGGAGTGGACCACACTAGGTTGATTACTGAAGCAAATTCAGCAAAAAGTGGAGCATTGCGAGTTCACGCCTACGCTTTCACGCCTTCAATCTTGCAGATGCAACACGGACATCCATCAAGTACGAATAGTTGTATCTCTGCGCCGTCGTCAACGCGCGTCCTTTCCCTTGCTCTAATGCCATGTAATGTTGCGGTTTCGTTTGTCTTATTAGTAGTGATGTTTCAAGGGCTACGATATGAACACAACCGAATATAAGAGACACGTAATCTGGCCTCATTTTTTTAACTTTTCTCCCAAATCGGAGCAACACCTCACTAGCAGCATAGACAGGAAAATTGCGTGTCCGCCTCACTTTATCGCGCCTTCAATTTTGCACATGCAACATGGACATCCATTAAACACGAATAGTTGTATCTCTGCGCTGTCGTCAATGAGGTGTCTCTTATTTTTTTGGAGAAAATAAGGTTGTGTTAGCTCTCTCAAGTTACTCTTTGGCGTATCAGGGGATCCTCTTTGGGGATGTTAGCGTCCGTAACACACATGTTTCAACCACCACGGTTGTTACACCATCAAAAATAAGAAAAATCTACAGATTTTTTTACCTGCCACAATATTTTGAAATAACTTGGATGGTGAAGGAAAATTTGATAAATCGTCGCCCCTCTGACGCGAGGGTGTATCTTAATTTCCATGGGGGCGAGAGCCCTATTTTATACGTAAACCCATGCTTTTTGGGGCTCATGTGAAAATCGAGATACGCCCTAACGTCAGAGAAGCGACGATATTAGAGAAGTTGTAGAGATGATAAAAACGAAATGCAATTACATCTACTGTCACTATAATTTGGACCTCGTTAAACAGAGAGGAACCAAGCCACATCAGCTACTGCCAAATTTAACTGGGCAATTTAATATTTTACAAAAGAAGGCTGTGCGGATTCCTTTGAAAATTTCAGGGAATTTGCTTAGTATTATGCAGAAAATTCACTGAAATTAGCACAAAAATCCGCTCAAACGTTTTCATGGAAAAATTTAATTTGGCAATAGCTGATGTGGATTGGTTCCTTTCTGTTAAACTCGGTCCATTTACACCTCTCTTATTCGTTTGTATTATTCAAACGAACCTCGGGAGAGATTTCCAAAATAAAACTGGACACATTTATGCTAAAAGAAACTACGTTCCACGCAAACCCTATGCACTTAGTTCCTTTTAGCATAAATACGTCCAACTGTATTCACATGACGCTTTTAAAATGACAGTTTAGTCTCAGCGTCTTGCGTGAAAGCAGACCGCTTATGGAGCTAACAGTTGAACATGAGATGTCTACGATTGGCTGGAGCGCTTCATCATTTCCTTTCCCTATTCTCTTTCTCGGCGAGGAAAATGACCCAGAAACGGAGGAAGATGGCCTGATGGTTTGAAGATGCGGATTTATATGGCAACACGACTGACAATGAGCTGCGACGCCAAAGACGCTGACGACCGCGGAGATGAGCATCGGGCAAGGCATCAAGCGAGCGTCGCGGCCGCGTCTGGGCATCCACTTACAATCAGCGTGGGCATCTCAAGTCAGCAAATCGCGAGACGAATCTTTCGGATTAGTTTAGTGCGTGCATTAGTAGCAGATCGCTTCTTGTAGCTCGGCGCGGCCACGTCGAACGAGGAAACCCGAGGAACTATATCCATGGCCACACTGGAAAAAAAACACATTGGATCTAGAGTCCAGACTCTTGAAAACATTGACAAGAAAAAATACTCTTGATTCAATCGGATTTTTGCTTGAATCAAAACAAAATCCGCTTAAATTATCGCGCCAAACACAGTGCGGCCAGCGTTGGACGCATATTAGCGCCTGCAAGACTGTTGAAATACTTCGCGCATCGCGCCAAACGGTGAGGTCGGCGTCGGACGCATGTCAGCGCCTACTAGACTGTCTGAATACTTCTCGCATTGCACCAAACGTCATGCAGTCGGTCAGCCGGCGCGGCGTGAAACGCACTTTAGCGCCTACAAAACGGTCGGAATATTTCAACAATTTAAAATCGGGTGATAAGTATCGGATGATATTTAATTTGTATCGGTTGCATAAAAAGAAAATATAACGAACGAAAATATAGCGTCAAAATTTTCGATGCTTTCATTCGAGATCATTCAGGGAGTCACGGAAACTTTTCAGAAAAACTGTGTGTAGCTTTTTAATAACACTGGGAAAAAAAAACACATTGGATCTAGAGTCCAGACTCTTGAAAACATTGACAAGAAAAAGGACTCTTGATTCAATCAGATGTAAGCTTAGATCAAAAGGAAATCCGCTCAAATTAAGAGGCTTGGTTCTTGATTTAAGCAAAAATCCGATTGAATCAAGAGTGTTTTTTCTTGTCGATGTTTCGAAGAGTCTAGACGCTCGATCCAATGTGTTTTTTTCCAGTGTTCGCAAATAATGGATTCTTTGCAAGAGCTTCAAATGGGGCAATATTGATAATCGATCATTCACGCCGACTGTAGAGTATACTTATTAAAGAAATGTGGCAGTGCTTTTTTCAACATGATTCTATACTTCCTTCTTCCTCTGGAAAAACATAATATCCATTTCCTTTTTACACCGTCAGGGTTTTCTTTTTTCGAGATATCACACCCAGTTCTAAAACTCAGAGCACGAATTGGCATCGATGTAAGGGTAGTGCTAAAAAAGAGCGGTCTCTAATAATTCTCCACACACTGGAAACCACTGAACGGAAACACAATTAGATTCGAATTAAGTCGAGGCTCTTTTAACAGCCCTGGAGATGGCATGTTTACGTGAGCAGAGCCGAGGAAGAAAAACACACAACGCTCTACGCATGCTCGCCGCCCGCTACTCCACGGTAGCCTCCGATACCATCAACTCTGGTGTTTGCGCACTCTTGGGTATCGAGTATCGGTGACCGAAACGACGTCAAATCCTCACCGCTGGAGTGACGCATGACGAGCTCCTCATCAAGAAAAATCATCAAAATCAACGCCAACCACCTTCTCTGACGTGCTAAGGAAAAACGCCGTATGGACATTCGAGAGGTACTAAATAGACGTATCTCTATCAAAAAGAACTGTGTGCAGGTGAGAAATATGGGGTGTGCTCGTCAAAGCTGCATAAGAAGCAATGTAAAAGTGGGCATGATTCCTTTTGAAGAATTGGAAAAGCGGGATTTTACATTCTGGGTGTGCTCGTCAAAGCTGCATAAGAAGCAATGTAAAAGTGAGCATGATTCCTTTTGAAGAATTGGAAAAGCGGGATTTTACATTCTACCGAAGGGAACTAAGTGCCAACTGAATGCGGCACTCTTGAGCCGCGGGCATGGCACGAGAGCGTTGTGGACAGGGCTCATGAGTTAAAGCAGACCACGAGCGACAACGGCGACGGTTTCTTCGCCGCTGACGTCACTGGCGCCTCATTATTCTCATTCACTCTTACGGCCAGAGAACTGACGAGCACACCCCATATTTCTCACCTCCACATAGGTCTGTTTGGTAGAAAAACGTCCGAATTTCCTTCGATAAAATGTTTATTTTTGAGAAAAGTTATGAAAAATATTCCTTGAAATTTTCAGGAACTTTAGGTGCACTTGCGAACAAAGTTATCTGAAAAATTGGAAGAAAAATATTTACAAATTTTCCGGAAAATCCGTGATTTCCTAAAGGAAATTTGGCTAAGCCTGGAGGTTCATACGGCGTTTTTCCTCAGCCTGGCAGTGCTGGGTTCCGGAACCTGGCTGTAGAGTACATGAAACTGAGGAAAGGGGGATACAACTGAAGCAACGCCTATTCAGCACTTTTGGTTTCGTTCGTGCGGATGAAAACTTAAGATTCTTGGAAAATCAAATATCAGATGCAACGAGTGTTGACAATTTTCTCGCTTATCAATTTAGCTGACACCATAAAGATGATATTATTGAGACTACAGCACGGATGATTTTTAAGTGAAAAGGATGTAGTATGATGTTTCACGCTGATCAAGCCAACTTAAAAGATACTACAGTGAAAAAGAACCCCAGAAATCCCCGAGTTTGGGCTCTAGGCTGCCGAGGTCAGGTGCCTTCCTGGGGATCCCAGATCTTTGGAACTTTCCTAGTTCGACATTTGACGATACTTCAAATCGAATAGAATGAATAATGATTTTCATGCATCTAAAGTCTCTTAGGTACTATGATGTAAAGTTGCCAAGGTACCCCGATTTTGGGCCCCTTTTTCCCCTGGGAATGGCCTCCGCAGGATTTCGGTGTATAGTTCTACATTAACCTCTGTTTAGTGTTTACTGACTTTTCATTGTACTGATGCTTGCTCCTCTTCGATGATTTTAAACTTAGCACCGAAATAAACTAGCCTTGTGCAATCGCACTTGGCGCTTTGTCTTCGGCAATGTACTTGGTTCTGTTTTGCAACATCTGCGTCAAGCCGTGGCGGTCCACTCCTTTGTTTAATTTTCTCGTCAGAGCGAGATGTACACGCCGCCGGCCGCCGCGCCGCCACGACTATCTACGTCATTCCCGCTCAATGTGCAGGGAGGAAAGGTACCGACATCACTGCAGGTACTAATGAAGCAATGTATTCTGGAAAAAAAATTTTCCAATTTTTGCAGTGCTGAGGGAGAACTCAAAATGTTGCCGAATTTCTCCTACCTCCAACCGAGAACTTATCTCTCGGAAAAGGTAGACTTCCGTGCAGTGTTCGAAACTCACAGGCGCCAACGCGCCGAATGCGCCTTGAAAATCGGCCATGGCGCCTAAAAAATGAAGGCTCTGCGCCAACGTGGCCCCTAAAAATCCGAATTTTCATATTAGATTCTTTAAGGGGCTAGGTGCTCCTACGAGAATCGAGTATTTAACATAGGTTTAAATGGAGGAACTCCTGTGTTGTCAAATTGCTGGATCCGCCCCTGAAGACATTGATATAACAGCTCATTCCTGTGAGTTGAGCCCCAAGTTTTTTGTTGGCTGATAGACTGTACATCATACGTAAAATGTTCGCGTTTGGACGGATGTTTTTTTAATTTTCCCCCCAAATAAAAGATTACACGATTCTATGACATGCCTACACGCCCCACTTTTGACAAGCGAAGAATTTTAAATTTTACGAAACGTGTAGTGCCGAGATAGTTTAGTCTATTTCAATATAGAGAGACGCCTACGCATCAAAGCGAGTTGCTACACTTTGTCGTAGGTTAGAACCTATCACAGATCAAGGTGACACAGGCGCTGGCAGTAATTCTGGCAAATAACGGAGCTGAAAAATGAGATCACGCAAAAAAATGCTCACGCAATAATGTGGAAAATCACTCGGGAAAAAACTCAAAAAGAAGCTTGTCCGTCCCATCAACTACATCACGTTTCAGCGATCTTTGGAGTGCCTCCCGGAAATCGCCTGTTTTTGAGCAGTTGATTCGGGCAACGAACCAAGTTTTGCGGTAGCATGTATGATGCCATTAAACTAAGGAAAAAATTTGAGGATGAGTACAGGAATTGTTTTCGAGTGCAGGGATGGAGAGAGGTTAAAAATCTCGTACCAGTTGCTGTCATTATTTTAAATTGTAAATAATTTTAATGTCCATGGGGTTTAGATATTGTGAACATCGATACATACGTATTTTTACACGCGAAAATCAATCAAATGGTATATAGTATGGCTAATAAGCCGAGAGCCAAGGCGTGGTAGCATTTTGGTTTAAAAAATAATTGACGATAAAAATCTTGCAGAGCTTGATACTTTGACAACTGCGCTGTTAGAACGGCGGGGGTGAGGGATGGAGGGTAAAACATGTAAAAGTCGCGGTATGACTGTTTTTAGTCCTTTCTTGGTCTCCTGAGTGTCTCTTTTAAAAAAATTGTATGAAATTTCACGCAAGTAAAATTCATGGAATCTGTCTGTTGCACACCAGAGACAGAGCCGACTGAATTCCCTATACGAGGGTAAATTCGCTCGAAAATCACGCTGGGCACATCAAAAAAATATGAAATTCACTCCTCGTGCAGCACGCTATCTGCGTAGTTTTTTAACACTGTTTTTCAAATTTACCGCGTGTACGGGCAGTTTTTCTTGGTGGCCGGCAGTCAGGTTTGCCCGGAGTGAAACCTTACTCTACGTAAACAAACAATCTCGCGGACTGTTATAAACTCTATTTGTGTAGGATTTCAATTGATTCAAAGCGTTTGTTTTTGCAAAGTAAAAAGTGAAAAAGGAAACAAACGCTTGAAAACGAGGGAAATCATACAATAGGAAAAGTTAGTGAAACCATTTGTTTACTCAGGTTGGTTTCTTTTACTGCAAACCTGGTCAGCGGTGACTGAGAAAAACTACCCGCAGTCGTATATAGAGCGATCTCATTGGTTGCAACTGGTGGTTTTGACAGACTGAGGGGGAAATGATTGACTGTCCGGTCTCTTGTCGGTTGCCGTTAGTTAGTCTATTACTTAGCTCCTTTGTCCATTGCAACCATCCGTTTCCACCAATAGGATCCCACCATATATTTTTTGTCTTCTTCGTTTATAGCTTTGTCTATCAATTTCAATAATCGGCCCGCTGTACGAGTAAAACATTGCAGCCTCATCGCGAGGCCCAACGATGCACTGAAAAAAAAATATCGGTGTATTTACTAAGAAAAGGGTAAAATTACCAAGAATTCAGGGTTCTATTTGATCCCAGTTTTTTCTTGGTAAAATTACCATTGATGGAATTGGTAGTTTTACCAAGAAATCTCGGGAAAATTATTGAACTTTCTTGGTAATTTTACTGGACCTTGGTAAAAACGCCAATATTTTTTATCGACTGTGGTAGAATTATCAAGATAAAATTGCAAAGTTACCGGGAATTGATTACCAATAAAAGTGGTATTTTTACCTGAAAAAAACAGTAAAAATACAGATTTTTAGGTAAGCTTACCAGTCCATCTTGGTAAAATTACCAATAATTGGTAAAAAAGTAAGATGGTAAAGGTACCAACGGACCTTGGTAAAAACGCCGAGAATTTTTTTTCAGTGCGGTCTCTTGTCGGTTGCCGTTAGTTAGTCCATTACTTAGCTCCTTTGTCCATTGTAACCACCCGCTTCCACCAATAGGATCCCACCATATATTTTTTGTCTTCTTCGTTTATAGCTTTGCCTATCAATTTCAATAATCGGCCCGCTGTGCGAGTAAAACATTGCAGCTCCATCGCGAGGCCCAACGATGGGGACTGCAGCACTGCAATCCTTTAGGTTTTGGCCAGAAATCGGTATTTTTCCATCGGTAGGACAGACTAATAGACGCGGTTACCCCTTTAAATTTCCTACTTATCTTCGACTCGTTCGACGGGGGCCTCGGCCGGACACCGGGAGAAACCGCTGGGGACGCTCGAAAAGCACCCTTGAGATAACCCCGAAAGATTTGTGCGACGCGGCCCGGTCGAGGCGACGCCTTCCTCACACCGTGCCAGAAGGGTAAGAATTATCAAACAGAAGGAGTTAACTGTCTTCCTAAGGAAAAACGTAGTATGGGCATCCGAATGTTGCCAAAGTTCCTATGAGAAAATATTTTTTTAGGAAAGTCATGATATTTGGACGGCAATAAGCAGAAACCCACATCAGCAATTTAGGAGTTCTTGGGAACAAGGGCGTATAAAACTTGCAATGCTGCTAAAATTGTGCAACTTAGTCCATCGTTTCCAGTTGAACAGTTTGAAAGCCCTGCTGGGATTTTTTCTGAAAAAAATCTTACAATTTTGATTCATTTTTCTGCGAAAATATTTGCATGTACGTGTGTAACTTGATTCGCAGCAAACTCTATAACTTACTATACAAAGTCGCACAATTTTAGCAGCATTACAAGTCTTACGCGCTCTTGTTCAAAAGAACCCCTCAACTGTGTAATTTATTTATTTGTTTTTTTTATCATTGATTTTTATTTTTTCTACATACGTGACAACATCTCACAATGGTTTACAAAATTATAATACGCTGAGAAACTGTAACTTATATTCAATCTGAGCTATATAATTATTACATTTCTCCTCAATATTCTAAGGAGCCGAGATTGCGCTAATTCTAATAAATTCATAAAATAGGAGTGACACACTTGTTTTTAACTAAGCAATTCAATCTTTTACACGAAAACGGTTCTACGGATTTATTTGCAAATTGAAGTGAATTTTCTGCATAGCACGAAGCAAATCCCTTAATAAATTCCAAAAAAATCACACAGACGTTCCCTTGTAAGATATTAATTTGCTCAGTCTACTTCGGCGCTAACTGATGTGGCTTGGTTTCTTCCGGCTAGATGCGATCTATTTTTTCTGGAGATTTACAGACACTTTCGAACGAACGAAATTCTCAGAAAATCAGGAAAAAAATGTCGACCGATTTCCCTGGAAATTAGTGATGCGCCTAAGGTAATATGGCAACGTCTGAGGGCTCTTATGACGTTTTTCCTTAGCAGGGTGGTTAAGACGTGCATACGCCGCGGAGGGTGACGATAGAGACGGAAGAGGGGGGAGGGGAGGGTTCGACAGCCCTAGGAGGGAAATTTAAAGAGATAAGGCACGGGGCAGCCCGGCGGAGTGTGCCAGAGGGGTACATTATGCCCCTTCAGCGGAATCTGAGATAAAACAGACATCCACATCTGCGACTAACGCTTAAGAAAAGAAAGAAGAAAAAAACTGGTCTTACACCTTTAGGTTGCGAGACGGTCACTAAAAATTGGCAGTGCAATGCCGGATGTGCAAATTCAAATGCCTTTTGCGCTTCCCGAATGAAGTACACAGTTACACACCGATTGTTAAAGCGCGAAATCACGTATCTCCGATGCGGTGTTTCAAAATTTCCGATGTACTTTTATTTTATCGCAGAGAATCAAGTTAACTAGGTTGCTTGAAACTACGGGATATTCTGCCAAAAGAAAAAAAAAATCAAAGAATTTTTTGAGACATTAAGCTTATTTTTGTGCCAACAACACATTAATTTTCCCTATGACAGCACGTGACATGTTATTCTTTCACCGCGATGTGCTCATACCTCCTCCTCCAATCAAATGATTTGTATTCGAGAAGTCCTGTTCAGAGCTCTCACGCACTCTCTCACACACTTTCAATTGCGTGTGTTGCTCAAGTCACGGATTTTCTGTCACAACCTAAGCTACTGTTTTGAATGAAGAACATCAATAGCCTATCCTATCATCCCTAACGTTCAAAGTTTGTGATAAGTATCCGAAACTATCGGATAATGCGTTTGTATGATAATACATTCTCTTGAAAAAAATAGAGATAGGGGCATAATTTTAGAGGTACGGCAAATAAAAAAAGATGCCAGTTTTTCTATTCATGCAATAGCCGATATTGAACGAGACGGCTATTTTTGTATCATCTGCCTCCTCAAAGCAGTGTTAATATTCAGTGTTATTTCCAACTGCCTCTGTTTTTTTTGTTGTTTTTTTCCATCACCCATTGCGTCTAGTTGGTGCCTTGAACTTACAGCACTTTCCCGCTTCCATTTAACCCTCTCTCAGTGCAGACACTCAAAAGTCACGCACACCGCAACGATGCGACGTCGCGCAGAGAGGCATTCTAATGGTTCATGTCGATGGCTAAAGTGGAAAAAAGTGTACACACAGAGAAAACTCGACAACAAATTTCGGTTAATACGGGAAGTAAAACACAAAATAACCCAGGTCCACATGGTTTACACGGAAGTTTCCCAGCCTCTCTGTAGCTTTTTCAGCTAAATTCATCGCAAATTGTACCAAAATAACACAAAACTTGGGTAGGTTTGTATGTCACTTCCTATATTTACGAAACACAACACGCAAAAGATACATATTTTTATCAGAAAAGCTCAAAAATTGGATTTTTTGAGTCAGCGCATTGCCACGATGAAAAAAATAGTCAAATCTTCTGAAAAAATTTCAGCTTAAAACTAGAGTACCTGTATATCGAGAGTATCGACAGATGTGAAACTCCGAAAATCCATCAGGCCTTCACCGATGTCTCCGCGAATAAAGTTAGGGCCCAGAAATGCAGCCAACCTAAGAATCTCAATTATCCAGAGCGCTTTACTAATACAATTGTTACGAACCATCGTTTGTAAAGCACGTATTCGACTTAGTTTTTGCATAAATTTACTCGTTTTTGCGGAAGAACGCTCATTTATGTACATTCTTAGCCATCTTGGTTAGAATTGGAATCTGCAGACTGGCAGTGAATTTTTTTGCGTTAGAAGTTGCTAAGAAGGGTGGCTGCACTTTTGGGCCCTAAGCCCTCCATTAAGCGATCTGTCCATACCTTAAAACTCACGGATGGTTTGTAAGGAAGTGAATAAAATACTTATCTCAGGGGCTTAATGCAAAAAAACCGTATTTCGAGGGTCCGAGCCATGTTGCGCCTCCAGACCGCCAGAGAGCGAATGTTTTACGGTTCGGCAACCAATGGCCGGCTCACAAAAATCAGAAAAAGCATAGGCAGATCCAGGGGGGAAGCGTAGGAAACCTCTACCCCCGTCTTTTCGAAACAAATGAGGAAGAAAAAGAAAAAGAAGAAAGAAGGAAGGACAAAGAAGTGAAGAAAGAAAGACGACCACATTTGGTAATTATTCATGACGAAATTGACTCAAACTGCATAAGTGCATAAAGGTGCTTCAAAATTTCGAAAAATTTTTGGAGGAAGCCCCTGAATCCCCCCTCCTGCCCTCCCTTCGGACCGATTATTGAAATCGATAGACGCAGCTATAGACAAAGAAGACAAAATGAAAATGGATGGATCGTATTGGTGAAAAAGGGTGGTTGCAGTGGACAAAGGAGGTAAATAGACTAACTAACGGTAACCCACGAGAAACCCTTTAATTAGTCCATCATTTCTCCCTTAGACTATAGAAACTACCCATTTCAGCCAATAGGATCGTTCCAGACTACCTGTGTCTTCTTTGTCAATCGCTTTATCTATCAATTTCAATAATCAGCCCGTTGGTGTTTGGACCCGCCTATGAGGAACAATAACAAAATATTATCGAGAAGGTGTTTCCTTGACCTCATAAAATTCGAATTTTCGGCTACTGATTCTTACGTATGGCGCATTTTTTCACGAATTCGGACTGATTGGCGATAAATCGGCACATCGTCACGAGATTCCCGCCGAAACAGAATAACCCGGAGTCTAACCAAGCGCCCGAGCAGTGATCGAAGGTAGGAGAGAGGCTGAGAGGCTGTGGCACGAATTGTACAGGCAATCATCGGATTATCGGAAAAGACCAACGCGAATTATTAGACGCGAAACGCGTTACGTTTCCCTTTCGGCTGTGCCTAATTGTGCAAAGAAAACCAGGGAAAATGCCCCGTTGCCAACATCCTATTTTTGCGCTCACAAAACCCACTGCAAACAGTGGATCGAGTCGATGAGAGAAGTCGCACAAAATTTGAAATCTTTAACAGGGTGTCTAGTATTTTTTAATTTTGAAAAATCCTGATATTTTCATGCTTTTTCCTGATATTTCATAAAAAAATTCCTGATTTTTTCATTTTGAAAATTCCTGATATTTTCCTCATTTTTCATTGCATAAATGCATGCGGAAACTAAATTTTCTGACAAAGAGAGAAAAATTCCTGATAAAACGTCAGATTTTTCCGATTTTCCTGATTTTTTCCTGATCGGCCAAAATTCCTGATATTTTCCAGGGTTTCTGGGGTTGGTTTTCCGGTTTTTCCTGATGCTAGACACCCTGTTTAAAAGTTTACAACTCCGTTAAATCGAATCTTTGAGACTTTGATAGCGGTCCCAATGGTTTCCTCGTAGAATTTTCTTTTAAAATCATCCTTCGAAATTTAAAATTTGATAAATTAAACATCAAATTTGCAGTTCCAGTCAAAAATTTCAAGTCCGACCTCTCTGATTGACTCGATCCACTGTGCGGCGGCAGCGATATATTGTGATTCTGACCTTCCTGACTGCGTGGAGCCATCAAAGTCTGATTTTCCGACTCGTCAATAAAGGTACTCAATAGGCACCACGCCCATGGCCTACGCCCGCGGGCACGGGTAACAAAGTATGTTACCAGCGGCTCGATTGTTGAATCGTTATCGAATGATTCCGATCGATAAATCCCTACCTCAGAAATGCTTTCTATCGATCATGATCATTCGATATCGATAAATCCCTATCTTAGCAATACTTTCAATCGATATCGATAAATCCCTATCTTAGCAATGTTTTTTATCGATCATGGTCATTCGATATCGATTCGACAATCGACCCGCTGCCCAGGTTTCTGGCTTAGAAAGTGCAATGGGGTCCACGAACGCGACCTAATCCGTATTTGCATTCATTTGAACGTATTTCTGCTGATGGAACCAGAGACAGGTAGGAAGAAGGGGTGTGCACTTTAGCCGAGGGCTGTAAGAATGAAAGCGCCAATGACGTCAGCGGCGACGAAGCCGTCGGTTGCCTGTGGTCACCTCAACCTAATGAGCCCTGTACACAACGCTCTAGTCCCATGCCCACGGCTCATGAGTGAAGCATACAATGGAGATGTTGCATGTGTGAGGAATTTGCGATTTGACTGTTGACTCATGTAAAAGTTCGCGAGAAACACGATGGTGCCACTGGTTTTCTCTGAAATCAACTCCCAAGCTCATAAGAAGCTCTCAAGTTGAGGCCAAAATGGAGGGGATATCCAACCCTGCCCTGAGAGTCCACGTCTATATCAAAACAAAGTCCCCAAATAAAGTGGCAGCCCCGTCAATGTATTTGCTCCCTATCTTTGCATGGAGAGTTTGTTTTGATGTAGAGGTGGACTCTCAGGATAGCGTGGGATAACCCCTCTATTTTGGCCTCAATTTCTCGATTTTATTTTTCGATCGATTCACGTCGATCGACTGAATTCTTGATAATTTGTCTACCAATTCACGGCGATAGATTCACGATTTTATTTTGCGATCGATTCATGTCGATCGAATCCATACCATATCCACTTCGGACTTAATTGCACGGGAACGCGAAGCGGGGCGGCACCACGGCGGGGAAAATTCCGGCAAGACAGTGATTTGGACACTTTTCTCTCCATCAATATATCAAAATAATTTCGCCCGAAAGATTCGTTGGAAAAGAGGAAAGAGGGAACTGCTCGAAATAATTGACGGCACTGATCTACGATCTACGGCCGCGCATCAGGACCAGGGCCCGGGCTACCGATTGAGCTGAAAAGAGGAGCCGCCGTAATTTGAGGGAAATGAATTACTCGCGGACGCACAGACTAATCGAACACCTTAATCCGGGTTTCCTTCCTCATGCTTTTCTTTTGGGAGATTCTGCAAATAACACGCACGAAAAGATGGGCCGATCGGATTGGAGAGAGGGCCGTAATTTGAGAGAAAGATGAGTTGCGGACGCACAGACTGCTCGAGCACCTTAACCTAAGTTTTCATTCCAGTGCTTCTTTTCTGCGAACTATTATTCCGCGAATAACGTGTGAGGCGCACTGAGTCTAAAGGAAAGATATCCAAGTTATTCAACTTTCGGAAAATCGAAAAAATTGGCATTTTGTTACTATTTATTGGTCGATTTCCTTCACTGGAAAAAAAAAAAAACACATTGGATCTATAGTCCAGACTCTTAAAAACATCGACAAAAGAAAGTACTCTTGATTCAATCAGAATCTAGCTTAAATCAAGAACCAAGCCTCTTAATTTAACCGGATTTCGTTTTGATTCAAGCAAAAATCCGATTGAATCAAGAGTATTTTTTCTTGTCAATGTTTTCAAGAGTCTGGACTCTAGATCCAATGTGTTTTTTTTTCCAGTATTACCAAACAGCGCCTATTGATTGCAGAAATCAGAAATTCCAGAACTGAAAAATGACGGTTTCAAAAATAGGAAACAAAATTGTTTTGGCCTGACTATGATTAGGACGTATTTTTGCTAGAAAGGACTATTTACAATGAGTCTGCGTGCAACATAGTTCCTTTGAGCATGAATACGTCCATTAGTCGCAGAATCGTACACATATTCTTCGAGTTTTTTCGACTGTTCAGAAGTGAGAAAACCACTGAACGCAACTATTCGTGCTTTCAAGCCGCTCATATTGTCATCACAGTTGTTGAAGGCGAAATCGACAGAAAGAGAAGCACGCAGTAAAGGTAAATTTCAGGAAAATATGGGGGGATTATTAGAACGTAATCACACACACACTTTACAGTTTTGACCACATCTGTAAACTTTCATTTTCCTACTAAAAGCGCAGGAATTTTCTACGAAATATATATAGCCCTATATGGCCCGTAACTTATTTTTTAGTGTAAACATTTCTAGTTCATCCAGGATTGCTTCATACTGCGTAGAAAGGCTCGAGGAAGAGAGCCAATCATTAAAAAATATGAAACCCAAGAGATTTTGAAAGTCACCGCTATATTTGAACGTGGTAAGTTTAATGAGAATACTTGCCACCAGAGGCATATTTCTTAATGTGATCATAGATACGTCTGATCCATTATTCATTAATTACGTAGATTATAAATTGCTTAGCTTGCTCAATGAGTTGAGTTTGCGATGGCGATTTCGAAGGAAAAGCCACGTGGTTTTAAGATAAGAATAAGACTTTCATTTCATTACTTTTGCGTATAGCATTGGGATTATTTTGAAATTACACCAGACACACGTACTTCTTAAAAGCACTTTAGGGTATAAAACGTATGGAAATTACGGTATGTTAACATGGGTATTGGACATTATACGATGGACATTTTTACGACTGAACAATTTAAACCGGACATTTTCACTGATCGTGAGCACCAATAGTGGACCTACATTTTGGTCATGCCTGCTTGACTCTCGGGCCAGAAGTTCGGACTTCGGTACGCACCCTTCCACTGATCGCCCGACGGATAAAACTAATAAAAAGAAAGTGGAGGAAGATATGATTCACCACCACGTTAAATGACAAACATCATTTTACTCAAAGAACAATGTATCCATTAAAATAAGACGTGGAAACTCTGCGTTCGGAAAAATTAATTGAGGGGCTTGGAGGGCAAGGCGCATAAGCGCAGGTTTTGAAAAAAATTTAGATACCTTTTGATGATTTCAAGTAAAAATGGTCTTAATGCCTTTTCTGTGAAAAATTCGCTCCTTAATTCCAATTTTTAAGCACTAACAAGTCAGTTTGAACTTTCTTTCCGCCATATGGATCCGTGTGATTTCGAAACTTTAAACACGTATTTCTCGAAGTAGCAAAAACTGCACCTATGCACTTTGTCCTTCAAACTCCTCAATTGAATCAGTGAGAGCGAAAACACACCAACTCGGTAACTCAAAAATGCTTAACTTTCATTAAAGAGAGTCAATTTACATAAAGGTCATTGAAGTTAACGCATCTGTTCCAACTTGGACTTTTAAAGCGTCCTTTAGCACTTGTCTTTCGGCACCAAACTTCTTTTTCTTGTACTAACTTCTTCAACTACCGTGCAGTTTTGCATGTTTCTCGATTATTTTCATTTTATCGAGTTGGTGTGTTTTCGTTCTCACTGATTCAATTATTGACGGCTGCATTCTGACCCGTGACAATGATTAGATAAACCTGTGATAAATGGAAGCAAAGCGTTGCACAATTTTGCTCACCTGAGATTCTGGTTGAGTAGTTGGCCGATGGTGGCATGATCGTCCTTGGCATCGTCTTCTTCAGTCGTTTTGACGACGATCGGCTCGATGCCGGCCGAATCCCCGCGGGTTCCGTCGTTGGGGTTGTTGAACATGTACTCCTCCAGGTCCCGGAACCTATCGTGCACTTTGTTCGTCACGAAGTAAGTCCGCGTGCTGCTCCTCACTTTATCCAGCTGCCCTCCCCCCGAATTATTCTGCACTGACGCGTCACCCCCCGAGTTCCGCTGGAGGAACTTCCGCCCGAAGGAGTTGTAGATGCTCCTCACCGAGTCCACGCCCTGGTCGCCGTACTTGAGCCGGGCATGGGCCGGCAGGGACTGGAGATGGTGACCGCTCATGCCGATGTCCAGCTGGAGATCGATCACTAGCACCAGGGTGAAGAGCACCGCGGAGATACTCAGCCCGATCACCAACCGCTCCCGCAGTTTCATCTTACGTGGACCCAACGCGGTCGGAATTTTACCCCTCGCGTGACCTTGAACGCTCCCTCTCGCGTGACCTCGAGCGCCTCCTACAGGGTGGCCTTGAGCACCGCGCGACCTTGAAAGTTTCGCACTTGGAACCGCAGCCCCGAACCTCGAGTAACCCGCGTGGCTGGGCGCGACGCCGTGGATCGAAGGGTTCCTGCCTGGTTGGAAGGCTAGCAGATGACTGATGGCCTTATCGCTGAGTTTCGGCGGCCGTTTGAAATTCGCGCCGGGCTCAGCGGTTTTCGCCGCGACCTTTGTTTCGCGCGCGTCGCGAGCGCTGGTCTTTTCGCTGAGTCGCTCCGAATGCGTCAACCGTGTTATCGGGCGATCCGCCTCGTGAGCGCCGCGGCCTTGACTTCCTGGATCACCCTTGCAAAGGCGACTCTCGGACAAGCCGATGGAGTACAAGTCGGAAAATCTTCCGAAGAAAGCGCGGTCCGATTCCTTGAGATCCCGCGGTTCCGCGCTATTGCCAACGCACTCTTTTCTAGAATCGAAAGGTGGGGAATGCAAGTTATTAACGGTATTATCTTTAGCACAGTTTCCCAACTCAACAATATTTCTAGAATCCGCACTATCATAAATATAAGTACTGGTGTCACTTTGAAATCCGCCGTGGTCGCACTTAACACCGGTTGGAGGTTGAACGCGGGTGGAATGCTGCGAGGTGCATCCGTCGAGATTCCCCGTTGAACTTTCGTTGGAAGAGCGTTTTTCCGACGAGTCGCACTCGTTTTCCGACTGCGAACTGTCTCGCGCGGCGAACCACTCCGCGGACACATGCGTCGCCCGGTTGCGACACTCGGATAGTCGGTCGGAATTTTGTTTGAACAAATACAATAACGATTCCGGCTCCCCGCTCGAGTTTCCGCGGCGCAAGGTGTTCTTTGTTGACAGTTCCGTTGACGATCCACCGGTTTCCGTTGTCGCCGGGCCCCGGGCGAGGATCTCCTCCGGGGGCGGCGAGTTTTTCGCTTTGGCGCCGATCGCCCTCGGTGACTCACCGGTGAGCGCGCGCTTCACCTTTGCGGCGCATTCTACCAACTTGTTGCGTGACTTGCTGACGGCTCCGTTGAGCGCTTCCGCGTCGTCACCAACGTTGACTCGAGAGCGCGGGTCGAAGGAACACATCCAAATCCACGGACACGACCGCAAGAGGGCGCCACTACCCTGCACACATCAATTTTCCGGGCATACCCACAACAAATTATAATTTTTAAAACAGAATTGTATACTAATCGGTGAGTGAGCGACGTGTTTACTGGTAGGCTATCGAAAGACGATTTTTTTTATAAACAAATTATCGAAGAGATCACGAATATCACCGCACTGTCGCGCGCACCTAAAACGGTACTTCGAAAACAAAACCGGAGCAGTCTCAAAACATGTTAAGCACTAATTAATTAAAATTAATATGGACTGTTGAATGTATTAGTAAAGTTGTCAGTGAGCCCCCCCAGCCCCGAACCGGATCGGAGACAGGTTCCTCGCGGAGCCGCTGTTCACGACACATGAGAGACCTGGCGTCGAGGACACAATATCTTCCGCTTTTTCGTCCAAAAGTATTTCCGTTTTCGGGTCGTTTTCTTCGAGCTGTAGAAACTGCAGGCTCCCGCACTACTTGCCATCGGTGCTTGCTGACTACGACCGAAACATTGTGAGGTTACCCCCCGCCCCGCCTCAACTTGGGCTGATAACAAAGGTGAAAGGTGACGATGATAACGACACTACTTCACGGTGCAGAAAATGACCGTTTTCAAGCTTCCATTACACGCCGAACTAAGCAGTCGCACTAATGTCGCACTATGAGGGAATTAATCGATTAGACTATGATAAAATTCGCACGGTTGCTTTTTGAAAATTTTCACCACGCGCAGTTATGTATCCCATAAAAAATGCACAAAACCGTCGCGCGATTCTTACGAAACAACTTGTATGATCGCGCAGGTAAAATACCCAGAGATTTGCATAATTTGAAAAGTGGCTGGCGTATTAAATTTTCTTTAAGCTTTTTGCGTAACGCTAGAGACAACAATGATCGTCGGGATAAAAATAATCCTCAAGATAATATATCGCCGAGAATTGTCACTAACAATAAGATGAGTTTAGAATCACACGTTAAGCTAGTGGTGATAACGTTCAGACGCCTCTACCGAGAGGAGAATGTTCTTTCTTCGAGGGAGATGAAAAATCGAAGACATTTCGTCACGTAGATGGTAGATTCCAGAGATCAGTCTAACAGACACGCATCTGCAACAAAAAGAAGAAATATGGATTTATTAATAGGTGAACAATGAAATTATGAGACGCTCAAGCAAACATGAATTTCACACATAAGTGCTCAGATTGTAATTGTCAGTGATTGATAGCATCACATTATATAAATTTCAAATCATATTCTCTTATATACTGCCGTGCTAAGGAGGAACGCCGTATGAACATTCCAGAGTTGCCAAATTTCCTTAAAATGTTCCCCCATTTCGATAAAATGTTTATTTTTGAGGCAAGTAATGAATATTTTTCCTTGAAATTTTCAGGAGCTTAGGGTGAAATTGCGAACAAAATTATATGAAAAATCGGAAGAAAAATATTCATATCTTTACCAGCAAATTCATGTTTTATCAGAGGATATTTGGCAACGCCTGAAGTTTCATACGGCGTTTTCCCTTGGCACGGCAGTACACGTAATCGTAAGAGTAACGCGTAACGCATGACGCCTGAGACGCGAAGCGCTTCGAAGGGTTGGACCGCGGAGCGGTCATTATAAGACAAATTTGTTGAGAGAAACTGCAAGATTATTTGTTTTTTATTGACTTAATCTCTTTTGAAACATTCATAAAACACAAAACACCGCTCAGTAAGCATTTAAAGTCGCAGGTATTCTGTAACGAGAAAATTCACAGAAATGTATTGATCTTGAAACCGTATACTGCCGTGCTAAGGAAAAGCGCCGTATGAACCTTTAGGTATTGCCAAATTTCAATTGATAAAACGCAAATTTCCTGGTAAACTTATTAATATTTTGCTTTCAATTTTTCAGATAGTGCCTTTCGCAATTCCTTTTGAAGCTTCTGAAAATTTCAAGGGAAAATATCCGTAACTTTCCTCAAAATTAAACATTTTCTTGAGAGAAATTTGGCAAATCTCAAATGTTCATACGACGTTCTTCCTTAGCACGGCAGTACAGAAATGTAAGATTTTGAGCAAATGAGAAAACATGGTTGCCAGATTCCGATTTCTGAGTAGTTTTTAATTCTGTCGAGATGAAGCTCACCGGGCGATTTGGCAAGCTTATGAATATTTAGACGCCAGAACTGGGGAAATACGCTTACATATCTTAGCACAGGAGCAAAACCAGTCAACAAAAACTGACTGCCGAACATCAAATGACCTTCATTTTTGCGCGATGCAGGGACCACGCAAGAAGAGAAAATCGGTATTCATTCCGACGCCTACCTCATCAACTTGCTCATGCCTCCGATAATAAATCGACTCCTGTTCAAAGTATTTCTTGATTTAGCCGTCACGCGCGCGGTACTTATGAGGTCGATGTGTCCCCTCCATTTAAAAAACCATGTCTGGGGTATCAATACTCATCGGACTCGAGACCAGTGGTGATTCTTGAAAGTTGGCAACACTGTGTTTCCACCGTTTAAATGTACATAAAACAATCGATTCTTGGTGAGGCAATCTGTCTCACCTACAGTCGATATTTTCAATGGATTTAAATGGAGGAAAAACAGAGTTGCTAACTTTTACGAATCACCACTGGTCTCAAGTCCGATGAGTATTGTTGATACCCCAGACATAGTTTTTGAAATGGAGGGGACACTGAAAAAGGGACTTGCTGATGTATCACCGCGTAAAGAGCGGCAGATTCAGCAAAAAATTTAAATTAATGCAGTGGCTTAACTTAAGTACTGCAAGGGATAATTTCCATCCAGTCGTTGGAGTATGCAGCATTGCAAACTTTCGCAACTAAGCAGGGAGTCATAAAAAATTGAGACTTTCGGTCAAAGAATTCAAGATATTAATGAGAGTTAGAAATTGACAAATTAGGGAGAAAAAAGTACTAATGGGGGAAACGTAGACACGGCGTCTTAGGGGCCTCCGCAATACATTCTTAGGAGGCGATTGTGACGTCACAGTACATGACAAACCTGGTCTCTTCATCATGCGGCTGCCAATTTCTTACGGAAAAAGACATTGTAAACGATGAGGAGAACAGGTTTGTCTTGTACTGAGACGTCACAAAAGTAGCGGATCCGTTCTCGCGTAAAAGTGACCGTTTTGAAAATCCGAAATTTCGTGCGTTTTTAAGTTAATTTTTGGGGGTATTTCCAGTGGTTATAAAACTCCGGGAATATTCCTGAGACGTCAGGATCTTTAGTTCTTTCGATACAGCACTGGAATAAAAAACACATTGGATCTAGAGTCCAGACTCTTGAAAACATTGACAAGAAAAAATACTCTTGATTCGATCGGATTTTTGCTTAAATAAAGAACCAAGCCTCTTAATTTGAGCGGATTTCCTTTTGATCTAAGCAAAAATCTGATTGAATCAAGAGTATTTTTTCTTATTAATGTTTTCTAGAGTCTCGACTCTAGATCCAATGTGTTTTTTTTCCAGTGAGGCGATAAAAAAATTGGGCAACAGGCCTATTTAAAGATGAAAAGCGTAAATTTAACGTGGAAACTTAGACGAGACAAAATTTGACGTGAGAATGACCTACACAAACACAGCGAAGTTACTGCATGTATCTCCGCGAACAATCAGTTCGACTAATGTCATCGCGAGGGAACCATTACGCTGAAAGGTTCCTGGTGATTAGATGTTCGAGTGCCATCATGAATAATTTTCTAAAAACAAACTCCCACACCACAGCGCCACAAGCGTCGATGCAGGGAACTGAGTCATTATGAGATTGATTAAGAGGCCACAAGCACAACCACTTCAAATCCACTTCTATCTTTCCAACAGGCTCGGTGCTACAACTTATTTATTACGCAGGATGTCAGATTTTAAATAAAACTAGACGTCGCTCACATGTGCAGAAGGGAGGAGAAGAACATAATTTAATTTTCATGAATATGTTTACCAGCCTTTATTGTCTTATATCTTCGCCATTGCACCAAGGAGATCATGAACGTATATTTGGGCTGGTGATGTAACAGATTTCAAAACAAAAGGCGACTCATTGAAGCAGGTGAAAGGAATTTCTACATATTTTCCTCAGCTCCCTAAATTATTGCGATTGTAAGGGTCGATCACGTTGTACACTGGAAAAAAAAAACACATTGGATCTGGAGTTCAGACTTTTAAAAACATCGACAAAAAGAAGTACTCTTGATTTAATCAGAATCTAGCTTAAATCAAGAACCAAGCCTCTTAATTTATGCGGATTCCGTTTTGATTCAAGCAAAAATCCGATTGAATCAAGAGTATTTTTTCTTGTCAATGTTTTCAAGAGTCTGGACTCTAGATCCAATGTGTTTTTTTTCCAGTCAGAGAGAAAAAGAAGAGAAAAATTTAATTTTCACGAATATGTTTACCAGCATTTATTGTGTTATATCTTCGCCATTGTACCAAGGAAATCATGAACGTGTATTTGGGCTAGTGATGCAACAGATTTCAAAACAAAAGGCGACTCATTGAAGCAGGTGAAAGGAATTTCTGCATATTTTGCTCAGCTCCCGAAACTATTGCGATTGTAAGGGTCGGTCACGTAGTGTGGTCACACACCAGGAATAATGCGTTTTTCGAAAAATTAACGATGCCGCAATAAAAATCGGTAATGGGTTACCTCCTCGGCACAATAGGCAACGTTGGAATTAAGTTAAGGTGCGCAAGAGAAACGATCATTCAGTTATTGTCGCAAGCCACGTATACTAAGCGAATTTCATTAATGCAAGTATTTCCTCAATGCAACTTTTTGGGCTCCATGGATGTCCGTTTTGCATACGCACGAAAGTGAAGGCGTTTTGCAAACATTCACCACCTCACCGGCGGCGCTCAGTGGAGCGAGTTAAAAATAGGAATCATACAAAATGTAGAAAAATTGAAAGCACATATCGTTGTCAATATGGAACGAAGAGGTTTTAGAAGAGGTTTCATTGATTTTCTCATATTTTCTTGAAGAAGCACTCCATACAATTCACAATGTGAAGAAGTTAACATCAAAATTTGTCGTTTTAGCGGAAACTTTCATGTCCAATTTTTTGAGGATCTAAAATGACGGAGTGCCTTCGATTCTTTATTTATACTTCAAAGGCATTTCTTATAGGTATGGATAGTTGCTCTATACGAATCATGCTCAGCACATTGCGATATCAAAACTATAGCAAAAGAGATACTCACATCCTACACCTGTACACAACTATTTGTGCCTGGATGATATCTTTGTAGGATAAACGAAGAATTGAAATAGATATGCAAGTTTGGATCCTCGCAGTAAAGCCTGCCATTGGCGCCGCGTCGCGTCGTGGTGGGCCGCGGGCCGCGGGTGAAATGGTGAATGCTTGAACAGTCAAAACGCCTTCAATCCCGTGCGTATGCAACACGGACATCCATAGAGCCCGAATAGTTGCATCTTGGATGTAAAATGAAAAATAGTGTTCGACGCGTTCGACACACGCAGAGAGCGATTTTCTCGTTTCTCTTCCATCGAAACTTAATGCAAACATTGCCTATTGAATGCCTACTTGCTAACTAATTGCCTACTTTACTTAAAATTTTGCGTGATAAAATGATAAGAACGTGTTGGATGAATTTGAAAGAAAACTTTGAATTCCTGCGACGCGAATAACCTGGCACTTGATTCGAAATGACTGACTATCCTCTTCATGACCACGTTATCGCCGGTGATAACGGCAAAAACGCACACCTGGGATCCGGCGTTTCGAAATCTCCGCTCCTATTTTATTTTTTAAATAGAGACCCAACCAACATCATGGCTTGAAATTTTCACAGAATATTCTTTATAAGAAGAATAATAATCACTGAAATTAGCAGAAAATGTTTAGAAAATGTTCATGTAGGCAAAATATGACCGGTAGTCTGCAACGACACAAACCGTGATATACATTTCTGCAGTTTTACCATCGATTTGTTGATATCTCGTTCAGGAGTTGATTTCAAAACTTCCCTTTGTGTGAATTTTCTTCTACGTAAGATTTTGAAGAGAAAACATGTGACATTTCTCTCTACTTCAAACCTTGTCTAGTGTCGCATTCATACAAGTGAATGAACCCGTGCCCGCCCGTAGATAAGAGTTCGCCGGTCAAAATCTTTCCGATTTCAGTTTGTTTTGATTTTGCGATTCAAGACAGCCAACACAAATTGAAATCTCTCGAATGATACAACAACTACATACTAACCGGCGACTTCCAGGAGGATGACAAGCTCATCGACACATGTAAAAGAACCGGCGCCGCGGGAACATCGTACACTGAACGCTTAACGAAGTACACTCCTACACTAGACATTTGCCACTGAACAGTCGGGGCTCTGCTACGAGACTGGCTCACAGCTCTGAGCGCCACGCTGCGCCGCATCTACTCATCAGTGTCGAGTGGGCGGCTGGCATCAGCTAGATGGGCTCCGCAGTCTTTCCTCTCGAAAATAATGCTCCTGGACTTCATTGGAGGGGAGTCGTGGTGAGCCCTTTGCTTGCCTTTCCTGTACTGCCGTGCTAAGGAAGAACGCCGTATGAGCCTTCAGGCGTTGCCGAATTTCTTTTGGTTAATCACGAATTTTCTGGAGAATTTGTTAATATTTTTCCTCCAATTTTTCAGATAAATTCGTTCGCGATTTCACCTAAAGATCCTGAAAATTTCAAGGAAAAATATTCATAACTTCTTTCAAAAATAACTATTTTCTGAGAGGAAATTTGGCAACTCTCGAATGTTCATACGGCGTTTTTCCTTAGCACGGCAGTGTAGCAGGGGAATGCTGCCGTGCTAAGGAAAAACGCCATATGTACCCTCGAGAGTTGCCAAATTTCCTCCGATTAAACGTTTATTTTCGAAGAAAAATACGAATATTTTCCCTTTAAATTTTCAGTAACTATCGGCGAGATTGCAAACAAAATTATGAGAAAAATTGGGAGAAAGATAATCATGAGTTTACCAAGAAATTCGTGTTTTCTCAAAAGAAATTTGGCAACGTCTGAAGGTTCATACGGTGTTCTTCCTTAGCACGGCAGAATAGGTCACTAAACCCTGTGTTTTTTATTTAATACTTTGAAAGTACCAGGCGAGTAGATTACGAAATGATTTATTGCGTATTTTTCGAGCCAAAATCCTAGACGAATCGGCTTTTAAAAATTCCGAAGTCTCGAGGGAATTTCAAACGCGCCGATACGGCGGGAAAATAATGGAGGTGATGTACTACGGCAGTCAATACGCAATCCCTACTCATTTTCCATTGGTGTTTGTTAGAATAAAACGTATTTCAATGTGGGATTGTTGCTTATTTACTACGGATAATATGAGTAAAATTCGATTCGTTGATTCTGGAGTTACGGTTTCGACTTTCCTGATGTTTTCATACACGGGGAGTAGAGAGACATTTGACGGAAGTCGTAGAAACCCGTGCTCCCTTCTGATTGGAGCTAGGTGAAGTAGTGCTATTTGCACTGCGTATTTCTCGGGTTTTGAGTTACTTTTTCGGTATTATTGTGCGCCATCTACCTTCAAAAAAATGTATTGGCAAGTCAAAATTCGTAAATAGTTTAGTGACACATTTCCTATGGATCATCCTCTCGGGAGTAAAAGTAAGAGTGATTTTGAGTTGATATGGGTCGTATGAGGATGGCAGGGAAATTCAAGGTTGCGTCTTGGGTCGCGTGCGACTGCCGCATGCCACCGCAACATTTCAACCGAGTCAACGTCCTTCCCACGTTATTGGCGTGTTTTTGCGTTAAGCGTAAATTCTGAACTACTGTCAAGTGTAAGTTTAACTTTCCGACCAGAGGTTGTATCAAAGCAATACGCACGTAAAACCCGAGCACTTCAAAATGGTCACATTATGTAATACAAAACTGAGGACAATTAGTATCCCTCGTTAGAGGGCTGTTTAAAAGTACCTTCAAAAAATTCTTACGACCTTGTTAAAAATTATGATTCAGGATAAAGTCTTTTTGCCATTTTTGGGGTGAAAATTGTTTTAAAACACCACCATTATTGAGAGTTTCTCAACACTTTTTTTTTTCAAAATTACCGGTGTTAAAGACTTGCAACAGGCCCATTAAGTTCATAGCTTGTTATAAAATATTCTCAACAACTCCATACCAAGAATCTTCCAAAGAAAGGGGTGCTAAACACGGTAAGTAGTCCTGGTAGTTTTTTTTTTATTCGAACTTTTTGAACATTAAGTTAAGGAGTTATGTTTTTATTTTATTGATTTGAAGCATACACAATAACTTGATATAATGATTTCTGCTTTTAGATGTTTTTTCCCGTTGGAATGTTTCCTAAGGAGAGTCAAGAAAAAGAAGAGGAAAATCGAAGTAGATGCATCCCCCCTCTCCACTGGTGAGAGGAAATCTTGCTTATCACGGATGTGATGCTTCTACTGCACACTAAAGGGGACAAAAGAACTGCATTTTGACAGTGAATGGAATTTCCTGAAGGTCGATTTTTCTTATAGCTGCCTCAATTTCAGTGATTTACAGATTCAACTGTCAGTTTCTTGAAAGCAATTTCTACAATTTAGCTCGGATCTTTAGGATGCTGAAAATTGCTGACAATCAATCAGTTGACGATTCAGACAGTGATTTTCCTCGAGTCAATTAATCACGATGTTTAAATAGCGTGAATATTTAGCTCTGATGTCAAAGCGCATTGAGTTAGTAGGTTATGTGCTGTAGACAATTTTCCGAGAAATCAGCCATTAGAGTCATCATCTATTCCACGAACTGTGTTAATGACCCTTGGAGATTTTCCGGATCGAATTTTGATCGGTTCATTTTCCTAAACGACGAAATTATGTACATCAGTATTCAAAGCGTCTTTTTCTACTGAAAATTGAGTGTAGGTGACATCCTTATGACAAAACGTTCGTAACTGACACTTTTATTTCAAAAAGAGCGTACACTGGAAAAAAAAACACATTGGATCTAGAGTCCAGACTCTTGAAAACATCGACAAGAAAAAGGACTCTTGATTCAATCAGATTTAAGCTTAAATTAAAAGGAAATCCGCTCAAATTAAGAGACTTGGTTCTTGCTTTAAGCTTAAATCTGATTGAATCAAGAGTATTTTTTCTTGTCGATGTTTTTAAGAGTCTGGACTCTAGATCCAATGTGTTTTTTTTTTTGTTTTTTGTTTTTTTTTTTTTTTTCCCAGTGTATAAGCAATACGTATATTTCGAAGACAGCGTAAGCGGTACTTGTGCTGTGAACAGGGCGCAATTAAATTGTCGTTATTTTTCTTCGAAGAAAATCATGCATTACTTAGAGAGCATACATTAAAAATTCGTCTGCACAACACGCGTACAGTGACTTCAGCTCATTCTCAGTTTGCCTTTAGTTTCTAGTGTAGGCAACACTACCTTCCACGTGCTATCATCCTCAAAGGTCACAATCAATCAATGAAAAGGACGGGAATAGGCGAAACCGAGCGTGGAGCTGTGACTTTCGCTCATCGTCTGTTTGCCTTCAGTTTTCAGAGTAGGCAATACGAGCTCCCACGTGATGGAATAGTGGCATCACCCTCAGAAGCCACGATCAATCGATGAAGATAGTAGGAGTAGGTTTCTTTAAGTGAGTATTTCTTCAATTTGTTTTCCTTATTTTCATTTGTTTTCTTCTTTGATTGGTTATTGGGAAACGTTGAGAAGACGAGGCTTTTGATTTCAATATCGTCTAATTTTTTTAATGTTGAACTTTCGGATTGCTTTTGTTGAGCACGTCTAGAAGTGAACTTCTAGAAGTTGGCGATACTCTTCTCCGTAAAATTCAAGAGAATTCTATGGTATCCGGTGGTTTAAGCTTCTTAGGCATCTCTGAACCCACTGAAAATACTCCGCCTAACCTTGTCCATAAGATTTCCTCTAACTAGAGATTTCGATATTTTTGGCGCTATATGAATGTAGTAGGAGAAAAATTATAAGGACATTGTCATTTTTTGGGGGGTTTTGTTCCATACTCATCGCCAAAATGCAAGAGCAACGATCATTTTTCGAAAATTTGGGAAAACCATGGCGCCTACTAAGAGCAATGCTTGGAAAAACGCATTTTTGCAGGAAAAAGTATTTTTTATCACCACTACACGCTTATAGGGTCTAGTTGTTTAGTCTTCGGCTGTAAATAAGACAGCTGGGTATACGAGGAAATGCGGGCCAATCATATCAAAAAAATTCAAAAACAAAATAAAAAACAAACAATTTGGAGAGGAAGAAAAATAGCTTCAAGCGACCGTTTGTTTGACGAAGATATCAAATATTCAAATAGGATTAAGTTGTCGCACGGGGTTGGCCCAAGTCCAGCCGGACGGTTCCAACTACCAGCTCACCTCTCTTTCCTGACCCCCAGAAGCCCAAAAGTTGAGTTGAGACACGATTTAATGGTATAAAGAGCAATGCATCCTGAATACAAAGTAATATGTGTCTTTAAAGAGTCAGGGTCTGCTGTCGCCAAATTTATAAAATATTAAAAATAAAGAGTGATGGGTTTTTTTTTTTTTTTTTTTTAATCTGTCCAAAATATTTAAACAGTTAAACGAACGGCGAGATTCGGTGAAATTCAAGCCTGTATTTACTTAGGTGAAAATGTGACGCAATTTCGAAGAAATGGACCAAGTTTGAAAGAAAGGTACCGCGTCATATCAAGACCAGAGCGAATAAAGTTCTGAGTAAAAATTAAGCTGAATAATTTTAACGCTATAAATCAGATTTTTTTTTCCAGGAAAAATTACTCAGTAAATCAATGAAAAGATTAAG